>CAEMYA010000103.1:3713060-3735046 GCA_903131615.1 Diplodus sargus | reverse complement strand
TTTTGCAATTCAACGGCAATGAAAAAGGTTGCATAATTTCGAAGATAGCAAACAGAAGCCGAGGGGTACGTGACAGGTAGCGAACTTGAGCCGAGACACGCAGCTTCAGCAGCTGCCTGTGTGAAGACAATCATGTTGCAGCGTGCGGCTGATGAACCAGAAGCTGCCCTCTTCAGCCATCACCTGCGCACCGACACACGACATCTGAAGGTGGCCGCGTGCCGCCTGCCGAGAAGTCGGGAGGGGGGAAACGAATGCGTCGTGGTTTTTCTTTTCTTTTTTTTGTTTCACATTCAAAAATGCAACTACATAACAGATAACTCGACTTGCAAATGTAACGCGGCGCGTCACTTGTTCCAGCAAATAAGTGATCCGGGTACCGTAACACGAATCACTGACGCAACAGTCACATGTTCGGGTCCTGGGAGGTACTGATAAATAATGTGCCTACAGAGGCTTTAGATCGGGAGACATTCATATGTGACAAACAGACTAACTTATTAATCCCTCAACAGTATTCCTCACCTTGACATCCTGCGGCGTCTTCAGTTACGAGCCGACCCTGATACGCCGTTTCGCCCTGACGGCCGTTTTTTTTCCCTAACTTCTCTTCAAGTCAGTCACAGCAGCCATGGGAAGTTTGATATGGTGACAAATGGTTAAATCCAGAGGCTGAATTATTGACTGGAACCACAATGTGAGGACAGAATTCCTCAGGGACGAGAGTTGAGTGGAAGCTGCTCCACACTCTAATTGCCCCCCCTCTCCCCCTCCCACTTCCTCGTTTCTTTCTTGGCAGCCCTGTGTCGAGTGCTACGGAGCACTGATGAACTCTACAGCACTCTTTTAAGTGTTTCAATAATTAAAGCCCACGGAGATGTCGAGATAATGCACCTCACAACAATAAGCCGCATCAATTCGAGAGACTTAAACAACAGGTGCGGTCACGTCGACTAATTGTAGCGCCCTCGCAGTCGGCACAGCCTGAAACATTTCTTCTTCTTCTTTTTTTTATGCGATGGCCCTCTCTCTCACCTGAGGAGACAACTGTGGCAAGTGCAGACATCGTGGAGAATATGCAAATGTGAGGAGATGGAGTTTATGATCCAGAACTACCCTGCTCGGAAACAGAACAATAAGTGACGGCGGGTTGAAGTCAGGAGGAAAGAACTCGCAGAGCATTTGTGAAAATGAAAAGTCGGAATAATGAGACCTGTGTCTCAGGCGTGTCCCTCTCACGCGGCAATTAGGACGTCCGTGACGAGGCGGATGGTCCACTCGGCTGACGTTGTCTCTGTTGTTAATCTGTTGCTTTGAATTGATTTGAAATATCTTTCTCTTTAATACAAATAGGTCGTTTAAGAACCCCGCTCCCTAGGAATTACATGTATATACTGCTAATTTGCAATGGCTAATGCGTCTTCCCGGATTAGTTTTTTTTTTTTTTTTTTTTAATCAAATAATGAGGAAACATTTCTAATGAACGTATCCACAAAGTCCCAAAACGTTAATAACCTCAGTACAAACTCATCTCCACGATAAGCTACCAACCTCGCCCCACCTCTGTGGTACAAAGAAATCATCACGCCTTAAACCTGCATGCTGCGTACTGGCCAGCACGGGGCGAATCCGCTGGTTTCAGTTTGTATGTAGGCTTACGAGAAAATGACATTAATTCTCACGTGATTCGATGCTCCAATAAACAGTTTCCTGGAGCGTTTATGGTCTCGATCACGAGTTTCAAGTGTTCTCCGACGCAGCATGACGGCCTTTTGTAAGTTATTGTTCCATTTAAAGTGAAATATATGCTAAGGGTTTAAATGGACCTAACAAGGACGCCAGGGAATCAAACCAGCAACCCTTCGATAACTGGACAACCCACTCTTTTTTGGGGGGTTTGGCGACCTTTTTGATGAGTCACCATCCTCCTGCTCAGAACTTTATTGTTAAGGAAATTTTATGTAGAAATTAGCACATTTTTTGTGTCCTGGCGCCCCCCACAGTTTCTGAGTGCAACCCCACTGTCAGTAAAACAAATCCCAACTATGAAATTACTAAAAAAAAAAAACAGCAGACCCCACTGTCAGTGATTGCACTGTTTGTATTCCATTTTCAGATGTGTGTGTGTGTGTGTGTGCGTGTGTGTGTGTGTGTGCGTGTACATAACATTTTTATGAATATCTCAACATCTACATACGCCGCTGAGGGAAACACCGCTATCTCAGCTCTCAACCTCTTTTGTCAGGAGTGCTGCGGTCGTCTCAGCCTGTCGGCAGAGTCGCAGTCCGGCACTCTGTGTTTGCAGTTCATACATGTAGTGCTTTTCATAAAACTTTCCTGACGAACATCATTTAGGCAGCAATTACATTTCCCATCATAGCATAATTGCCCAAACAAATTAGTGGTATGCGAGCATCATTTCCTTGAAAACAGGGCTGGCACCATCCACCTGCGCTTTGTCACCTCCTAGACGTCTATTTCTAGACTCAAGAGCATATTTTGCATTCGTCCACATTTCAATTCGTCTTGCATAAATGACGAGAGTGCATTACTTTTATGTTCATTATGTGGCTATCACAGCCTTCCTGTCGCCATGCCCTTTGCCGAGTAAACATGCCGCCGACATATTGCCGTCGCTGTAGCTCCACAATAAACACGCAGTCAGCGCGCACATTCACACTTTCATCAAGATGTAGTAAAAACCAAACACACGGCGTCAGGGCGCCTTACATAACCATAAAGCAAAGTCTGGCGGGGTGCTGTCATCAAAAGTGTGCCCACAGCCGCCTCCATGAGATGAAAAACAAATGAAACACTTTGAGGCTGAGCTGATTCCCCTCCCGTCCTGTAACTCCATCTGTCACTCCCGGCGACTTATTCTGAGCAAGAGTGCTTTCCTGCATGACCTCCATCACAGCGCGCAAGATGAACGAGGTAGGTCTGGTCTCTGTCCTCTGTCTTCTCTGTGCCAAGGCAGCGGGGGCACCGAAGCATCGAGAACACCTGCAAACTGAGAGTAATGAGGCAGCAGGCCGCACGGCCGCCCATCCTCCCCACACTAATCAATCCAGCTAACCATTAAGGGAGCCGAGGGGAGCTGCAGCTAGTTAGAGGAAGTTCATCCGTCCTCAAACCTTTTGTTGAAAATTGGTTACTGTTGTGTTTTTATGCTGCGCATCTGAGGCATTGCAATTCCCTGCTGATTAAATGTTTTAAAATAAATAAACAAATCCAACTGAATTGAATCAGTGTCGCAGTATTTATAGACAAACCTTGTGGATTTTTAATTAAAACATGACAGTCTGGGGTTTTTCGGGGGGGGGTACATTAAATGTTCGTGTTTAAATGCAGATGCAGGCACTCGGTGATACTTCTTCCACATTTCCCCCAGAGATAATTTTTTTCCCAAACTCCCTTAAGCAGCGGCTCTCATCGTAATATAAGAAAAGCGTAAGCAGAAAGATGTTTTTCCTCCCGATTGAAACGTCCGTCTTCCTTCCATTCCACCCCTTCAATCTCGCCCCGTCTCCTTTTTTTGCATTTACATTCTCCAGCCTCCCAAAACAGAAGGCAGAAATGCACTGGAAAAAGACACGCTGTCACATGGTGCGTATACCTCCCACCCCTAAAAGAAAAAAAATAATCATGCCACCATATCATTACCCGACCTCGACTCTCTCAGAGCAATCACATTCAAAGAGCATTTTTCAGGAGCTCCCTGCACAACTAGTAAGCATGGCTAATGGAAATTTAATCAGCAGCGAGAGAGGACAGCAGGCATAATGCAACAGATGATAAACAGAAGAAAGATGCAAATGGTATTTATTTTAGACAGGCCGCGCTGACAAGTCTGATAATGCCTCCTCATGCAGTTTCTCCCTGAAGCTTCCGTTTGATGGCTCCCGAAGTGGTGTGCGCCGTATTTCACAGCCTATCATTTATGGAATAAATTGTGTTATTCATAGACATGTTTTCGTTTTTGTTTTTTTTTCTTTCCTCGTCTCTTGTCAGTCGTGCCTGAGCAGCATGGCGGTAGGTATAAATTAATAAAAAGCAATGCAAATTCCTGCAGTAATTACAAAGCGACGGTGTAGTTGCTACGACCAAGTTGTACTTGTGAGACTTCCCAGCATGTCCACTGATTTTAGGACAGAGCTGTTCCCCTGGTGCTCTCCTGTGCTCCTCTACATCCAACAACATGCTCTTACACCATTTTATGTCTATTAAAAAATCAATAGGGTGACATTTCTTGCGATGAATCATAAACGTGAAGCATGCGTGCAGATTCCATATATCGCATCAACACGATTACTCTCTCAGTTAAATATATAGATCAGTTTCCAGGCGCTGAAGTCTGTGTTTGATCTCGGCTTTTTACACCGTCTCCTCGCTTGGTGACATTTAGAGCTTAATTAAACACATTTACAGGAGATATCTAGATGGCAAAAGCGTTAATGTCACTTTCAAATGTTCCTCATAACCTTAAATGCACATTTGATAGCGCAGCGGGGCGCTTCTGACTCTTTCTTGAGGCTTGGCGTCGAACATCGGGAAACCAAATAACCCGCCACGAGGTCGATTAAAGCTGCAGTGTGCGGGATCTAAGTGGGTCGAATTGGCCGAAAATTGAGGACGACGAACATAAATATGATTGATAATTGTGACAGTTTTCAGAAGTGCTCTTCAACGGAATCCACCAAAAGCTGACTGATTGATTGACCATGTGGATCAATGCAAATATCACCATGTACCATAAATAAATCCCTCTCTCTCGACCATCTGCATTGTGCAATCACAATCACTTCCGCGTAGAAAACCCCTGCATTACGTACCGTATCAGCTTACATAAAATATAATTGTCTTTTTTATGGTATGTCAAGTTGTAATCGTACATCTGATTCAACTGAAATGCTTGTTTGATGCGGTCAGATCTTGGTATGAGTCCTGGTTTACCTGCTGGGCCTCAGTCTAAGGAAAATGACAGCTTGAGTTTACTCCAAACCAGCAGTTAGTGTGAGACGCGCTGTCATGTAGATATCAAAGACGCTAGCGAAGCAACACAGCGCATAAAATCAGCATCGCCGGAACGCCAGAGCGGTCGGACCGCCGTGTTAAATATATCTTACGGTTACGACTGAAAATGCCAACGGAAATAAACAGTTCCGCAAATCTCCCTCGCTGCAAATCGACTGTCAGTTATCAGCCTGGAAGCGACTGTTGTTGTTATCGCGACATCACAGTGATTCCTTGTGTGCCTGCGCAGGATGAACACGCGTTGCATCAAATAGTGGTGAACCTTTTGCATGATGGAGACCAAACCTTAATCTCTAAGTGGAATCTAAGTCTTAATCTGAATCAGATGTATTTCATTCGTCACAGTTCACCTATGAAAGGGCTCCGTCGTCGAATTGTCACCATTTCACGCTGGTCCGGCAGTTGTTCCGTCCCGCGGCCCGGGTGCACCTGTGCCACAGAGTCACACAGCCTGTCACTGGCACTAATATAGCTGTCAGGGGAGCTGCAGGACCGCCGCCTGCATCAGAGTGCAGCTGAGTCGCTTCGCTTGTCCCTCCCTTAAGTTCCTTGTTTTTGTTTTTTTCTCGACAGCTTGAATCTCGCCGATACCTCGCTGTCAGTACAACTGTACAGCTGTACGGAGCAGCATCCCCGCAGAGGCATCACTAATCAAGTCTTGTTTTGGTCCTCAACATGCGGCGGTTGGACTTCGCTGAATAGCTTCAGAACTGTCGACACTGCCACACATCTCCATGAACTGGCAGCCCATGAGAGGAAGTAATTGGATGAATCCTGTCACCGCGTGCACACATATAATACGATGTAAACTGTAGAGGCGCCGCTGGAGCCTCATAATCTCCAAAGTGTTGAATATATGCTGATGTTAAGTGTTGTGCATCTTCATGGCACCGACATTTATAGACCATGTTAAGAAAATGGAGGCATTCATTTAGCAGCAGCTTCCAGCTTTATGTTGCTGCGGATTTCTGGTTTGACACTGATGCATAATGTCTCCGAAACACCGAAAAAATTAAGAATAATAAAGCAGCACTCTCCCTCCTGGTTCAGAGGCACACTGCGTCCTCCAGATTTGACGAACTAAGTGGAATCTACTGAGCATATTGGTCTTGGAACAAATACGACAGAGAGGGAGCTTGCTGCACGACGTCCTGCTGAGATAACACAAGTCTCTCTGACATGATTTTTTGTTTTTTTTTTCTCTGCTGCTTTCATAACGGCAAAGTGGCAAAAACAAAACAGCCACAGGAGTGAATTTCAGACAGACGAACACGAGTAAACACACGAGACAAGCCTATCATTGATCAAACTAAGCCGCTCCACTTCTTGAAATATTTTTGTTTAGATTTGTCTCTCTCCCTGTGTCCTACTTTAAATAGATTCATGAAAGTTGGTGCAACAAAAAAAAAAAAACGGGACTTCAGATGTCAAACAATGCCGACCGAGCTCAGTTCCCGGGGAAGTGGTGGCGATAATTGTGTTTGTTGGATGATTAAGATGGTTTCAGAGAACAACTCGTGCCTCTGCGGCTTCCCGATGATTAGAAAGCCATCCGTTTTAATGGTTTTAATCGTTTTAAATCCGTTTTTTTCCTCTCTTTGTTAACTAGTCACCTCTCTAAAGAATAAAATAAAACTGCACCCAAATGAATGGCACGCTATTAAAGGGGGGAATAATAGCTCAAAACAGCAAAACAAAGAAAGGGAAAAAAAACAAAAAACATGGAGACACATGAAGGCACACAGTGAGTATTCAGAGTTCAGCTTCACAGAAGCTGGTTTATTTGCAGCTCGTGCTACAGGATCAAAAATGTGAGCAGTGGAAATGTACACGTCGTAGGCGTAGTACAGTGACACACATATGAGCGTCTCGAATCGTGTAGGGGATGGTGGTGGGCTTACAGGCGACGAGGCTGCCGAATCTGTGACAAAGGCAGATGTTTTTAAGCAAAAATTAAAACTTAAAACTGTGTATTTTAAGTCAGACCACGCTGTTACAATACCTGAACCGAGTGTAAAGAAAAGTTAAGTTGTAACTTGCGTGGCTTTGTCATGGTTCGCTTTTTTAGTTCGGTCTGTGCACTTACGTCAGTGTTTTCACTCGCCCTGGGCTGGTTTGTCTGCATTTCACATCTGCTCATCCGTTGTTTCGCGCTGGTTTGTTCATCTATTTTATCTTGGATTCCTGTTCCGTTGCCGTTTGTTTCTCAGCCCGCCTGGTTGCCTCTCATTTGGATCCCATTTGAATGAACGTTTATTCTGGCCGTTGGGTCTGCTCATTTTAGATGCGCGTTATGCTGCTTCAGTCACATTCTGATGATCAGCTGATTTGGGATTTCGTCGGTATGTTTATCTTTTTGTGATCTATCCTTGCAACGCGCCGTTGTCTTTTCAGACACACCACATGAACTTGACGCTCTTCAGACAGACAGAGGAAAGGTCAAGGCGCAGTAAGAGGACTGGATGCGATGACCCGGGGAGTGAATGCTCTCCTCTGGAGTGTCGATACTGGGTAGTATGAGTGGTTCATGGGCTGCCTTACATAAACAAAACAATCTATTTCTTCCAAACAAGTTACTATTGAGTCACATTTCTGTAGTGCTTTTCCCGTCTACAGCCTGCTCTAAGGCCTTTACAACACTTGTCACATTCACCCATTCATACGCCGATGGCAGAGGCTGCCAATCGCTCAACCGGTGCAATTTAGGGTTCAGTATCTTGCCCAAGGACACTTTGACGTGCCGCAGGGGGGAGCCGTGGATTTGAACCAGTGGCCTTCCAATTACTAGACTACTTGTCTACCTCCTGAGCTACAGCTGCCCACGAGATAGATGACATTTTATTTGTATTCTTAATATTATCAATGGTTTTTTTTTAATAGTGTTTTAAAGCAGGCAATCTGTGGGCAGACTGGCCTTCAGACATCAGTGCTCATTTGGTGACGCAGCAGAAGGAAGAGCACTCTCTGAGAAAATCCATTACCTGCTTTTATCAGATAAACAGCCCAAACGGCTCCCTCAACATAAAAGCTATCCTTGTGACGTGGACACAAAGCATTCGGCAAATCTCGCTGACAAAAGTTCTGAAGTGGGGCACATTGTTATTTGATCTGACTGATTCCAAACCAGGATCGAGTTTTCTTGCGAATGTAAGTCCAACTCGGCACGTCTAATAAACGCAGTTTGAATGCTGTTCTGAAGCAAATTAGAGCCACGGAAAGCTAATTTAGTAAGAGTCTTGAAATAGACCCATGTTAACATTTTCCTGACAATGAGAAAGGTGGACGCAGCTTGATGTCAGTAAATTGCTGCAAATGAGGATGTCGGGGTGGATGGCTGTCTCAGCACAGTGTGCCACTTTCAAAGTCAATGCACAGGCTGGTAGCGACAGTCAACATTGGTTTCTTTTAACAAGGACAACGAGGATTCTCCTAACCAGGAGCCAGTTTTATTCAGAGTTTATTTTCAGACATTTTGGTAATAAATACTTTTTGGCTTTCTTGCAGAGAGTTACATGAAGTAATGGGTGCCACTCCCACGTCCGTACGGAAAATATGAAGCGTCGACCAGCTGCTGATTAACTGGGTTTAACATAAATATGTCCAGCAGCACCTCTGAAGCTCACCAATTAACCCATTTATTAACATGTTGGATCTCGTGAGATGAGATTGCCAGGCAGCCAGCTGAGACTCCAGGAAGTATCTGCTCCCTGCCAAGTTGTAGTCTGGCACAAAACCGCACATAAGTTTTTGTTCTTACACAACGGTTTTTGAGCAGATTTAACGGGCATGACGCAAATGTTGATTCAGGGTGAGGAAGAAGGTGATTCTCTTGGATGTCCTGATTCTTTTTTGGGGTTTTTTTTTTAGGATTTTTTAAATTGATTGGAATTGATTCAATTGCTTCATTTTAGTCTCTGGTCATTAAATGAGGTGCTGTTACCCAGCACATGGCGAAATGTGTTTCGTAATCTATGAGTATAAATAAAATAAAGTTTCCTCTAGTGTTTCCTTCAGCTCCTCTATAAATGTATCACAACTTTCTGTGACTGCGCCACGGCATACAGCTGGTGCCTCCCTCCTTCCCCCCCTTTTTTTGCACCTGCCCCTCAAACTTCTTGAGTCGGCCACAGCTGAATAACATGATGTACGTTGTTTTTCGGAATGCATTTTGTGATATAAAGTCTCAAGGGGTGAAGGACTCAACTTTTTCCCACTGGCTCGTGTCCAAAAAGCAAAACAAAAACCACAGTGTCCGTTTTGTCCTAGTGTTAACGGAAGAGTTCACCCAAAAAAGAAAATCCAGTCGCTGTCTTCTCACCTCGATTGTCGATGGGAAGTCAGGTGAAGTTTTGTCGTCCACAAAACGTTCCATGGAGCTCAACAGGAAACCCTCCGCAGCATTCTCCTAAACAACTGAAGTAGATGGGGATTGAAAAAAAGGTCAACAAAGCTTTTCAGACATAATCCAGGTCTCCTGAAGCCCCGAGGTCCCAAATTGATTTGAAAAGATGCCATTTACACCGTTTTTTAAGCTGAAATCTTCACTGTAGCCGACGAGCTAAAAGTATCTGATGGGGAAGCACGAGCTCAACTGTGAGCAGAGGGTGTTAATAACATCTTTTCAGATCAGTCTGGGATTTTGGGTCCACCCCGGTTATTAAGGGGAATACTGCGAACACATATTTGCTGTGAAGATCCAAAAATGTTTTGTTGACATCAGCACGAGGGTGAGGAAATAATAATTGCATTTTCACTTGTGGGTGAACTTTTCAGTACACAGGTGCACAGCTTTGACGTTGCTTGGCAAGTTGTTTTCCCCCTAATTTCCACTCCTTTTTGCCAAGCCAAGCTAACTGGCTGCTGGCTTTAGGCTTATGTTTACTGTCCACACAGTTAACAGCTCACTTGTACCAACAGTGGAAAAATTTGTACCCAGATCTTAATCAGGCCTCCGCACTAAAGGTGGCAGAACAGGCGGTCGCTCTAATCACTCTTCAAAGCTGCCGACAAATCGCTCAAATTTCTCCTTTTAGTCTGAGATCTTGTTGCGCAGACAAATAAGGACCTTAACATTCGAGGACAACGTGGTCAGTTGTTAAATACGCCTTGCCTGGCCTTAAAATCCCCTCTCGTTATGAGGCCCAGTGTTCTTCAAACACACAGACCCCCCCACACACACGGTGTCTGTTGTGTTCCTCTTTGTTGAAACAGAAAAAGCTTTCCTCAGAATGCTAACTGACATTTCGTGGGCAGCATTTGATCCGGCTGGGAGCGCGTGGAGCTGGTGGGCTGAAAGGTTCCCCACTAACCTTACAGACGGAGAACAATCCCACGAGGGAATAGTGCGTCCTCCCCCCTCTGTCGCTTCCATCTCAGAACTCGGCCGGCTCTCCCTCGGGAGGAACTTCGACGGGAAAAACAAGGCGATTAGAGTAAGCAACCAGCAACGGCAAATGACTCACAACGTAGTTTACCTCCAGTCGTGAGCCTTTGTACCAGCTGTAATTCCCCGTTCTCTTTGTCAAAGAACTTCACATTTCCAAGTAATTACAGGTGTTTCTCATTACTGACAATCTGAACTGAGGCTATTTTCTCTTGACACTGGCGTATGTTTAAAGATAAAGCGTCATTTAATTACTCTGTGACTGTCATGTTGGGCCCTGCGTGGATGTGCGCCTGTTTGGAACTTTCCAGCTGGACATGTGGGAAGCTGCACCCCCAGCGTGTGGCGTCAACAGCGCTCGCGACGGCCGCGACCTGTTTTTCTTTTCGACCGACGCATCTTTAGCCCGCCGCAGATTAGGCACGGCGAATTACAGATCGACCTATCTATCTCACTGCTGATCTCTGCCACTGTTCGCATGCTTTTGATCTGTCTTCTTAAGATGGGCCCGATAACAGCGAGAAACGCCTCGAATGGAAGACGCCTAAGCATGCTTNNNNCCCCCCCCCCCCCCCCTCTAAAGTTCTTATCTCCAGCGTCGCCGCATCAAGTGTCTTTGCGGAAATGTCACAGATATGACAGGTGATAATTTACAATGGCAGCTGCGGGGCACAGTGCTGGCACAAACTCCATCCATTACATCTGTGTGTGCGCCACAGATAAGCAAGAGGACGTCGGTTTTAGCACAGTCTTGGTACATGCTGTACATCTCATCTCCTCCTGACAGCCTGTTATGAGCTCTCTCCAAACACGTCACTGACAAGTGTCTTAAGCTGCCTGTGTCTCCTTGAACTGAGGATAAATGACTGTGTCCTCTTGAAAGCTTAACAATATAAATGATTTATACCACCCAAATGTCCTTTCGGTGATTCATGGCTTGCTGCACGTATAGCCGTAGCTGGCGTTAAATGCATAAACAGCTGAGCTAATGCGGTTAGACCGGTGTACGACTCAGTGTGAGGCCGTGTGTGTGTGTGTGTGTGTGTGTGTGTGAAGATGAAGAGCTCTCCCTGGCATCGAGAGGGTGTGACCGCCGCCGCGGTGATAAACCAACTCCTCGAGCCGGCCGTGAATTCGCGAACCCGCTGTCAACTTTTATAACACGTGCACCACTTGAGATCTGTGTCGTACAAATGCGCATTTGCATACCGAAATTGTTCAGGTTGATATTTTCCAATATTAGGGCAGCTACACAAGACATAAACAAAAACTGACAGAGCAACAAATATTATGTCAGTTGTACTCTACTCGAGTGCCGTATTCGCCGTGAAATGTTTGTGCAGGACTCGCTGCCGTGGTGAAATATAGCTGTGTGTTTAGCAAATGCGATGCTTTACAGAAACAGTCACCGCTTCACATTCCGGTGTTAATTTTTAAATAAATTTTAAGGTCAACTCAATTAGCCCACATCCCTTTTTTCCAAATTGAAAAACCCATTTGCATTTTGCTTTTCAATACTCTGAAATCAGCCGGCTGTGGAGAATTCGTAATGTGGTCGTAGGTGCCAGAGCTGAGATATTTCTTAATTACAACATAATTGATGGCTAATGTTTCGTAGCAGGCAGGAGGGTTGTTGTTAGTGGTGCAGTAGCATGAAAAGGAGAAGTGCGACTCGACTATGCTTGAGCAGCCAAAGTTACTATTTCATTAGACCTTGGGATAGGCGTGTGCAGAGCGCACCGCTATCAGCCTGGAATATCACACACAGAGATTGTGTTTACATGGTAATCGGCATTCAAAGTGCATGGGTCACGATCAGGAGAATTAATCTAATTACCATTATCATTATTTTATTATCTGATAAATTGGCTGTCTTGACAAATGCTCCCCGAGGAGACGCACGTGGGAAAAGTGCAAAATGCCAAAGTCTGGGAGTGAGAGCGGTTCTGCTTCGGGTGATCAAATTAAAACGACTTTGTCAGTCTTGACTGGGTGCACACATGGGGGCAAGGACGGTGTGAAATTAAGGTTACAGTATGATTCAGGAAGAACTATGAAGAACCTGCTTCATCGGCTGATGAATGCGATGTTGCTCATTCGGCTTTTCAAAGTGTAATGTAAATAGAAAGACATAACTAATACCTCATAATTACAAGAAAGGAGTCCGTTGCAAAGAAACAGCTCGTATCCGGGTTACTTCCTGCCAGCTGGAGCAAACTGATCAGAGCGAGCATCTCGTCATGTAAACAGAGGATCATCTCATTAACTTTTACATTATTTAAAAAATGTATGGTTTTAACATGTCTCCTCAAGGATATTAATTGGTTTAAGCATATTTACAAGTGTCTGTTTAAAGGTCATAAAGGTTGGGTTGAGTTTGATTACTGTATACACTGTACTCTCAAAGCTCAGAGAAGGAGGAGAGACTTATCTCTACTTTAATTGCAAGCAGTAATGATTGGACTATTTATTATTTACAAACTATAAAAATGCCAAGTAATATGATAATGTTTTGTTCAAAGTAGGCGATGGGGGGGAAATAGTGGGGAGGCCATCTTCTCGTTAGCTAAATGATCAAAAAGCATCCCACTTATTAACCCGCTGCCCCTCGCCTCCTTCCTCTAGTAGCAGAGAGCGCAGTTGCAGAGGGGCCGTTTAGTTAAATACATTATGTCTAAATCCGTCCAGAGCCACTGTATGCGGAGAATCCCAGAAAATGTAAGACAATCATTGAAAAACTCATTAAAAAAATATAACACTATCAAAATACTGCAGGATTTCAAAATAAGATAACAATGTTTTTAGTTTCCTGTAACCTCCTCTGTGGGTTCAAAATAGTCTGTGACCACAAGTCCACATTCTTCTATCTTGCATTTGTTTTTCTTTTATTACGAATGATCAGCTTAAAGATTCAAGTATCAAGTTAAATCTTTAAAAATGAAATTTAAAAAAATGTATCGAGCTTTGGATTTTTTACATGAATTTCAGAATATCTTAGGGTTTGGTATTTCCCCCTTTTGCTTTTGGGACTGCATGGATGTTTGAAAAATCATGCTGAGGGAACAACAGACATCAGGTTTTGCACGAAATTGTGCTTGAGCGCATGCTGTCTTTAAAGGACAAAGGGGGCCAAACACTAAGATATTCTGAAATTCAAACTGATACTGTCTTTTGTTATGAAAAAGTATTTTGACTAGTGGTCCCGGGTTTTTACTGTAGTCGACTGCCGTCACGTTCATGCAGAGTCACGCCAGCAGACGTCATGTGTGATGAGTTACGAGCTAAACTCAAACTGTGATGGCAAGATATTATGTGGAGGTAAATTGAAAGGTTCAAAAACACTACAAACACGACTCCAAACGGCAACTATCAGGAAAAGTGCAGAGCAAGAGGAGCAGCCCTGAGTGTCAGCCGCTGAATACAGTCGGCCCACAGTTCTGTATTTTGAACTGAGGAGCCAATATTTTCTGAGGTGGTACACTGTGAAAAGTTGAGAAATGCTGGTCTAGTGCCCTTGACTCATTGATCTTTTACTTGACTCCATAAAGTTTGAATCTACAGCCCTGACTATGGATCTGAAATATCAGCAGCCTTTTGCTGCATAACAGACAACTTGAAACTAGAAAATGTCCAACCTCCCACAATGTCAGCACTCATGGGAAGGGGATCGGGTCAATTTGTAGATTACAGCATTTGTAAAAGGCTGATTCTAAGTATAAAATTGCAGAGGAAAAAAAATGTATATAGGCGTCCGTATCCTCATGTGTTGGTTCTCTCCTTTGTTTCATTTAATATGCAGAAAGGCTGCACTGCTGAGGGTTCAACTGAGACATTTTGCAAGGCTCAGCCGAGATTTCCGTTCAATTTTGGCGTCCTTCACCAGGAAATGTATGAAGACGGAAGTTGGAGGTATCAGCCAGGAAATTCCTACCTCCAACCTTGTGTATAAATCCATGGTGCTGAAGAAGCAGACTCTAGATCTTAGATAATCTCTAGACTAGAATCCACACCACAGAGTAAATTCTCAATTCCATCCTATATTCAAGCCTGTGTACTCGCTATGTTGCAATGTGTAGTAAGAGTGAGAGGATCGCAGAGACACGCTGCTGCCTGTAGTATGATGAATGCATCCTTTGGGAGGAGTACATGAATGTAAGTGTAGCTGGTAGTGTGGGGGCCGGGGCTGGTGCTCCCATTGGGCCATTCCCCCGCTATCAAAAACATGTAAGTAAGGTTAATTCTCCTGGCTGAAAGCTGGTTTTGATCTGTGAGCGCGGCATGGCTGCTTCTCAGTGCTCCTCATACGTACTAAGGATGGGTTAAATGCAGAGAATGATCAATAAAGGCTAACTTCAAATACAATGGAAGTGTGTATTTATGTTTCTGAGTATATTAATTATTTTAAATGTGTTCTTATGAATGAGTAAATATAATAAAAACTCACAAACGTGAACAAATAAAACAAAAGTTTTATTTATAGGCATCCACTCTCCACCTGCACCACAACTCCCCTGGCTGGCAGCCTCCATCTTCAACCACCTGCTCCAGCCGTCCCCTGAGAGGTCCTCTGGACTACTGTTCCTACTTTCATGACCCACAAAGCTCGTTCCTTATTTGCACCAGCACACAGGTACCAATCTCTAAATTGGAGAATTTAGCTTCATCGAGCAGTAGACGGTTTGAGCAGTGTACTGTCATGAAAATGTGTGTCTTATTTTCCGGCGGTACAGTGAAATATTGAGGTGTTTCTGGCAGCGGTAAGACCCGCACGCAACAGTTGATTCCCCTTTCATTCCCAGTCCTCATTGACTCGTGCATTTGTGTGGAAAGGCCTTGCTTGTAAATTCTAACAATTCTTAAACACGC
Organism: Diplodus sargus; assembly: GCA_903131615.1. Lineage (NCBI taxonomy): Eukaryota > Metazoa > Chordata > Actinopteri > Spariformes > Sparidae > Diplodus > Diplodus sargus. Next base: position 3,719,763 of record CAEMYA010000103.1, on the reverse strand, counting down.
TGAATAAGAGTGTCAAGTGGAAACTATTAACCCACAACCTCAAGGCTCAAGAGAGATCTTTGTCCCTCGGATCAGAATATCTATTTTAATCTTGGAGCACTGATGGTCGTGAACCAAATGCTTGTAATAAAAAGTGCTGTATCTCTGATTATATTATAAATACAACATGTGAAAAGAACTACAATTATAGCAACATCTCAATGATTTACAACTCTTTAGAAATAGCTAGATGATAAGTACTTTACTGCAACTACACAGTGGTTAATAATGAATTCGTATGTCATTATATGGTTTAAAGATAACTGACTGTATCACTGACGATGACAGGACCTGACAGCTCAATGGGAAGCCCGCAGGCCACATCCGACCCACAGGCCGTGGGTGAGTGAGTGGCTCACCACGCACGATCTGATGTACGACAAAATATTTATTTTCAGTGTATGTCCATTTAGTCTCAGGCACATATCCTTGTAGACGTGATGCAAAACAAGTCTACATATACGTCGTCAGAGTGCATTCAAAAGATGCTCTTTTATTTTTAATGACTCTTTCATTGTTTGAAGTATGTACGCACAGCACTTTGTCACTCAGTTTTTAAAGGCTCCTTTTTAGATTAAATTGATTTGTACTTGCCTGTTTTGAATGAAATACACTTTTTTGAAAAATCGGAGGAATAAAGAGGAAAAAAATCTAGGTTTTGCTGATGTCTCTGTCGACCCTGAAATAGAAAATGTACAGTAAAAAGGGGCTATCAAAAAATTCTGGCACATCCACATTTCCTGGTTTTAAAAAATATCCCAAGTGACGAGTAAAGCAAAGAATCGTGGGACAGCAAATCTCCCATAGTTTCGTAAAGGAAGGTGCCGTGCCAGACCAAAGTAAAGGAAGAAATAATAACCTTCTCTTTATCAGCTCTTGGATCAGCTCGTATCATGACGACCACTTACTCTACCTGTTCACAGGCCATTTCACTCTGATAGGAAACATTTATAGGAAACTTCTGAGAGAATAACAAGTTTCCCTGTAAATAGAAAATTTACATGTGGAACCAGCGCCAGAGCAGAAACACAGTTTTATGGAGTCATAATGAATCCACTGATAGCTGAATAATTAAACGGACAGTTACCACAGAGCTTGTTGTTGCTCTCCACATTTTATGCTTTGGTTAATTTTTTTTATTTTATTTATTTCATTTGTTGTTTGTTATTTCGCAGCCTGTGGAGTCAGGGGCCTCGTTAACAATTTCAGGGCGGATGTGTAAAATAAATGACGACCTCTTGGCCTCACCTCGGCTCCTCCGATGCGCCTTGACATAATAAGCAGTTAATCGCACTTCACCGCTCTTTCGTTCGCTCCCCTCTACTGTATTTTAACCCCAGCATGGGCTGACCCACACAACCTGGCAGAAAAGCTGCTGACTGACAGCATAATTCATAGTTGCTCATAGTAATTGGTTCGGCTCCGGCCAGTGCGTAAAGAAGACAATGGGTAATGTTTGTAGGTGTGACTGAAAACAACAACAGCGTGCACATACAGATGGATGAGACCGGCTGGCATTTTGCCCCCATCATCCTGCACAACTGTCTAGACAAGTTCCCCAGATGTTTTCACGCTGCTGCTAACAAGCCGAATACGTCACACTGACTGGCAGAGTTTCAAAGAGCTGCGCGCGGTCACACAGATCTCCGCGTTTGTCTTATTTCTTTTCTTTTTTTTTTTAAAGCTTTTACACCCGAGCCCTCGCTTGGCACGTCGCGGGATGAGGCCTCCCACATGAGTTCACCTTGCTCGCTCTACAATAAACAGAGCAAGCACTGTGCTCAATCTTAATTTAGCTTGACTCTTGTAGGAGCGTCGTCCTTCTTACTTAGCTCCTGCGCTGCTATCAAAAATATTCACAGCCCCTCACTGTCCTCACATACGGAATACAAAACACATCTAAACTTGTTACTGTGTATAGTGAATTTATTCCAGGGGGTACCGAGGTGTCCTGAGTATATATTACTCATGCTTCTCATTGCTTTTCAATTAGAGGAGAAGGAGCGGCAACAAAAGATCTGCTTGGCCCACGGTGCCTCTTAAGCCTCTGCCTCTTTGTTCAGCGCGTGGTTTTTTTAGACAGTAAATAATCAGAATGAGCTATACATAATGTTGTTTTCTTTACACTGCGGATGCTGATATCAAGAGTGGAGAGCCCCAAACAATGCAGCCTAATGAATGAGGCGACGCTACAATACATGTCTGACAGAAATAGAAATCAGTATCAGTGCTCGCACACGTCTGTCCATCTTTCTACTCTTTGCATGAATACGCTACGGTGCGTTTGTTGCATATGTGTCAAGCACTGAGATGACTGAAATGATGACGTGGAGCGCAGAGTTTGTTCACAGCGTGCCTTCTCGAAAACAAAGACACCGCATCTGCTTTATTACTGACAGTGCACCCAGTCAGTCCCTCTAAATGCACGGAGACCCGGTCTTATACATGTCTGAGAGCCAGGTGCGTGCGGCGTCGGGGACGTTATACAGTATGCAAGGTTGTTAATGCAACGCAGGACAAAGAGTGGAGCAGATGGCTGTCATGCTAAGCCATTAGCAACAGCATAACTCAAATCTATTACAGGGTTTGAGCTTCACATGCCTGTCAGTCCTTTGTACCTGCCCTATAAACAAGCTGCAGTTAATTAGTGTAGCCAACAGGCCTCTGTCCAAATGTATTCACCCAAAAATGAAAATTCTGTCGTTATCTTAACACCTTGACGCCAAAGGAGAGTCAGGTGAAGTTTCGCGGTCCACAAGAAAATTCCGGGGCTTTCACAGCGAAAGAGCACGGCGTTAGAAAGGATGTCAAGGTTGTTGAACTTTTTTTGTAGCGAAACACTTTTTTGTGTTTAAATTGAAAAAAACATGTCTGGAGCGGAGGTTTATTTTGATACATTCGGCCTTGCTGCGTAACACGTATTATATCATTGGACAAGTTGGCAAAAATACATTCAGCTGTACGGTAGGTCAACGTCAGGTCAATGTATTATAAAAAATGTTTTGCAAAAAATCTGTGTATGGCAGCTATGATTTTGTTAAAGTCAGGCAACAAAAACGTTTCAAGGTACAGGTTGAAGCAAGCTTTTTGAAAGGGAACATTAATTGCAGGTCTGTGACAGGACGTAAACTCTGGCCGCCGACAGGAAGGACACACTACTTCTTGTGCTGGCACTGAACACTGGCATCGGACATAATTCACGACGATACTCGGCCGTGCTACAATGGAAAACACATTTTGTGGAGATTTAATATCATTTCTCCTCTAATGACTCAAATTGTTAAAATAATTGTACACTTTCTGCACTGGATTGTGTCACCGCCATTCTTCTCCTACCATCCCTACAGTGTGATTTAAAAATGTTTAAAGAAGAAAGAGACGCTGAGCTGAAAGTGCAGACGCACTATAATAAAAGTCCCATATGGATACGCGGGGGGGGGGGGACACCTCTCCTGGCAAGATTGGTGTAATCAAGGTATTCAGAAAATCACAATTGAGTGACAATAGAATCAGCCACGTGTAGCAGCAGATGTGAGAGAAGTTCAGCTCCTCAATTTTCGAGGACAAAGCAGTCATTTTTGCTTTGTTCCACCGCGGGTGAATCTGACTCAAGCAATGAGACGTTGCCTGAATAGAATTATGGGTATTGTAGTTCAAATTAAGTTATGCTGAGCTGAGATAATGTAAGGAGACTGCTGTGGCGGCGTCCGCTTCCACTCTCAGTTATGTGCATTTGGTTTCAGTCAGACTCTAAGAGCAGAAGATTTGAGGGTTTGAGGATTTTTTGAGTGATTATTATTATCACTATTATTATTGGAGGAAAGCAGCAGGAAAGGAGTGATTGGGGGGGATTGCTTCTTCTTTTTTTCTTTTTTTACCAGGCACCGTGGGCAGGAGGAAACAGGAACGACATTGTCAGGTTATGGTGACAGCTTAGGCTTTTGATCAGCGAATCTCAGCGTGGCATGTTGTGGCCATTGGATGATGTGCTGCTGGAGTGACAGGATGAGATCCATGCATACAGCAGCAGCGAGGAAAGGCTTTGTTACATCTGTTACTCACAGCCCTCCTGTCAGGATGTACACTGGCTGTACAGTGGAGCATGAATACATTGAAACCATCACATCACATTTATTTATACATCTATTCATTTAATATGTGGCAACAATAAAACAAATGTGATGATGTTTACCATGATAAAAGACGGGGGGGGGGGGTTTACAGTAACCAAGCAGATAAATCCAAAGGTGTGAAACACGAGGGAACTCGTTCAATTCATTCCTCCTTTGATGCCATCATGCACAGCAGTCAGCCGCAGTCCGACCGATTTTTGCCTTCCTGCCTGGACATGCAGCTCCACGAACGGTCTTTCCTACATGTGTGAAAGCAACACCTTCACTGTCACAAACACAAGTACTTCAGGAAAGACTGGACACAGTGTCACGTCAGCAAGCAACCACTGAGTCGTTTGACAAGAAAAGTCAACTCCCTCTAATGCAGGAATCACACTTGAGGATTTTTTCCACTCGCCCGCAGTTTTTAAAGATCGCAGACAAACAGCCCAGTAAACAGGATTTACTGTTAGCGGTTATCGTTTGTGCAAAACACAGATACATGTATATGCTAATTAGTTATTACAAGCCACAAGGCTGCCAATCGGGTTGCCGCAGCATGAGTCTGTGGGGAGATTTCCAGATGTTTTTGGGATGAATGATGCCAGTGATATTCACAGGAAGTCAGACCGTGTCCAAAACAGGGTGTTTTTTTAAGGAGACCTCGGGATATTTCCAGGTGTTTATGTGACAACAAAAACAGGTGTTTTTAAGATAAACCATGTTGTTTTTCTAACCCTACCCAAGTGGGGTTTTTTTCGCCTAAACTTAACCAGAGCATGAGCACAGCATTGTGACAAAGGATATATAGATAATTGAACCCAAACCCACATCAAGTTGCAAAGTAAAGGAACACTGAGTTTTAACTTATCTGTGTTTTTTGCAGGAACACACTTGGCTAACATTTATTGTGACGATTGAGTTATAGAAGATGGAGAAAGCTCTCACCCATTTCCTCTCCTTTTCTTGTCTCTTCATTATAGAAATGGCCTGTAGAAAGAAACCATTCTCGCGTCAGTCTGCGTCCCATGTTTACAAAACAACCAATCACAATTTGACATGAAATGACTCTGAAAACGCAAACTCACTTTAGAAAAATCAACATTTTATGTTGCCCTTTTCGCCCTGGCTGGGGCCAGCATCACGCTCATAAATGCCAGCACTGTCATCAAAAAATGGCATGTCGCTGCTTGCTTTGCATCTGTTTTCTCTTTCTATTTACACCGCAGCACCACGAATCACCAGGCGTTCATCGCGCCGTATGACATGCCTGGGAACACTCTGACAGAGATTGTGATAAAGCCTTTATTAGATCTAGGTCTACTTGCAGAGTGTGACATAAAGTGAACTTCTCTGAGTGTCTGATGAAACGTAGCTAAAACACCGCAAAAGGAAGGGAAGGAGGCAGTAGGGAATGAACTTGGATGTGAATGACACACGTTTTAAAATATTCAGAAACACTGGGTGGGAGCGTTGTATGAGGACGGAAACACATTCCACAATTGAAATGAGCCAAATTGTGAAAAAAATACTGCAATCTAATGTCTCGAATTGTGCGGATCAAACTCAACAACATAATATGTGCAATGTCTCCAAACAGACAGTCTTACAGTTTCATTCAGTCCCTGACAGCCACAGGCATCTAATTGTTCTAAATGTCAAAACTGTTATAATTGTTTTCTTCTCCTTAAAGCATTGTGATGTATCTGGTAATGAAAGAAGGCATAAAAGAGACACGCCGGCTCCTGAAATGGACAGTCGCTTGTGGCTTTTCAATTAAAATGTGTTGATGGTCAAAGACACTGGAGAGAAGAAAAGAAACAAGCAGCGGCACAATGTGACTGTGTGGTGGAGTCAAATCCAGGCATTGTTTGGGATCTTTTTACCTGACTGGAAGTGAATCACTCCCATGAATGATTAATAACTCCCAGGGGGACAGAAAGTAGAGATGTAAACTATAAGACAACCCCTATCTCATATTTGTTTCTCTCTGAGCGATCAGATTGTGTCACATCTGCAAATATTTTGTCAGTCAACTCATGTGGTTTTCTGATGTTGCTTTTTTCTACATGCCTTCCCTTGCACCCACCATGTGGAGGAGGGAAAGCTGCAAGTCCGGCGCGTGAGAAAAGCACAAAAAACCAGCAGCGGACCCAATATAATAGCATTTTCCTTTTCCAAGGAGAGCTGCTGCGGCTGTACGAAGCAAAACGCAGGAGTGATAACTCAATAACATGGTGTATAATGGCCTTCGCGTCCATTTTTTCCGTCTCTGATTCGGTTTCGCAAGAGCGTGTGATTTTTTAGCGAGGCAAATGGACAGTAAAAGAAGAAATTGATAGTAACAATGAGGCGTCGCTGTGCTCTGAATGCAGACATGCTATGCAAACAAGAACACACTGAACTGCTTTAGAATCCAACCATAAAAGGCTTATTGTATCACTGACATCAAGGTAAAGGCAGCGGTGGATCAAAGTGTAACATTAACTTGTTGTCAGGTGAAACACTCATGAATGTACAACCCTTTATATATATATATATATATATATATA
>CAEMYA010000103.1:3665334-3713032 GCA_903131615.1 Diplodus sargus | reverse complement strand
TATATATATATATATATATATATATATATACATATATGAAAAAAGACAGGAGTGTGTGCATCCTGAATGAAAGAAACATGGTAGAAACAGTATTGTTTGGTGTGACAGGATAAAGAATCATCCTCTCCCACTGGCCTGGTAATCCTCAGGCGGATAATTAAAAAGTGTGTGCCACAGTCGAAAAGGGAGGAGAAAGAAAAAAAAAAGATTCAAATAAATAAATAAGTGAGGAGAAGGAAAGAGGCTCCGCGCAGATCCCGGGGGGATCCATTAAAGAATGTTTTCTTGAATTGAGGTTAGGTGCATTGATCTCTGTCGAAGCTGGCACAGCTGAGAGTTAACACTCCCTGCCTGCGACTCTGACTCATTTCATACATTATTCCAATTAAATCACTGTGGCCTGCCTCGCTGCTTGCCTCTCTGTTTTCGAGGAAAACGGGAATTGGCACCTGCCACATTACCTGCGCTTTCATCAAATATGACTAAAAAGAGAAGCTGGAAGACGAAGAGAAAGATGGCGAACGGAGGGGATGTTTTGTCTTCAGCTGTGGAGGAATGTCCGCCATGATAGATTAGATACATTAGGAACACGCTAATAGGTGCACTGTCCTATACAGTAGGCCTACGTGTCATTGTGTGATATATTGACTGTTGAGAGCACAGCCATTGTTTTCATTTCCTCTTGCACAGACTGTGAGAGGGGAGCACATTACTTTGAGTCACTGTGGGGACGTTCTTTGGCATTTACGGGCGCTTGATAGGGACACATTCACTCGCAACCATGAATGGCTGTAAACTAAAAAAACTCTGACATACGCTGTTTTCAAAACCTTATTCCACAGCCGCTAAGTGGTGGCACAGTGTTGACAGCAAAACAAGACATTTGTTCCTGACAAAACAATTTCACAACATTTAAAAGCTGTTCTCCAGCTTCTTTTGGAGTTTGCCCCAGTTGTCATGAAATTGTAGACCCCTGGTGAGATTGTTTTGCCCACCTCTGTTTCCAAGGTCAAGAATGAACTTTGTGTAAGCCCTTAATCCAACATGGATGGAAAGTCCTTGAATTGTTCAGAGAAAAAAAATAAAAATTGAACAATTACATTTCCTACACAATGAACACAACTAAGGTCAACAGTGAACATTCAGTCTGAAGATATTTGTTTGTGTTTCTCTCACGCACTTGTCTTTCTATTTTTCCGTGTTTTGATTCATGAGGGAATCTAAAAATACAATGAGCACCACATAGGCTGTGATTAAATAACTACACTTTAAAAGCACAGTATGTCATTTCTAGTGGCTGCGAGTCTCTCTGTCATAACAAACCAAGGTGTTTGCAGAGTTTCTGGGCATAGATTCCAACCAGCTGGAGGAGAGAGTCTGGTGCAGAGGAAGACCGTCTGGAGGAATAAACATCCGGAGTCACATCTGGTTCTGCCCTGATCTGGAGCTGTTTACCGTGGGTGGAGTGCTAAGAGAGTACTTTTAAACTTTAAGGTTTTTAATGTGGATTTATCTTCACTCCTGTTTATCAACCTGACTGCAGCAGCGATCAGCAGAGGTGATAGCCATTTGTCAGGCATCTATGATGTTGACTGCTGACTGGAACTGGAGGGGAAATGCACTTTACTTTTTACTTTAATTTTACATTGCAGAGAGGAGAGGGGGAAAGCAGAGAGAGAGTCAGAGTCTCAGGAAAGTTCAGTGATTACAGTTTAGTAAAGTAATCTGGCTTTTTGGGCTGAAGAAACACAAATGATCAGACAAATGTAGACATTCAGTACTATTTATTTCTTGAATAATTAATGTAATAGGACACACCTGGGCAGCAAAAACACCTGTCAGTCACATGTTTTCCAACCCAAGTGTTTCGGATTTTGTGGCAACAAGCATTGAGGTTGCTGATTGAAACCTTTCTTGTGTGGAAAACCAAGGCTCTCAGATATGTTGTAGCTAGTGAGTAGAAGTCCCAGATCTAAAAAAAAAAATCATTACTCATTAGTACCTGTACCTGTACCTGTACCTGTGACTGTACTGAGCGCTTAACACTAGATGCAGCTGATTCTGATGTAGTTCATCTGTATCTGGTATCAGATCAAAAAACAAAAATATTAAATGTCATCCTCTGGGGACCATGAACGTCTGTATAAAATGTAATGGTCTTTACAAAGTGGTGACCCGACAGAAAAACTGACCAGAGAAAATCAATCAAATACCAATTATCATTCTTATCTCTCAGGGCCCTTACCTGCATATCAATCAACCCTATGTGGGGTCATGACCCCTCTGGGTTAGGGTCAACATAGGTACAAAACAATGCTTATTAAGAAACCCCTTTGGGTTCAAAATGTCCTCCTTGCTGTTTTATGGATGAAAACAACTTGGATCAGCAATCCGCTGTTGAACTGCCACACACAAATTTCAGTGTCAAACCAGCAGAGAAATGGAGGCATTACAGCCGCCGCTCAATAACGCAAAAACAAATTGTTTCATTTTTTTTCCCACAGGAGCAATATGCATGAAGCTAACTGACAGTGGGATCAAATTGCTTCTTTCAGCTTGTTCCTTTCACCTTACCGCGACCATCCACTACGCACAAACAACAGCAAAACCACACCATAACACTCCAGTGCTATCAGACCGAGGTATGTGATTACGTGCAGAAAGTGTTTTTCTGTGTTTCCTGTCAAACTGGGGAATAATACGAGGAGCAGGCAGACTGATGCAAGCTCAGGTCACTAAATCAGGCTGTTTTTAAAGCCTGGCAGACTTTACATAAGCGTTATTCATCAAGCAGCTTTTACAGATATGACTTCAGTGGCCCAGTAAGGATTGGCTGGACACAACACCCACATCAAAACATCTGCTCTTCTCTGCGAGAGGGACTAAAGAGAAATGCTTTCCCATGAAGGGCAGTGCATTTGAAAGCCTCATGCCATGGTAAGTGATCATTTGATTTCAATAACAAATATCAGTCAGTATCAGTCGCATCTCCACTGAGAGCACTGAAATCAAGATAGCCCTTTGTGGAGGCTTTCTGCCACACAGTTATCTGATGTATTAGAGGGATTTTTTTCCCTCTCTCTCTCTCTCTCTCTGTCTGTCTCTCTCTGTCTCTCTCTCTCTCTCTCTCTCTCTCTCTGAGATAAAGAAACATTGATTCGGCATGCTGAAATTAATGCAAGACAGAGGAGAAAGACAGAGAGGGAGACACGAAAACAAGTCTGAATCAGCTAGAAAGGGCAGCAGAGTGGAACATTTGACTAACAAGCAGTTTTTGAATGCACTTTGCTGTTGTCTCCGTAGGAACACGTTGCCTTTCGAGGTCCCATACATCTATCGATCCTGCATGGCTGATGGAGATGTCAAGGAAAGAGGGGGCAGACCTAAAGGACAAGCCAAAGAGATGGTTATAGTCAGAATGAAAGGACAGAGGGGAGTTATAGATGGACAGGACAGACGTTCGGTCCATATAAACTATAGATTTAGGGCATATGCTAAAGCCTGTCTGTAATGAACACGCACACACAAGGTTAACAGCGGTGTTCAGCGGAGGAGAACACAGCTCAGCACATCATTGTCTCCTAATGGGAGCAGGCTGCATTGCCTCCCCAGCGAGCGACGCAGACTTGCTTCGCGCTCGGTGTGAGAGAGAGGGGAAACAAATAAACAACGCACTTGGTGGTGGGAGGGGAGTAAACATTCATTAATGTAAGGGTGGAACATGTTTAGCTGCTGCATGTAATTTGCGTGTTCTATTTATGGCCGAGAAAAGCTCGGGCCCAATTACGGTGTGAACAATATTCTCCGGGTTCTTTGTATCATAAATATGCTAATGTGTCGTCTTTTGATTCCGCTTGTTTTTACAGTGCATCTCTTAAATTGGCTTTCCCAGCACACATAACAACAACTCACTGCTTCTGTGACATGGATTTGATAACATAATTTTTCTTTCATGGATTCTTATCCTCCATTGACTCGACTGTAATCATATTACAGGAAGTCTAGTGAGTCATTTGACCTTCTCTGTATTCATAATAGGGACCAAGCTGTAATCTAATGTTATGTAATCTAATGTTTGATATAATTACATCTACAGCATTGCTTGCTTTAGACAACACAAAGCCTGAAATGATCATATCTCTTAATAGAGGCCAATTATAGTAATAAACACATGTGAAAAATCACACCGGGTTTTGGCAGCCATTTATATTTTTTTTTGCCCAAGCCCGATATACTCTGCATGATAAACAGTTTATAGGAGCATGTACTGCTTTATTTACACTCCCTAACAAGTATTTTGAATATTCATAAAGATAAAAAAAATAAAAAATAAAAAAAAAGAGCAAAAAAGATTTTCCTTGCGTCCCTGCTTTCAGCCTGCATCTGCAAACTTCCCTAATGGAAAATGCATGCGGGATTTCAGCAGAGGCTCCAATCCATTTTAATCCTGAAGGCAATTACGGCGTGGGGTTTTAGGGTCAGTAGTGCTGTTGATTGATGGGAAGAAAAAGTCACTTTAACAAAGTGCCGTGAACTTCAAGCACCTGGCTGCAGCACAATGGGTGTTGCCTGATGCACCGAGACAAAGCTTTAATGCTTTTTTAATGCATTCAATGAAAGAATACAAAATGGAGAATTAATGATTGTGCCTCTGATGGGTCTTATGTGTCAATATCACTGATGCCTTTTGAATTATAAATTAATTCCTTAATTTCTACGGGTCATTTGCCCCTCTCGGCTAAGATGAACCTGATAATGCCACGGTTCCCCACCAGCGACACCGACGAAACACATTTTTAAAAAGTGGATGATGTCATTGATCAGTGAAATATTTGCAATGCCTGAGAAGCCAGGTTCTGTTTGTGGGGAGAATCGTTCGCCTCACTGTTTTCTTCTCGCTCCCGTTTAAGATCCATGCTCTGTATCCTAGCAACAGGACTCACTCGCCCCCTTTCTATCTGCAGAGTCGGTGGCAGGGAGGCAGCGAGGGCGAGAGCATAGGACCCCTATTGTTTCCTGCCACTGTTACACATAATGGTCAGATTCAGCTTTGGTCCAACTCCATGGAGATTACTTTATGTAATGTTAAGGGTCGCAGTAAGGAATCTAAATTTACTGACGTATAAGATATAATTTACTGTATTAAGTAGTGATAGAAAGTTATTTATTTTTACTCAAGTGATCGACTTAGATTAAGTACGGTGACTAATGCATCTCTGCTGCTATTGCACCTGGATTGATACAATGTGCAACACTGTGTCTGTCTACACACAAATCATTTTCATTCTATTTTAGTTAATATATCTAGATAGATATAATATCTTTGATTTTATTTATCTCATTCAAATTTGTATTTAGTCTCATTTTAACTTTTTATGACCAGTGCTCTTGTTTTTTTTCTCCTCATGAAACTAAAAACCAAAACTATTTTTAATTATTTGTAGGGTTAAGAAAGTACTCAGCTGAAACGAGTTTCCGGAACAGATAATGTACTTTTTATGAGTACCAGAATCTTTTGAATAAAATCTGTTAATATCCCTACTGAGGAAGGAAAGTCTTCATTGGGTTGCTGACTAAAGGTTATTCATTCAAGTCTATAAAAGTTCTCTTACTCTTGTGATCAAGAGGCCTTGTCAAATACAGACACAAATAATTTAATGGGTTGAACAGATACATGCAGAACAAATACAGGTAGTACCTGCAAATCAATTGTTATTTGTACTTGAGTATTTGCCTTTTTGACAGATACTTTGCTGATTCAGATGTGACATACAAAACAAGTGATTAATATAAAAATTAAGAATTTCCCCTTAAAAGTATAAAACACAGTCAAAATAACCTTTACCTCAACCTGCTGCCAGATTAAAATGCTGATTACTCGTCAATGAATCAATGACTCAAATTTAATAATATGGTATATTTAATGATAACAGTGTTGAAAGGAGCTATGCTGCATAGTGAGAACATTGCATTTCAGAACATTCTGCTCATAATTTTTCTGCCTTAAGCGGAAATAGCCGTCTTTTATATTTCCCTGTGGTGTGACTGTTGGTGCCATTGTCACAAACACAGCCTCGGCGACATGGCGACAGTCCAAAGCAAAAAAACAACAATAAAAATTCCAATTGGCCTTGTAACCGTGATCCCAGTGCTATGAAAAGGCATAGTAAAACACCTGGTTGTATTAATAAATAGGCAAATTTTGTTACTGACTGAGTAGTAGATAGAATGACCACATATCAACGGGGGAAACAGACGTTGACACAACACCTGTGCTCTCCACTGAGTAAATTCCTGTCTATTGACTCTTGTTTTACCTCTCCCTCTTCACCTTCTTTGCCTAGTGGCAGACTGAATATAGTACAGTGAAAGCGAGGTTTATAGGGAACCAGTCTATACACCGGTCGTGCCATTTTACTTACTGTGCAAGCAGTATTTACTTCAGAATGGTAAGTTAAAGCACAGAAGTTGTCTATTGCTAGTTTTTGAATGCACTTTTACTCAAATCTGCTCTAATCAATATTTCTGTATTAAAAACTAATGAAAATTGCTGTGTTTATAGTGAAAGTGGTCACTTGTAGAGATGAACCCACAAAGAAATGTCATCCAACTCTGGTTTAACAGCCCACAACTTCACTGTTTTGTTTTTGTTTTTTAATCATTGCAGCTCTCAGCCCCAATGTACACTACCTGCCTAGCACCAGACAACAGACATTCAGACTTAGTGATTAGCTGATGAGGATTTAGCAGCCAAAGAGTGAGATATTTCCTTCAAGAGTTGATGAAGGCAAAACAGAGCTAAGCCGAGAGTGAATATTTGAGATATATCCATCAAGGAGCCAAACACTTAACACCAAATTGAACGAAAATGTTGCTCCGTAATTGCAGGAAGTGTAGCTAGGCAACCGCTTGCTCATACATCCCATTTCAACTTTATGAAGTGGATACGACAGTGTTGTCTTTATTGCTTGCCGGGATGCCCCCGCTGCCCCATTAGCTGGAAACAAGAATGGGTCCACGCCATAAAGGTGGTCCAAGTTCAAATTTGAAATTGAAATTTGTCACTGAAAATGAACACACAGGTGTTTCTGAGGATTCATCCAGGTGCTGGGCAAAATGCCATTTCGTGACCTATAATACTTCAGCTTGACCTAAAACTCATTTTAGTTCCTAAATTCCCAGATTTACACTTCCTCTGTGCATATAAAATAGACAAAAAACGTGCTTGAGAGGAAGGAGCAAAATGCATAAAATTATATAAACTGGCATAATTTTATTAAGTTTTGGCCTATCATCAGTACAAACAATATTATGTCGGATTTGAAATCTCATTCGCTTCATGTGTCAATCATCCGTTGGCTAGCACGTTCTTAAGTAGCTCAGGAGATAGGGGAGGGAACAGAGAGTGGGAATGCTGTCCTCACGTCACTTGCTGGCTGTTGCAGGCTCCAGGGCGGACATAATTTGGATTGAAATGAGGAGTTTTTGACAGATAAAATCATATAAAAGCATTTGTGATTGACGTATGTAGGTATTTCCATTGCAATGGAATACCATGCTTTGAAATAAGAGAAGACAGTTTTTGTTGGAATTTGATACATCCAGACCCTTAATCTGTGAGCTCCCCAAACTTTGTAAATGTTTGTTGCTTGGCTATATCTTTGATTGTTTGTTGTTTGTACCAGCTTGATGTGGTTATATCTTGAAATTGTTTGATAGATTGAATCACAAGAATCTAAGCTTTTTTTTAAATGATTTATGGTGTGAGTACCCATTTCAACTCCATCACTGCACATGTGTCTCAATAATAATGTTACTAATGCTTCATTTCGGTATTTCTAGGCACCCTATGACCAGATGCCCATGATGGTACCAAAAAAACACACAGTGGCATAAAAAAAGGTGTACTTTTGGTAGCTCCAGGGGTATCATAATTCTCAGCCTAGCAGTAGCCTCTTTCTGCCTCGCCCAACTCATTTAACCCAACAGGAAATGGTACATGTATGGTGATAAAACTGCAAAGATATGGGAATCTTATCATGGCTGGAGTAAAGCGTAGCCGTGAGAACCATGCCCTCATGCTGTTCCTAAAGACCTCTACACACATAAAGCAGGGCCTTTCAGCAGATTGTTCCCGTGGTCCACCTCAGTGGCCATGCATATTGTGAGACCAAAAAGATCAATCGAACGCCAGTCTGCCGAGCTCCAGCACAAAGCCATGGATGAATCAAAAACACACTCCTGGCGTGCTCTCTATTCAAAATCTGTGTGGCCTCACAGTTCTGCCCCTTCCTATTTAAGTCTGCAATCCACCAGCCGTCAAATTTGTTGCAGAACAGGCGCACACAAAAGTGCACGACAAAAAGGGAAAATAACAAGAAAAGGATTCAGAATGTTTTCGTGCTAGCATGGGATGATGTGGCAGAAGTATTGGCGGGCACAATGTCTCCATGATGGCCCAGTCAATGAATGGTTCTACCAGGGAGCGGCTCTCATCAGGCCATGATGCCCCCTCCTGTTGAGTCATCAGCTGAGGTGCTGATTTGCCCTTGTTCCCTGACTCCTCCAGACTGAGCATGTAGTGACCAGGCAGCAGAAAACAGTGTGAGAGCATCTATAGTGCTCCCCCGAGGTGACAGTAATTGCGAGTCTTGCCAAGACAATCAAATGTGCTGTATAGAAAAGCATTTTGATTTCTGTTTATTTCCGCGGGTAAGATGATTACAAGAGGGCCGGGGCACTTGAAACTGGTCGACTACAGCCTCGAGACAGTTTGCTTTCAAATAGTTTTTTATTGGTGTGTTAACATGAACTTGCCTCTGTCTGACCACTCACCTTACACACCTATTGTGGAGGGAAGAGAAAATCAAAACCTCAGTACTCAAAGACTTCTGCATCATTTACAATCAAAATGTATTGGTTTTAATGGATTTTGTTTGAGATATTGCTGCAAAGTTCGTAAGGGCACCACGTCAATGCACCTCTGGACATTCTGCTCGATTGTCTGCACTTCCACAGAGTTTGTGTCAATGCACAGACTTTCCTGACTGTTTTCCACTCACCTGGTCAGAGTCCTGAACTCTCAGCCCTCACAACAGTCCACTGAAACCACATGTAATCTAACCTTTACCTTTATGCAGTGGCAACACTGAGTACAGCAGTGTTTTGTAATGTAATGTTAACAGCAGGCTGCAGAGAACACTCTGTCACAGTACCTTCAGCAATACAGATTGTTATGGTGATTATGTCTACATGGAGTCAAAGTTCACCAGAAAATGAAAATTCAGTCACTGTGTTCTGAGCCTCATGCTGACGAGAGCCAGGTGACAGGTGCAAGAGGATTTGTGGCGCACAAAACATTTCTGGAGCTTCACAGCAAATCAGCATCGCAGTGATCTCAAATGGGGACCAAGTGTCCTGAAGCATGGGGACCCCAAATTAATTTTTAAAAGATGCATGTAGCAGCTACAGTTAAGCTTAATAATGGGTTTAAATAACAACTTTTCAAATAAATTTGGGAACTTGGTCCTTCCAGAGACTTGCATCAAACAAACTGTGTGGAGCCATTGCAGTGTCTGTGTGCATTTCTTTCTTGCACATCCTGGGCTCTAAGACAATAGGGTATAGTGAGAAGACAGGATGGGACAGGACCAGATGCTCCCCTGTAGACAAGTGTCGGAATGTGAAAGTGCAGAGGTCCCCATGACCAGGAGCCTTGATCAGCTCTGAGGTGGGCATCAGAGATAAGCTACAGGAAGGGGCCCACACCAGAGGTTCGGCGCTGACTCAACATACACATTGTCATCTAAGTTTAGAGAGACCATCCTGTCCACTTTCGCTGACATCAGCAAAGTTAAGTAACACACACAAGTTATTTCATAGGGGGTGTGAGGCAGACCCATCCTTCTTTTCTCCCATTGGATAGATGAACCTTAAATCAAAGTGACCAATTAGGAGAAGTAGGCGGGTATGGAAAATAGACTCTAAAAGAGGCCCACACACCAAAGAAAGAGGGGTGGTAATTGGTAGATCTCCTAAGATCGAAGGCTCGATAGGATTTCAGATGGGGCAGCGGACGAAGCATTTTGGCATTGCTTTTGCCAGAGATTTGAGAACACCAGACGTGCAGCCGCACTCTAACCGGACCTGCGATCTGTTTCAAAAAAGATTGCTCTATCATTCCACCCAGCCTGGCCTCTGTAGAATTATTTTATCAACATACTATACGCCGACAGCTTTGATGAAGACAGTCCAGAAACCACACAATTTTTATGTATTTTTTCAATTGTTATTGTTTTTTCAAGTCCCCATCTCCTTCCCATCTCCACAACTTGTAGATCTAGTAGGCATCCTTTAAAATTGGATTAAAACTGGATTTGCCCGTACTTGTTTGGCCCATAGGCCATGCCTGCAGCAAGGAAAGAAAGGTTGAATGGATTTACTGGGTAACTATCTTTGCTTTGTTTCATTTGTGACACCTAATGACTGTTTTAGCGCACATGGAACCTTTATTTCATAATATTATAGTTTTCGGCTAATACTGTAATGTTGGAGACATTAAGCTAGTTTATGCTGGTTAGCTGAGTCATTATTTCTGTATGTTTCTTTTTCGTGAAGGATGTTAATTGGCACGACACGTGTGGAGTATTAACATAAACACAAACACTCCGGTGATGCCTGATGATGTTTGAGCTCTAGAGTTAGGCTAGTCTATATGTGAGGTTAGTGTTAAAGTGTTAAATTGATTGAGCCAGTTGAGTTGTCTGACATCTGCCCAATGGCAGCGTACACTGTTGCTGGGTTTGATGCACCATGATAGCAAAACATTCATTGCATCTTCTTTTTTTATTTGTCTTTTTCCCACAAGACCTCATAAAATGCTAAATCATGAAAGCAGGTGGTATAATATATAAAATTTAATTTTAAATAAGTACTAACATTGCTCGTAGATTCCTATATGTGTTAAAAGGCTATAATCCTAATGGTTATAAGGATAAATATCAGGTTATGCCAGGGTTCGAATTACACGGTGGCTTTCGGGGGAGCCCTATTTTCCAGTGTTCACCGCTGTCACACGCACATACGAAATGCACGGCAACGCGATCAATTGCAGGGTAACTGCGAAAAACATTCTGTTACTACTACTGACAGTTAATACTGTTAATAGCATTTCAGAGAGGCTAAATAACAACATTAAGGCTACTGTTTCAAAATCAAAGAATACATTCATGAATCAGAGGATAAAAATAAATAAATACAAAATCACAAAATCAGCAGGGACACAGTCACAGTTGTTCTGCTTCTCATACACACTCCTTCAAGAATCACATGTGGTAAAACAATAAAGCTGAACATTTGTCAAACATCGTATAGCAAACTTAAGAAACTTTAGAAATGAAGAGACTTCTTGTGCGTGTATTATTATTATTTCCATTGCTAAAACATTAAGGTTTAGCTTAATGTACAGAAAATCAAAATGTACGGGACACAAAAATGAACAGTGTTTAAGGGCTCCCCCTAAATGTCTCAAAGTAGGCTTTCAGGGGAGCTCAGGTCCTTTTCAGGGGAGCCGAGCTCCCCTTAGCTCCCCCGTAATTCGAACCATGGGTTATGCGTCCTTTGCTCCAAAGTGTGTGATGATCAATTTAACATTTGATTATAACTAAACACAGTTGAGATCAGTTAAAGATCTGATCAGATCAAATGGTACAGGCCAGGCATCCTAGTAATGTTATTATTAAATGTACGTCTTCATGGAGGCTCAGTTAAAGTTATTTCAGTCACTTCAAAGACCAGTTGGTAAGTAAAACAGAAACTTTTTTGATATCAGGTTGTGTGAGGTACCTATCCCTAGTCAGTGTATTTCCTGCAGTAGATGATCGTCAGCTCTACCCCACGCATAGAAGCCGTGAGTAGCGGCGGCAGGTAAACAGAGCTTGGTACTGCTGTAAATAGTACTGGCAGCAGTGAGTATTTTAACCACCGAAAATAGATATATCTATTTAAATGCACACTATAGTTGGTGCTTTACATTTCAGTCAGAGCGCCCTTTTACTTTGGCAATACATTCTCTCAACCACAAAATGACTGCACTCCTACGCACACGCGCAGCTGTGACAGCCATGCTCTGTCTCATGCTGCAAACAGGACTGCAATGTAAAGCACCAAAAAATGTTCCAAATATAGTGTAAACTATATATATATATATGACATTTTTAAGTATGACGATTTAAACATACTGCCATTCTTTCTGACCTCCTTATGCCAGGATGGTGGTGGAGATACTACCAATGAAGTGATGAAGATCGATTGTTGTTATCAGTGGTGCCACAACATCTGATAAAGCCAGTGCAAGGATCCTAAAAGACCTGGACATACCCAGTGCATGTGCCTTGCTAATGGGGCGCATCTCCGCTCTCCGTGCTGGATTCTCTGAACTGAAAGTCAGTCCGAAGGTAATGTTTCTCAAAAATAAACTGCATTTCTAAAACATTTGAACAATTTGGCTGTCCTTAAATCTAAGAGGAAATGTTGCATTGTTTATGTTTGTCATTTTTGTTGTGCGACACACAGCAGCTGTACTGTATTCAGCGGGCAGTTTATGAGGTACACCTAGTCCCTCTACAATCATTTTTGGGGCTGCTTTTTGTGATGTTGGACTGTACTGTGTGCTAAATAAAAACAATTTGTACAATGTCCAAATGCATTGCAATACATTTGAATCTGTCCAAGAAAGATTTATTAAGATTTATTGCAAGTCTAAAAGTTTGAGTCAGATGGACCCAAAAACTAGCGGATGAATGTTTTAGAGTTGATTTAATTCAGATTTATGAATCAGATGTGTATTTACAAAGTTACTTAGAAGAAAAGTTTTAGAATTCTTCATACTAAATTAGGACATTGCCAACACCAGCAACACAAAATGTATATATACACGTTTTTTTTTCATTTGTGAAATGATACACTGGGTTCAGTTCAAGGTAACAAAACCACACAGTACAGATGCACATCAAAAAAATTGAATATCATGGAAAAGTTCATTTTCTTCCCATAACTTTATTCAAAAAGTGAAACTTTCATATACTCCAGATTCATTACACATAAAGTGAAACATTTCAAGCCTGATTATGGCTTACAGCTCATGAAAAACAAAAATCCAGTATCTAAAAAATGTTACATAATAATAATATTACATAAAACCAAATCAAAATCCCCCCAAAATCAGCATCTCCATACTTGATGATGCTGATTTCCTTTTCCAGCAAGACTTGACAGCTGCCCTGAGTCTTATGTAATGTAGTGGTCTGTACTACATTAGTCCGTATTTCTGTGCAGACTGATGAAAAAGGGAAACAACCTATTTGACAAGTTTTCGTGTATTCAGACACATTTATGAAAAGTGAGAATATTTGTAAACAGCAGTGAAGTGAACTGCGCCGGATGAGTCATATGAGGAGTTTCTGCCATGATTACATTAAAGTTACTATTTTCAGACTATTTTATGACATTTGGGGGGGGGGAGATGTCCCCAGCGGGAATCAAATTGAAAACATTTATAATTCAGACCACCATGAGGTTCTATACTCACAATTTTCCCCATGCACAACATTTGACAGCCAAGAGAGGATGCAGACGATGAGTAGTTGATATTATAGATTGAGGGCAAGGTATTCCTGAAAAATAAATACATTTATATCAAGTCACAGATTGTCTCTCACTTTATGGAAAATAAAAAAAAAAGGTCCGGCTGTATATTAGTGCTGTAATTATCATGTGATGTTATATAAAGCTTTTAAGTCTGAAAGGTTGCAATTTTAGGCCTTTCACGTTCAAATGTAAGCTATTATCCTGCTGCATTCACTCTGTGCGCCTGTTCGGGACATTTTTTCGAGCGATGCTGTTATTATATTACCGTCCATGCGTGACATAAGCTGCCAATAAACTCTCCCCAGACTTATAACCGTGTGTCGTTTGTAGCCAGAGCAGGCTTTGTATTCACACAACAGTTGGTGTTCTATCTCCCTTTTCTTTGCCCCCTCCCACCCCATAACCCACAACCCTTATTATTTTTCTAATAGAAGATAGCTGTTATCAGTTCAGTGAGAGAGGAAATAATCAGCATAAACACAGTTAGCAATTAGCAATAAAACTTGCACTTAATTTACATGCAGTGATGTCGCAGCATATATTCTGCTGGGAAACTGGATTCACTTTTGCAACGTAAATACACAGAGCCGAAAGGATATGATACAAATAATTCATGTTCTTGTTATGTATGATATACAAATATGACATGAATACAGATATGACTCACAGAGTAGCTGGTTACTGCCGTCACCTGCTGGCTACGTTTGTAATAAAAGTAAATATTTGAGTTAATCCCTAAAATATAAATATTAATGTGTGCAATGAAGTAAAATCTGACAGCAACCCACACCATGTAATGTGTGGTAATGTATCAAAACAAAACAAGTGGTAACTGAGAGTGAAATTACATAAATTATGAATTATACAATAAATTAAAATTAAGCCACAAACCCCCTTCGAGAGCAGGTGATCAGACAACAGTACGACACTACTTCGAATCACATCCAGCAGAAATATTGACATGCTACTGGCCAATGGCCAATCAATATTGTGATTAAAAGCTTTAGCACTAATTACAAGCTTTAAATTGCATGCAATAGACAGGATATGTAGCAGCACTAGTGTGTAATTGGATGTTGCCCAAAGCATTGTTCTGAAACTTCAGCACTGTCAAAGAAGTAAACAGCAGCGGTGGTAGCTAATAAGACACAGAGGAGCTAACAACTTTATCCTTCACAAAAATTTACGCAGGCAGAGACTTTGTTCCCTGTCAGCTCACTAATTATATTACGCCTCATTATGACATGGACGGGCTTTTACACTTTGGGTGTTACGACTTGCACAAGTGATTGTCGCTGATTTCACAGGTTGTTCAAGTCCTATGATTGGCACATTTGTCTGTGCAGTTTTTTAGATGATAAATTCTTTCGCAGGTGCAAACACTGAATGATAAAAGACATTCTGATTACGAATTCAATCACGTTTACTTTTCAGTAAACAGCATCATCAGCTTCATTCATTGTACAATTATACTACTATGAGTTATTTTTTGAGTTGTACCCCTTACAAACAGGAGCGCCAATTTTTCCAGTGACTGGAAATGTTGGACCTCCTGTCGCTTATTTATGAAGCTGTTTGCTGTATGATTGAGCACTTAAGTGCAGCCGGATGCATCTCAAACCACAGTGGTTTATTTTTTGGCGTAGCCCCTGTGGAATAGCCATACATCCTGTTATTTCAGATTGGGGTCTGATTTTAGAGACCTCAAATCAAACCTATTAATTAGCCCATATTTATGACCCAGATTTTATCTTAATGATGTCATGAAACATAATTAGGCCCATACAGTCACAATTCCTTGAAAACATGTTTGGGTCCTGATATTAAAGCTGCTGCAGGTAATGCTGTTTTATAATAAAAGCGTTTATTATAAACATTGATATGTGTGTTTGCCTTAACGGGATAATTCACTGCCTTATTTTTGTCCTCAGTCAATTTAAATGTCTCTGTGAAGAGTTTGCCTCTGGTCAGTCCAGGCGCCATGCTGATTTTTGTGGTAACTTAATTGCTGCTGTTAAATGACCTTAAGGCAAAAACAAATGAGCCCTATCCTGAGACCAGTGGAAAGATGCCCCGTTTTTGTTTTAGGCAGTGCCCCCATCGAAGAATCGATGTACACCACTGTTTCCATTAGATCAAATTAAATCAGGTCAGTCTGGCTCCGCGCAATGATGCATCTGTTTCAGCATGGAAACAGCTGATCAGTGCTAACAGACATGTAGCAGCCAAACACTCCTCAGTGCCTATGTGTGGATCTGTGACTCGTGGGAGCGTGACAAAAACCAGTATAGCAAAACAAAAGAAGATCAAACAGGAAATGTACATGTCGAATAAACAATCAGCCCTGTGATGAACTGGCGATTTATCCAGGGTGGACCCCGCCATCGCACAATGTCAGCTGGGATCGGCTCCAGCCCCCCTGTGACCCCGAAAAGGATAAGCGGTTTCAGATAATGGATAGCTGAATAAACAAAAAAAATGCAGGTTTAAGGCACTTCCGCATTGACCTTGGAAGCTCGTCCATTTTTATACAGTCAACGCTTAAGGCCTTATGTCCACTTATGGTCCTCAGTGCTATGGCTAACACTCTGAGTAATGTTGCTGAATGGTTGACTGACTATAGAAATGGCTTTTCACGAAATGTCCAGTGTGCCCTATTCAACATTAGCTGAATGGACTTCTCTGGCTAAGGATTTAATGAAGCCTGTTTGGCTGCAGCTTGTCTGTCCTTGTATGCATTTATAAAAAAAAGGGTGAGGTAAGTTTATAAATGGGATGAGTGTCACACTGTCCTAAAAGCTGCAGCTTCTATGGTCAGAGGAGTAAAAGCTGTGGTGTGGGAGGAAGCCAAAGAGAGAGCCCTTTAGTTGCCCTCAAAACAGTTTTGGCAAACACTAAGATGACTCAGGGGAAAGCAGTGCTTTGTCCAGACTGAGCACAGTGAAGGTGGGAAACAGCTGACCTTGACTGGATTTACAAAAACATTTTAAAGAACCCAATTCTCTTAGCCAGGCTCTCTCCTGCAAAGTAGACGAATGAAGATAGAGCAGATGCATCTACGGTAGACTCACTAAGACAGCTGCAAATGCGATATTCAAGGAAACTCTGTCTGTACCCAAAGTTAAAAGCACCCAGGCCCCAAGCTCTGAGCATGACAAAACTGTCAACAATTACAGTAATACACATCTATGTTTCACTGAAGAGTCACTGTAATTATGCTCAAAAGCTAGCCCATTAACAAGCACTGAACCCAAAACACTGCCTTAAATCATAAAGCTATAATTGTTGCTTTAGCCGTTTACATTAATTACAAACTGACTGTATGCATCGGCCATTGTGTTTGAACTTCTGCCTGTGTGTTTGCGTGTGGATTTCCTTTGGTGGAAATACTTTGAACACAGGGCTCAAAAGCCCATCCACAACAAAGCAGTTGTAATTCATTACATTATTTTCCCATAAGTCCACCCCCTCGCCACACTTTCCGATCAGCTTTAAAATGAAAGTTTTTATGACATTCTGACCAACAGTGTTTGCTCTTCGAACACAAGCCATGCTGACACTGCAAAACCGGCGTGTAAAGATGAGAAGACGCTCTTTTTAAAAAAAAAATCTTGAATCCTGTCTTGACATCATCAGCATTTCTTTGACTGACACTGACAGCCACAGCTTGCAGTCAGTTAACAAACAAGAGAAAGTTAGCAGGGCCAACATACTGAACATGTAGCAATGATTGCACAACAAAGTGTTTGTACACGCTGGTTCGCCGTAAACTACATTATTCGTGTATTCCATATAGGTTCCCTTTTCTATGTCCAGATGTGTGATGGTACAAATGACTGAAAAAAATAGAGAAATATTTTTTCAATTGTTGCAGTCTTAAGTCTTTAGGCCTAAGGGAAGTGTCGTGAAGAAACAGTGGAGAGGGTGTGATGATCCTCAAAGGATGTTATCTGCCAGCCCACTAACTGCCTTCAGGAGAAGACTGCCAGGGAGTTGAGTTGGCAGCCGTCCTGTGATTTTGGTTTCGGAATTATTTTTGACTGTAAGGTGAGTGATTCAAAAGACCAATTCAACTCAAAAGGGACTGCAAGACTTGGATTAGTGTGTCCCTAAAGCTACTGAAGTTTCATGGGATGATGTTTTTTGTAATAATCATTTTGCCGTTTTTGCCTTAATTAGACAGAGTCAACAGTGGGGGGGAAGCACGGGTTCCTGGCTGGAATTATATAACTTGATACTTGATATATGATATACGTTGTAACCATTCAATTGCTGGGGCACTCCTAAAAATGAACCATTACAGAGTCATCAGAATAATATTATGTTTCTGCAAAATGCACATATGTTTCAATTTGTCATATGTACCATATTTACATTTCTACAATACATGTCATATCACATTCACATTGGGAGGTGAACGGGATGGTGGTGGCATTACAGTAAGGTGAGAAAGCTGCCAGGCTACTGACTTCCGTTCAGGATGACGTCTCAACATTTGTGAAACCACTAGATGTTATTCACAAGATGTCACTGCGTATTTCCAGCCTCGTTTGTGGCGACAAAAAAACAGACATTTATTACCAGAATTTTTCAGAGAAGACTGCTGAGCCAGAAACCCCTGATCAAGATGCCACACTGCCAATCAAGATGCAATTTCAACATTTGTGACCATGAAACTATGAAATAATTTTAACAAGATGTCCTGACGTCTCCAGCTGTATTACTGGTATCATTACCAGTAATTTAAGCAAAAAAAGGTGCAGAGACCACTGTTCAGAACAATCTTCAACATTTGCAAACATGAAACCACTGGATGTTTTTAACAAGATGTCAAAACATTTCCAGCTGTGTTTGTCGCAACAAAAGAATTTAAAACATTTTTTAAACATAAACACAATCTTCTCCTAAAAAAGCTGCCGAGCAAGAGACCGCTGTCCAGGATGGCATTTGAACATTTGTAAGCATGAAACCACTGAATATTTTAATCAAGATCTTAGGGCAATTTCAGTCAAGCTTGTGGCCACATAACCAGGAATTTGAGTCAATACACAACCTTTTCTAAAAAGGCTGCTGAGCCAGAGAACGCTGTTTAAAATGATGTTCAACATTTGTAAGTGTGAAACCACTACATATTTTTAACAGGCCAACTTGGGACATTCCCAATCATGTTTGTGGTGATTAAAACCAGGAATTTCAAGCCAAAACGTGATCTTTTCCAAAGAACGTTGCAGATCCAGAGACCACTGTTCTAGATTTCATCAGCATTAACATGGTTGGATTGGACATTTTCAGCTTAAAGTTGCAACATAACATAACATAACATAACATAACATAACAGAAACATACATTTGTAACATTTATTGTGGTGATAGGGCAACAAACAATTATGTTTTTGTTTTTTTTCATGTTAGCTTGATTCGTACTTTGATCTATCAGTCTGTTTTGGTTAACAACATCACAAGACTGAGAAGGCTTATCCATGCTAAAGCGTATCTTACACCTTCACAGCAGGATGTGTAGGTTGCAGCAGTGAGTTCCCAACAATGTGAGCAAATAAATGTATCTAATACATTTCTTCCTCTCCACTGTTCGCCATGTGCTTAGGGAAAACACGTGTAAACACAGCGATGCATGGAAATGCAGATTTAGACTTGGATCCCACAGCGTTTTGTCCGGGGTGAATGAGTCAGGAGTGTGGGTAGAACACACACACTGCTGCATCAAACATGCATCCATATCGCAAATTGGTGTTTGAAATGTTTTCCAATGTCTGAGTTTGATGGGGGTCAGTGCTAAAAGTTCTGGTGTCTATTTAGCCTCAGGCTTGGTGCAACATGAAAAGTGCTGTTAGCCAGTGTATCAAGACATGCTCAGGAAAATTCTCCTGCCGTTGAGAAGAACATGTTTGAAGCAGAATGCTCTTATGCAGAAGACGCTGCGTTGTGAATGTGCCCAGTACTCAGAGCTGTCAGCAATGCATCTCATTATTCTCCTTGGTAAACACTGAGAGAAAGAGTATAGCTCTGTAACAAGGGGTCTCAGCAGGCATTCGTCCTTACAGCTGAGTGAGTTAGCCAGCAGTTGAGCGGACTGTCTGTTTGACTTTCTCCGTGGGGCACATGGAGCCCGGGGCAGGCAACAGGGTCCTTGGGCTTGGCCCACATTGATCTGAAAATTCAGCGTCCGACTGCTGGCCAGCGCTTAAATATTTGGTTTTAATTACTGCCACAACCTTTACTCTGGCAGGTTACTGTTGAAACATAATCCCCAAGGGGCTGCGCAGCAAGGGCATCACACCATTATTCAACCATAGAGGGGATGGCAGCCATTCCCTTAGCCAGGCATTTTTTATCTAGGAAATGGGACACAGCCACAGCAGAATATGTAGGCTGCCTCTGACAAAGAGCAATAGAAAATAGTGAGATGAGAGAAACTCCATAACCCTTAATTATACAGCAGCTAAGTTCGACTGAGGAGCGCAGCTTATCTCTCTGGTGGGGTTGGTGGATTTTTGAACTTCTTATTTGATTACTTGCCCTGTTCACCTGTCTGCCTCCACAGACCACAGCTGCTCTAATGAATGTGCACACTGTTCTTCTCACAGATCCAGAGATGATTTTATAATTTTGCCTCCTATTGTCCATGGCACGATGAGGGAGGAGAGAGAAATCCTATTGTGGCTAAGTCGCCTGAGGGTAACATCTGCCTGTGTGTGAGTCTTCTCCTCAGCAGGGTCTTGACAATGGCTATATAGGACATTTTCTTCTGTTCATTCCTGCATTAATTATCCATTCGCATAACTGAGGTATTAAAAATGCATTTTCCATTTGGGATTTATTTAGAATACCTTGCTCTTGAGATTCTTTGTTATTTTTCCCGGGGCTGCAGCCTCCCATGATGACATGTTTTATGTTGTTCTGAGATGTTTTATGTTGGATGTTTTATACTGAGGGACACAGAAATTTGCCTTCAGCACACAGTTTTTAAAACTGCCAGTGGGATGTAACAAACTTTTTGGCACAGGTAGATTCGGTATGTTAGATGTGAACAAATTATTTCTCATCAGACTTCATAACCACTCTTTGGTGCTCGCATGCACAATGTCGGAGCCTGATTAAGCATTAAATCTGCTATCTTTATTAAATGAACTAATATTCTGTTTGTTGCATTGCTTTCACAGCATTATCCCTCAACAGCCTTTCTTTGCTGTGGAGAAATCATTATCCCTCTTGGTGTGAGACTAAGAAAGCATGAAAGGGTGGGAAAGTGCAAAGTGTGTTTTACATATTGGCTTTTAATCCTGACACTCCAATAATTGGACTCCATCACATGTACCCTTTGATGTGTTTCTGTCTGGCTCACCACAAAGCCACGTCTAACCCGCCGACCATGCAGAGACAAAAAGCCTTCAGATGGAAACACAGCTCCTGTTTGTGTTAGCTCTCTCCAGAACCAGTGTGTACCACTCTCATAACAATGATCCCCACAAATCACACTCCCAGGTAAGCCTTGAGTATGGGGAGTGTGCTTGCTAAGGGGGTAAATATCGTCTATAACAGTGATCCTATCACTTTCTGATTAAAAATGTCAGTGAGGCCCTGGAGGTGACAGATTGCAGGGTTGCTGGCATCCCCGGGTATTTTTGGTGCAGGGACAGGTGCAGCATGCCTTAGGAGACTCAAAGGGAGGAGTGTGCAGGAGAGAGGGAGGGAGGGAAAAAATGGAGAGCATGGAAGGAGGGAGCTGGAAGCAAGAGCTGCTCATCGATGGCCTGTGGCTAGCCTACATCATCCACTACCTGGGCTGGGCTCCAGAAACTCGTCTGTGTCGGGCAGAGAGGCCTGATAATCTCAGCGTGATTGTAAAAGGCCCATCGCAAAAAAGGTTTGTGAGAGGTAGCAGACAACACCAATCACTCTGACAGATCCAATCCAGGTCAGACATTTAGTACAGCAGAGATTTTGGGTGGGCTTGAATCCATTTCGACGCGCCTTTACTTCACACAGAACCAATGACGCATGTTGGACAAAGCCCATGCAACTGCCAGGACGATGTAACACTGTGAGGGGTGGAGACACTGCCAGAGTTCATCAGGACCCCCTCTGGATCGGATCCATCTGGTCCCACTGGTGACATGACTGTGACTTGTCATTCAAGGGGCAGCGCGGTCATACCGTCTGCCACCTAGAAAGGTTGACACTTCCTGTTTGATATTTAAAGAGACAATTTCCCATATTGATAGCTCGATAGATCTGCCTGATTGTCTTATCATTTTAATTGGCAAACAATGCTTTTGTTCCCCTCTCTTAAGAGCTGGCAAGAAGAAAATTGTTAACATTTCCTTTTTTAAAAGTCCCTTTGGAGTGTATCTAGTCTATACTGAATGTGATTTTCACACAGTTCAGAGTGATAGCGCTTTTTTTTTTTTTTATCATGTAAATCATCATCTGTGTGAGGTACAGGATCCCTCAAGCGGTGGCAGCTTCACACTTAACACCCCAATGCACTGTGCTAAAGCGAATTTGCACACTCTATGTGCATTCATCACCCTCTTCTCAACCTTAATTCTACGTTATTGTCCACTTTAATTCTCCACTGATACAGACTGTTACTGCAGATAGAAACATGCTGTATTGCACGTACAATTACAAGTTTCAGTCCATTACCTTTGATGTTCTGTTTAAGGTTCTGGAGACTCTGCCCCTCCTTTAATAGATGACATGTTTCAGTAGTCCGCTACAACAAAGTGTGAATTTCTTTTGTCCAGGCTTTCAGTGGCAGCTGCTGGTTAAATATAATGGATATTTATATTCTTCATATCTGTCATACCTCACTTTTGCAATTCATGGATCCTGTGTTCACATTTGTGCATGTCATACGTATCATATTTAACTTTTTTACAATACGTGTCATATCATGTTCACATCATGTGCATATGAGCATGTCAGGTGAGGGGAGTGGTGGCAAGACAATTGGGTGGGACGGTTGAGAAGTGAGAAACCGCTGTTTGAGGTTGTGTTTTAACATTTGTAAACCTTAAATTTGTGGATATTTTTGACAAGACATCGGTTTGATGACATAATTTCCAGCCGCGTTTGTGGCGACATTACCAGGAATTTAAACCAAAACATGATTGTTTCCTCAGAACGCTGCCGAGCCACTGTTCCAGATGACTTTTAGTCACTTGGAAGCGTGAATCTACTGTATAGTTGAAGAAAAGATTTCAAGGCATTTGTAAATCAAATCAAAAACAATTTCATTCATATAGCCCAAAATCACACTCACATTGTCTCAGTTGGCTTTCCAATCTGTACAGTGAACAACATCCTCTGTCCTTAGACCCTCGATTTGAGTGATGAAAAACTTGCCATGTTGAGAGAAAAAAACCTTTTTAACAGAGAGAAACATGGACAGACATGTAATAGCTGTCACATGTACAGAACAGATCAACAAAATCATAATTTACAAACTGCATTGATGGATTATCTGGTACAAATTATAATACATGTAAAGTGTGTGGATCCAGGAGGACGACTGAGCAGGCCGAAGCATCGTCATACAGGTCACACAAGTTAATTAGCAATAAAAAAAGAAAACATCCAAATGAAGAGGTGTCAAAAAAGTTCACATATGTGGGTTATATGACGATGTTCAACATTTGTAAGCGACTGGATATTTTTCAAAAGACATTCGGGACATTTCCAGCCATGTTGGAAATGTCCTGAATGGGCCGTATTGTGGTGATTAAAACCAGGAATTTCAAGCCAAAACATGACTGCCATGTGACCACATGCACAGTGTTGTCACAGTATAACGTTAAACAATGAACTAAATGAAACGTAAAGTTGCAATATAAATAGACATTAAGGTTAAACATATCCGTGGTTTGCAGAAAAGTACATTGCTCACATCTGTTCTGGCAATTGGATTTGTATTTAAATTTTTTGTCACTGAAGGTTAAATAGTTATACTGTGAGAAAAGTTTAAGAGTCAGACCTCTCCGGGGACCCAAGCACTAGTAACATCACTTTAAAGGTCAATATTTTTCTGTGAATTACTTTTATTGCGAACAATAGGCATGCATAGTCCATGTTTGTTGTGGCAAATGGAGGGGGTTGATTTAAATACTTAAGGCCTGCTGGGTTTTAATGAGATCAGATGAAAAAGAAAAAAACAAAGGATATAATCTGGTTGATTTTTTACAGCAGTGTGCTCTGTGTAAACCCAAACAATGAGGACATCAGGCCAATGTCAACCAAACGCAAGAGTGAAGTGGTGCACGCCTTCAGTCCTGCCTAGCAACAGAGGGACAGTCTGGCAATGTCTGGCACGGTCTGTCATCTGAGGGAAGCTGGCAGAAGTTAGACTTGTGTTAAGGTTTTGTGATTAAGATACACCACTACCCACAGTGTGTGCCCTTTGGCAGACAACCCTTGGAGGTCTCCAACATGGACATAATGATATGCCATGGAGACTGGCACTGCGCCACTGCCCATTGCCTCTGGTCATGAAAGACAGGGGAAGCCATCAGGGGCCGTATTGGCATTAATCAATCCTCTGAGATCTCACTCTCACATATGGACAAAAATGGCATCACAGATAACAGACACTGCAGTCTACACAGCCCATGTGCTTGTTGATGTCTTGGGGAAATCCATTTCAGAGATGTGGGAGATAAGCATTGCAAAAGGATAATCCGAGATTATTTCCATGGGGATTGCTTGGTTTACTGCAATCAAGTGCCCCAGATTGAAATGTGTCAAAGTAACATCCCCCTTCTCTCGACTGAGGCCGACCTCCCTTTCAAGACCGATGCCCTTAGACACTTTAGCAATGATTAGCAATGAGGATCACCCATCTCCAGACTGTAGTTAGAATGGGTATTATGATACATGACGAGTTCTATAGATAATATCTGATTATGTGTGGGGCATTTTGCATGTAGGAGCATCCCGCCATGGAAACAACGATAAGCAGAAAGATATGATGAAAAGGGTATCAAAAGCAAGCAGAGAATAGAGACACAAAGAGCAGGTGGCAGACATAAAGAAACACTTACATAAATATAGATGTTGTGCCCAGACAAAGTCACTGGAAAAAAGAGAAGAAAAACAGGCCATCGGACCAGCTGAAAATGATTGAAACTAAATTATTGATCAGTCTCACATTGATTAGCTCATAACAAAGAGTGTATTCAGTTTGGCTTTTCTATCGTGCAGAGCTGTCAACCCCTGACAAGGCCACACCACTAAGGCATCACCATAGAGGTCTCACAGGCTCTCATTGCTGTCAGCAAGCCCTGAGCAAAGCAGACACTCGCCTTTCAAACTCATTAGCCAACCCTGACGTGATGAACTCATCAAAGGCTTCGTAACGAGACGTGTGGAAATGAACTAATGTGAGGATCCAACGCTCTCTAACGTTCAGCATTTCCTGCTCTTCCTCCATATAGCAGGCAAGATATGGAGTTAGCCCAAATATAAATCTGAATTAATTGTGAGTGTGTATTTCAGAATAAAAGTGTGTCAGGATTGCCACAAAGGACGGTTGCAACAGCTGTGAATGTTTGGATGTGGTTTCCTGGGTCTGGGCCAAGCTGACAGCCATGTCAGTAGCTCTGTGCTGCACACACATACACACGAACATGGAAATACTGAAGTACTCACACACACAAAATGATAAGCCAGGGAGAAACACACACACTCTATACCAGTGGTCCTCAATATTTGTGGCCCCCGAACAATTATTCCTTCACCGTGTGTTTTGGTTGGGTCGGCACGTGTTTACCGGGACTTGTCTCCATGCCAACGATACACAGGCAGCTGGGTCACTCACTGCTGTGAGCGCAATTTTTAACTTTCACTTTTGTTTTTGGAGCAGTTCGCATATTGACATTCTGCCGGCTGTAGGAGCCTAGATTGCACAAAGAGGTAAGAACAACAAAAATAAATGCACTGAAATCGTCATATCACGCTCACTTAGAGACTTAGAAACTTTGTTTTATTCAACTACAACCGTTTTGAATGAAAAGGACATTTTGTTTTGAATATATATACATATATATGTAGGGGAACACATGCAATAATACTGTATAATATATATAAATATATATCTATAGATATATAGATATATATACAGTATTATTGCATGTGGCCTGACAGACCTCAATACATGGACCTTTGAGTCATTGAAAAAAATCTTTGCGGCCCTTTAAGATTTGTATTTGAGTACCCCTGCTCTATACTAACACTCATATCTCACACAATCACATGCACAGACACAGGCAAGCATTGGTTGTTTATGCAGGCAGCTTATTGAGTCCCATATTTATGTTTATTGTTTGGTGGCGACCTCTAGTGGCCACAGCAATTATTATGAGAGCAAAGAAAGAAGTCAGGTGATGGAGTGTAAATAGTGACAAAGTCAGAAAGTCGGGGTGATTGGAAGGGGGAAAGCTTGACTTCCCGGCTATGAAAATACCCGGATCTTCCGTGTTTGACCACTACGAAAACTGGCTTCAAGGCCTGGCGCTCCTCCCAGGGGCTTTGGTAAGACACAGCCAGGCCTCGACCCAGGACAAACTAATTTCAACCTCAATGTAGTGAGCAAAGATGAATGATTTAAAGGTCCCATATTATGCTGTTTTTCATCAATTTCACACAGCTGTAAGAGGGCCAACAACACTGTATTTCGAAATGCATTTCCCCAAACCCATCTGTGGTCC
This sequence comes from Diplodus sargus, assembly GCA_903131615.1. Lineage (NCBI taxonomy): Eukaryota > Metazoa > Chordata > Actinopteri > Spariformes > Sparidae > Diplodus > Diplodus sargus. The sequence goes on along the minus strand of CAEMYA010000103.1, from coordinate 3,686,661 downwards.
TGAATTTCAGCTGTCTAAAAGTGAGCTCTACTGAGCTCAGGCTGTTTCTGTACCTGCACCTATAATGAGCTCCGTCTGTCAACGCCTGCCTTGCCTGCTACACTCCCCTCTCTGGGAGAAGATGCCGCTTGCACTAGCAGTAGCATGCTACAAACTAGCAGTAGCATGCTACTGCTAGTTTGTCCTAGAATCAGACCCAGAAGGAGAGGCTCCTGAAGAAATGCAGACTCTGCAGCTGCAGCAGGAGGTTTCAGACTGGTTAGTGTGTCTGAAAAATGTTGGTTTGTTCTATGTGTTGTTACAGTTACTACCATGTAGCTAATGGCTAACAGCTAGCGAAAGCTGTGTTTGTCTCGAACACAGTCTCCAAACTCTTGAACACTGTTTGCATCATTTCTGTCTCTAGTCTACACATTTTTACTGTGAAAATCAAGCTCCATTGTAATATTATTAACATTAAACTTGTTTCAAACGCCATTGCATAGTGGACCGATGCAGAGCTAACTAGTTAGCCAATTTCCAGCTGACTTCACCATACTCGTAGGCAACTGTAAATATTATCAAAACGTGGCAACACTTAGCGGTGGCTCGGGTGCAGTTGCTGGGTCCGGTATGGGTGGGACGGATCCTTTTCCGAGGGTCAGTGTCGAGGCAAAGCCAGCTTTGTACTGACCCTCGTTACTGAAGCAGTCCGATGTGAAGTGGTTAGCACACACACACAAACTTACACGAACCGCAGCTGGCACTTTGTCGTTAAAAATGAAACGCAAACCATTGTCTCTTCTGTTGTTCTGTAGCTGGGACAGAATATAGACACTTATGTTGATTTATACAAGCAACAACAGAGCAATTCTCGTGTCTAACTCTGAGCGACGACATTGAAAAACACTGCTATTTTAACGCCCCCCTCTCGGATATCTCCAATCATCGAGCAGAGGAGGTCGGCCTATGATAATGACTCCTTTCTTTACGTAACGACAGGAGCTGAATCTGAACAGCTTGTAGGAGCGCCATTTTACCAGTGGGTGGGTTGCAGAGACCACGCGGGAATCGTTTGCTTTCCTCATTGTTGGAGTTCGTAGGTTCAGGGAGGACCAGTTTATATATGTAGAGACCAGAGAAAGCGTGTTTTTCATAATATGGGACCTTAAATATTTCATAGTTCTGACGTCACTATTGTTAACAAAACAAAAACAAAGAACAGTTCTCATTCAAAGGTTCTGACTTCAAATCTTCATTTATTTTGAGTGAGGAAGGTTTTTCTTAACTTTGGCTTTCATATACCACATGTTCTGGATATAAATTCAAAATAAATTGAATGCACTGCCAGTATCTCAAATCAGACGTGGACATATTAAACACAAGTAATTAAAACACAAAACATCCCTCAATACAAAATAAAGGCTGAAAATACCTGGATCTTCCCTGTTGTGCAGCCAATTGAGTGCCCGGCTAACTTGAATGGGGATGAAATAATTTAATCGTGCAGCTCTTCTAGACTTTCTAAATTTTATTGGACCGAATGGCCCAAATTATGATAGTGAATAGAGTAATTTTGCTGGGGTTATGACGCTCAAAAAAATACTACTGTTCAAGACGATGTTCAACTTTTGTAAGTATGAAACCACTGGATACTTTTAAAAAACCATCAGGACACCTCCCGTGGCAACCAAAAAAACTGTTATTTTAAGGCAAGGCGTTAATTTTTCCAAACCCTAGTGTTGTGTAGTGTTTTTTTTTCACCTAAACTGATCAGATCATAAGCAGTGTTGTCACAACATAAAATACAGAACTGAACCAAAAGAAATGTTCATTTTCAACATAACCTACATTGCCAACATTTATTCTGAGAGTGCCTATTATGTAGGGCAGTGGTTCCCAACCTTTTATGCTTGTGACACCCAATCCGACACCATCACAGGCGATCTCATTAGTGTGGATGTAAGTTGTAAGACGTTCAGCCAGAAAGTAAATATCCTTTTCAGACTGTGGGCTTTTAGGGGCCTTAAGAGGTTAAAGTGTTCAGTTTTCTTTGATTCCCCCTTTGCATTGCTTTAGTATCTTGTGACCCTTCAGATTTATCTTGACTCCTAAAAGGACTCCCGACCAAAAGCTTGGGAACCAGAGGCACAGTGAAGGAGTGAACAAGAGGCTAATTTGGGGTATAGCTCTTCTGTCCTAGTGTCAACACTGCCTCAGGGAATAGAAGCCTGGAGGAAGCACTGACAAATTTTAATCTTTAATTGTTATAGTCTCAAGGGAAAGCCTAACTAGGGACAAGAGTTGTACTTGGCACAGAACAAAGAACATCATTGCTTCATTCTGTTTGCTAGCGCTCCATGTGACACTGTGTTATTTTATTCTTGCAAATGGACTTGTAAAGGAAAATACACAGTGAAACAGCTAATTCAGATGTTCACAATACGAGCAAAAAAAAAAAAAATCAGCAGCTTCAGCTGAAAACTCTCACTATCATGAATCAGCCTTCACAAAGTCTTTAACACACCAACACCCAAATAGATATGTAACACATTCTGTGCCACCCTGACTGCTCTGCACACACCTCCTACACACACACCCACACACACACACACCTCCTGCATACTGAGGAGGTTTGCGGGGTCAGCATGCATTCATGGCAAACTGCTCTGTGATGAAGAGGAGCTGGAAGTGCTAGTAGAGACAGGATTGGAGGCATATGCAGTATTATACAGAGGTTAGAGAGCAAAAGTGTAACACATTCCACTATTTTACCTCAAAAGAAATGGCAATAGATATCTGGTGAATCCCGGTGCTTAAGGACAAACGTAAGGTGCTTTATTATTACCGTTATCTTATGCACTTAACACCTCTACTCCACTATGTCTCAGGGACAAATATTATATTTTATAACTCCACTGCATTTGAAGGACAGCCTTATTATCAAGTAATTTTTCATATCCAGTCAAAACCCTCTGCCTTCAAATTTATTGATTTAAAAAAAAAAAAATCTGGTAAACTAAAGGACTAACTATTCCTTTATGAGTGGAGTAAATTCTCTTGCATCTGAACCTGAGTTTAAGGAAGCAGAGCGGGTCGCCCACCAATTTAAAGGTCGGTGGTTCGATCCCTGGCTCCTTCAGTCTGTACATCAAAGTGTCCTTGGGCAAGATACTGAACCCCAAATTGCTCCCGATGCTGAGTCATCGGTGTATGAATGTGTGTGTGGATTGGTGAATGCGGCATTGTTGTAAAGTGCTTTGAGTGGTCAGCATGCTGGGAGAGCAGACGTAGACCAGTCGACGGGACACTCCCAGTTTGGAGACAAACTGGGAGAAGACTAAAAAGTCTTAGATCAATTTCAGTGTATGCTGTATTTAGAACATCTCCCCGACTCTATCTTGCCCTCAGACAGCCCTTTCCAACAGGGAACTGAGGCTGTTCTATCCAGCCATGCTCTCTTCAAGGCCACCAGACTCCTTTGACACCTTTTGCTACACCGTGTATGCTTTGAGATTAATGTAGTTTTTAATAGAGTGAATGATACATTGATTAATTGGCTTTGATATTTTATCTCAGGTTAGTGAGACACACAGTGTTACTGGATTTCAGTTTTAAAGTTGATGGGAATGTAAGTTGTTTCTGTTTTGTCAGTTTAATGTTCTACAACAAATGAAAACCAATTTTCAAGAACCCGTTATTACAGTAATTACTGGATTTGTTCCAATTCAATTCTACGTACAAGGGTTGGGCTGGTTTCCTGTTTTCTTGGTCTGGTCCAGTGGATAGGCTTAGACAGCTTGATTTTATGCAAACTGACTGAACCATTTTGGCACCACAAAAAAAGAGTAACCAAAGATTAAGTAAGTAGCAGTTAATCACTCAATTAGGTAACTAGTCAGTATAATGTTTCCCATTACTTAAAGGTGCACAAAACAGTAACTTACGATTACTAAGTTAGTAATAAATGAGTCATCAGTAGTTTGTGCCGCTCAGTGGCTAGTTCATAATTAATCATGAACAGCTGGTCATATGATTCACATATATTTACAAACTAATCGTTTCCTACTGATTTGTTATTATAGTAACTCCCATAGCCGTTCCTTACTTGCTCCTCAGTAACTACTCACATTTTATGTACCTTATAAAGTTGCACCCTGTTGATTATCAGAGCAGTACATGCTCTATGCTGCATATAGACATGCACACAGTGTATAATGCATGTACGTGGGATTTATGATTCATAATTATGCCTCAGACTCAAAAACACCCACACGATTCGGTTTCTGTATCAATATATGTATTCTATTTAATTGTCCGTACTAATAATTCACCTGCCCACCAATGTCCAAGTCTGCATTAACATAAATGTTAATTTATTGGCCTGTAGGGAGAGGACACTTTATTTTAAGTGTCTGCACTGATTACTCACACTATCTAACTACTAAACCTCATTTTGATAGGACATTTATGGAAAGATAGCAGCCATTGCTCGTTATTTTAAGTCATCACATGCTTATAAAGACACCTGTGAAATACATGATACCTGACATCTGTATCTGCTTGACTGAAATACAGGGAGACAAGGTGTCAGTGTGTATAAGAGAGCTTTACCTGAGAAACGTCTATCTATCTTTTTCTTCCCATTGACTAGGCATCATCATTGATAATTAGAAACCCTCATGGATGCTCATGCAGCATGAATGAGTATGAATATGAGTGGGATGTTTATAGGAATGAGAGAATAATGCACTGTAGCCTAATGGTGTTTTCTCAGTGGTTAGGCAACAATATTTATGATTCACCACACCCATGGACCTAAACTAAACCTGTATCTGTATCAACATGACAGGAAGTCATTTGGGAATCAGCAGAGGATGTCTATTGTGTCAGGACGATACAGTCTGAAAAGAATAGAGCTTGACTCAATGAATAGGTTTTCATATTCATAATTGGCTATGCCCTGTGTCTCTGTGTAGTTTTCCGTGCATGCTTATCACAATAACACAGAGTGATAATCGGCTGTTATCTCAATCCCCAAAACTCTCATTTCAACAGAGGTTATTAGAGAGTGAAATAGCTAGCCATATAGCCCCTCACTATATTCAGCGCACATACCCGCTCTCAGATAGAGTATGAAATAAGAGGCCTCTCAACTATTTAATAACCCAATTTACCGATGATGATGAAAACATATTCCCACTTACCTTTTCATCTAAAACGTGTTATGCTAAACTCAAGTAGTTTGAAATTATATGAAAAAAAAAAAGGTGGGGACATTAATATTAATAAACAAGGCTCTGGGCTGATACATCAACAGTGTCCTCTTGTGGTGGCATGGATTTAGGAGATTGTCCCGTCTGTTTGTTGCCTGAGTCCAACTGTCCCAGATTTGTGTTGCCTTGCCAGGATGCCTTGACATCTGCCAGACACAATTGTGCCCAGCTGTCTCAAAAGGTGGCAGCAATGTGGCATGATTTGAAAGGAATTTGGGGGGTTGGAGATGTGCGAGAAGAAATTGCAGTTTCACAGAAAACTGGATGGGACACCATTAGGTCATATTTGGTGTCATGTCTGTCAAAAAAAACAAGCATGCCACCTTCATTTTGAGCCAGTTGAATTATACAAGAACAGAATACTGTATTACCGACTTACAGTATGTTTCTTATTCGGCTATAACCATCACAGTGCCCACAGGAATCCTCAGCAACCCTATTCGTGATTTTGGATCCACCCTTTCAGCAGAAATGATTAACAGTTGCAGTCACAATTCCATGTTTTCATAGCTCAAGAATTTGGCCTGCAATTGTTGCTGTCAATTACCAAAAATAACACAGCACAGTGTATTTGACTCTATCTCTATACATAATATCAAACTTTCTATCTTATTTTACACTCTAGAGTTTTCCTCTATTTCTCAAGCTCCTCTGTGGTGATATCAGAAGTGTTTCTGTGTGTGTGTGTGTGTGTGTGTGTGTGTGTGTGTGTGTGTGTGTGTGTGGGCTGGTAACCAAGTCATCCCAAATGACCTTGCATCCTCATTATTCTTTGCAGCCAGGCCCTTCAAAGCAAGCTGTGGGACGGCGGAGTAGAGATGACGAAGTGGTGTCTGATCTCACACTGGCTCCTGCTCTGATTGATACGTACATGCACGCTGCTTGCTCGAGCTAATATAGTCAACATTATTACGAGGGTGGGAAGAGGAGAGCCTTTAAAGTCGTCCTCAGAAGAGGATGCTGAATTTCCGGCGATGTAAATAATTCATAACATCTTGCAAAACGCATCTGCTAATATCACTCGGCCGTAATTCTGTGGGTTACCCCGTGTTTTCCCCACCATGACTCCAGCAGGCTGTGGGTCTCTTAAAGCCGAAAGCAAAAAACTATGCTTCTTTAAAATGCTTGGTGGCGTGTTAGAAAGCAAGGGGGGTGGGATGATTTTGGTAGAAGGGTTAGTGGCTCAGAGGGTGCCTCTGGTCCTAATCGGTATAAAAGACGTGGGCACAATTCTCACATAGTCATTTGTGGCTCTTAAATATTACCTCTGTGACATTTCCCCCGGCATCCAGCAGAGATGATTTTTACGAGCTGTTTTTTTTATTTTATTTTTTTATTCAGCAGCTACACCAGAGATAAACCTTGTAGCTGGTCCTCAGAACCTGCCCCCCCCTTCTCTTTCAAACACCCTTGCTTGCTCTATCTGCCTCTCTGTTACCCCCCTCTCTAATTCTGACAGGCATGACATGGCAGTGGAAAGCCCCACTTCTGTGCACTAGCAGGTTGTGGGCTGAGCTTCTGAGTGGCTGGCACATCACAGCACCTCTGCCTCAGGAGATAGAACCATTTGAATTGTATTCCTCAGCCCTGCAGAGCACTACACTGGATATTATCATCAAATGGGCAGCAGCACTAAGAGTCTGACACGCCGCTAAATCTGACGTCTAATGTAAACTGAAGAGTCAACATTTTTTCACGTGCATGTGTATGTGTTTTTGTGTGGAGAGTTGGGTGTGTGAGTGGGTAGCAGGGGCACGGCTGCACTGACATAGTTTGTTGCAATGCAAGTGTGCTGTGTTCAAAGAGACGTGCAGAGAGGGGACCAATCTGCTTTCCCACTTTTCCAGCAGTTCTTATCAGGTAATTACCAGCTCACCCTTGAAATACCAACATGGTGCTGGTACACTGGTGATGGTGGAAAAGAGACATAGGTCATCTTGTAATTATGACTCCTTCCTTCTGCCTTTATTGTCTCTGCATAATCAGTTCCATCGGGGCTGAAATAATTGATTCTCCATTTATGCTAATGGTATGGATCTGGAGCGTAGACGAGCAAATACTCAGCCATGTTGTCTTTCGAGCGTGACATTTAAAATGGAATGAAGAAATAGTTGGATTCCAGTCAGATAGCAGGATGTTTTTGCTCTGGCCTCAGTGACAGCCTTGAGTTAAGGCGCCAGGTCGCACTTGTTCTAACCAGACCAGACACTGAACAGGAACGAGACCTTCAGATGTATTTCACTACCGCCTGCTTAGGGACCTTTACCGTTGTGTATAAACTGATGGAGGTAAATTAGATCGCACTCATGCATGCAGGGCCTTAGCAGTTAATCCCCCGACCAACCAGGCTGTGTGAAGATCAACATAGACTCACAGAGACAAGACAGACCCAACAGACTTTCTTACTCGGAATGTCACAAAAATATCTGACAAAAGCTTCATAAAAACGTATCAAACCATAGCCTCACAAATACCTTTAGATCCCTCAGTTCTTTAATGTCAATCACCTGTCAGTCCATAGCTGATCGGCTGCCAGCAACCCAGCGGGCTGCCTGTGGCAGGAAAGGTAGTCCTCACTCATGGGAGTTAAAGTTTTTCCAGCTAAAATTCACGAGTGTCCTCTTATGTGATTGTGGTAAAAATCTATTTTCCAAGACTGCTATTTTTAAACATTAAAAATTGATGTACAACTGTTCAGAAATGTGCATGAGGCTGTATAAACATCTGAGTCCATCTTAGTAGTGGACTCAATTTCATGAAATCTGCTTTCGCCGCCAGCCACCAGATCTCACCATGCCAAATGGGCACTAACAAATGGCCAGTTAACAAAAACCTGCACACCAAGGAGCTTCTGCCATATTGTTCACTGGACAGCACCATCCCCAGAGGAACCCCCTCAAACAAAGGCAACATGGTGGAGAAGAAGGCCATGACGGCTCTATCTCATCCCTCCCTGTCACTCACACATACACACACACACATCCATCACAGCCCGCCGGCCTCAGATCCAAGCAGCTCCTTGGATGCGATTTGTCACAGGTCCTTAGGCGTTGACATGCTCCTAAAATGCTCAACTAATCTGCCTAAGATAACGGTCTCAGATTTCTTTGGTGGGTGTTAATCAAAATGATCTGCTCTGCGTCCAGGAAATGACCAGTGGACACTACGAGGATGGACATTGCAATTAAGCACATCGTTAGGCTAATGGGAATGGATGAGCACATGCAGAGGATGGAGGGATTTTTTGACGCATTGGAGAAATTGCTTCTTTCTTTAAAAAGGGAAGTGTTTAGTTGTTTTCTTCTGAGGGGAATAATTCATGAACTCTCATGTGTTTTTTTGTTTTTTGTCCTTCTCTTGCAAAGCAGGTATGACAAGAAGGTAAAAGTGAGCAAAAAATCTCAATCTTTGAGTCTACTTTTCCTCGTTCTTTTACTCAGGTATTTCTATAGCATGGGCTTTTCAATCCGCCAACAGATTACTCATAAATACCAGCCTACATAATTCAGTGACTGGTGCTGTATTCACCAGCCAAATGCATCAGCCTGCATGGTGAAAGGATACTCCAGCATGGAGGATACATGTCACCCCTTCAAGAGCAATTGCCACTCTCACCGTGAGCCCTCCATGGGAGCAGGCTGCTGAGAGGTGGGTGTGATGGGCCCAATTTAATGCTCCATTATGCAAATTGATCATCTCAATTGACCATCACTCTGGTAATAGGACGGCCTGACTGGGTGCAGGAGGGGGGGGGTCTTTTTAAATCTTTAGATAAACATCAGACCAAAGAAAGTCCCAGGGGCATAAATAAGCAAGGTGAGTAAAAAACAGAAAGAAATGCATCACAACTCTCATCAATGAGGCGTGACGGAGATGAGTGACAGGAAGTTAATGGCGGTCTTTGTGACCTCTCTAACGACCATTCACATTTAAAAGTCACCTGTCTTGTCTTTCCTTTGGGACATATCAGGGTGCAAGGAATAAGACGCAACATTTGCATGATGAGTTTCATCTTGATAACAATTTTCACACTTACATTCACTCGCCTTGCGCTGCTTTTCCCCTTTGATTGTTCCCTTCCAAGCCGACTCCCTCGCCGGTAATTCCATAATTCCAAATAGATTAGAGGAGCAAAGCAGGGATATTTGTTTTCATTTCAATCTAACTTGGAGTTGATATCCCACAAATTATGCATTGTCGCGCACACAAATTGAGTTAGATATTCTTTATTTAATGGGGGAGATTTTCAGCACTCTTATCCCCCTGCGACCCTGCGAAGAATCACGCGACACACTCCAGTTTCCCTCAGAATGGACAGGGCGCAGGAAAGTCAGAGTATGGGCGAATTAATTTTGTCAGTGCCTAATTGCATTTATTGGCCATGCCTGGCACCTCCTAATCCTGGATTATGATGATGCATTAACAGCTGTGACTGGCTGTTTACAAGGCATTTATTAGCCGGTGTCAACATAACGAGACAAATTCCACCTATCACATTAATCACCCCACTGCCAGAACTATGTCACTGCCAACAGCAGAGCCAGATGACGCATAGGCCAAGGCTGCGTCGAAGCTGCTTCCCATTTTCCTGCATTAGCCATTGTTATGTGGCAATCAGATTACCTCCTCAGTAACTGTCAGCCCAGCAGTGAGGTGGCGACGGGGAAAACTTGAAGAGAATGAAGAGCAATGAATTGAGGGGGGGTTAAAGATAACGGGAGAAGAATTGCGGGATCAAATGCAACGCTTGAGTGAGTCAAACCACAAAAACAATTTTCCACACATAATGCTTCTAATTGAAGTCAGGTCACTTAATTACAGTCTGAGTATTGTTTACTGTGAACCCATCTCCTCTTCCCTTTTCTCCGTCCATCTGTCAATTTCCCCTCACTCTACCTATCTCATTTTCATTTTCTCTCCTCCGCCGCAAGAATACACAACAGCCAACAGAACAGAGAGCAGTTTGTGGACAAAAAAAAACATCAAATATAAAATTGTGAAGATGGTTTCATGGTTTAGTTTTCATAATTGATTAAAAGCTTCAGTCAGAAGCATTACTATCAAATGACTAACAGCTCTGGCACAGATACACGTTACAATTTCTCTAATTACACTCAATTAAGCCTTAATAAAAGGATTAAGAGATGTTTCATGTTTGATCCAGCTGCTGAAATATTTTTTAGATTTCCCAATTCATGTTTGAGACACAGAAAGACATAAAGGGGTACAGAGTGATAGATACTGTCTGCATCCTGAGGTTGGAGCAGGACAGACATTGATTTCTTCCCTCTTCACATGGTGCCCAAAAGTGATGTGCAGCAATTAAACAAGAGTCTGCACGACAAACCTGACAAATGCATTTGAGGAATGGTGTTGGAGAATGTCCCATTGGCCTCGCCTTAATGGAAGCTGAGGCTTCATATATTGCATTTTGTGCAGACATGCTGGAATCATCAACTTAGATCACCTCCCGCCCTGTAAACACTTCATCTGTGGGGTTCTCTGATTCCATTTGAAGAACAATGTCTGGTCTTCGAGTTTGTGCCAACATCACTCCTCCAATTCTCCGACCTGTAAAAGACCTGCTCGACTTGACACACTGATATTGTCAGTGAGGAATGTTTGGGATCACCTGCAAGCTCAAAGTGTTATGGTTGTCTCTCCTCCAAAACATGATTTCTGTTAAAGGAACATGAATTTTGAATAGCTCTTTAACTTCAGACCATGAAAAATACCTATTATAAAAACTAGTGCAGTCCCTGTTTAAAGCATGTTCTGCACAGATTATCTGGTAATGTGAGGGGTTTGCAGATCCAGTTTTAAACCTCCTGAACTGCTCATAGACTAATCAGAGCCACCTCGATAATATCTAATATGTTTGATATCTATGATATAAAATCTGGATGATTACATCAGTACTTTTCGAGCCAGAAAACCAAAAATGACAATGGCGCCAGCTGACGATGCTGCCAAGAAACCGTAAACATTTTAGCCCTTGAGGCAAACGTTAGCTAGCATATTACTGTTGACAGAAGCTTAAAATCTCACCTCCATTTCTCTCTGAAGAATAGAAAACTCATGTTGACTGCATCTCTCTGCTCATTTAACCTTCTGCTTTTCTTTTTTCTTTTTGTTTTTTCTTTTCTTTTTTCTTTACTACAGCAAGTTTTGGCAGCATGCTAATCTTCATTTTGTTTATGTCTGCTTAGCCATGAGATCACATGGGAGAGATCACATCCAAGCCAGGCTTCAGTCTACAGAGCCATGAGGCCGGAGTGCTGAAGCCACGCCACGGCTGCTGCACAGAGCAGTGTTCACTGTTTATTCAAATGAATTAATATCAAACTTGTTGCATTTCCAAATTGTACTAAATTTGACACTGCACTTCTCTGGGCCCTAAGCAACAAACCTGCCAACTGTGAAGCAGATCAGATAAATGATTCTTGAGATACGCAACTAATATACAGAAGGAGATTTCTTGCTTTATAGTTAGATTAGATGAAGATGGAATTAGTTTCCAAAAAGTATATCAATCTAAATGGCTTCAAACTATCAGCACCAGTCGATAAATGCTCGACATAAAGTGCAACACAATCAAAACTGATGATCCAGTGGAACTTGCTCCATCTTGCATTTTATTACTGCTAAACAGTAGATTTATTACCTTCAAATTTTACACATCATATCATGCTTTGTAGATTGCTTTTACAAGAAGAGACTGCAGTGCATGCTCTCTGGCTCCCAAAATGAATGTGCTTTAGTGATAAGGACCGGATGAGAGGACAGGAGATACGGCACAATGCAGCGGCACATCTCCCAGCACGAGCTTTTTCACTGTGCAGTAGTCTGCGTTATATAATTCTGTTGGGGTTCGCTGGCCCCTTTCAGTTCACCTACCGCAGCTAAAGTGTGAACACAGGGCCACCTCTTTGGCCGTGTTAGACTGTCCAAATGTGCAGAAACAAAAGCACATACAGTCGTGCCTTGTAAGGGCAGAGTGTCAAATTACATCCAGTTAACAATCAGCCCCACAGTTGACTTCTGTTTGGCGCATGTCACTTCCCTGATTAATGCTGAATCATGATATTGAGATTAGAGCGGTGGATGGAGAGCGCCAGCATTCACCAGCCTCCAACTCTTCGCCCTCACCCTTTTCTCGGGAACAGCTCCCGCCATCTGTCAGTATTGGAAAGCCCTGGTGGCTTGCAGCAGGTTTTCCAAACCTACATACATGGCTGCCTTTCCCTGTCAGAGACTCTGCTGTGCATGAACCGTCAGCCGTAACCAGCCAGTGGGCTATAAAACGGTGTCAGCCTAGCCAAAGCCTCATTGACACCCATGAAAAATCTCTCTTAGTAGTGTTATTGACCCAGGACATAATCAGGCGACTGTACATTAGCCTGAAGAGGACACGGCAAAGTTTAGAAAGCATTACCGTCAATAAAGCCGCATTAATGTAATTGGACAGTGTTTACCTTACTGCTGTTTAATTGCCTGACTTCCCTCTGAATCTTTCATGGAACTCTGTGCCGCAAACAAACACAAGGCAGCATTGGCAGCGTCTGCTTATTAGTTATTCATGGCTTCATTTGCTTCATATCTCGTCTCATTCTTTTCCGCACGACGCTGAAAGCTAGCATAAAGTACGTCTGTGAGCAGACGCTGATAGCTCCTGCGCTATCAGCGAGAAGAAAAGAGGCTTCCTTTATGAAAAATGACTTCGATGAAGTAAAGAATACTCTGAACAGAGCAGAGAACAAATAACAGTCTGTTCGGGTAGACACTGTTGTTTTCATGCAATATCAAAACTCTGGCCTCTGTGTATGATATTATGAATTATACTGAAGAAGTTCCGGCAGTCATTTCCTTTAACAGAAAGAGGATGGATCATAAAAATAAGCTGCTCTCGCCTCTGACACTTTATTTTTGCTCGGCCCCTAGTGCTAATAAACCTTCTGTGGGGCTCATAAATCAAGCGGATGTCTCCTTAACAGATACATGATGATTAAAACATTGTTTGATTAAAAAATCTTGTTCAGTTAATCTCAAGTGTACTCAATTATATAAGCCCGTGTCGTCTGCGACATAAGGTACATGCCTCAACAATGTCATTTCACCCGTGTCAAAAATAGGCGAAAAGGAACAGAGGGCAAAGAAAAGAAAGTAATAGACTCCAGTTGAAACACTGAAATGGCTACTGGTGTGGCCACGGGGTCATGGACCAGCTGTGACAGCGACCTCCAAGGGTCTTTGACTTTGACCGACAGCAGATTGGGCGGACAAGGACGACTGTAGAGCAGCCTGAGCTCTGCGGTGTGCTTAAATTGTAGCAGTTGTTATCACATCATAAATAACTGCAACTTAAAGCCTCGTCCTCTTTCATAGTGTTTACATCTAAACAACATATGGCGAGCTACTTCCTTGGTCTTAACCATCCTCACGTTTAGAGCTGTGAAATGTGCTCTCATTCGTATTACAAGCAATTTTGAGACAGGGTTATAAACTTCAGATGAATAGTTTATAATGTGCACTGGTTTGTAAGTTAACTATGCTTACTCGGGTTTTGGTTTACATAGTACAACTGTCAGTGGTTCATGTGTCAATATGAAAACCATGAATATAAAGTCCTCGGCTGGATTTTCAGCCAGAAGAGCAGACAGATTTACTTCAAACTCTGCATAAACCGAAGTCCGCTCACTTCATTTCAGCCCTGACCACTGAATAAACAAAAGAGAACCTTCTCCATGTTCCACATTTTAGGATATTCTGTTAGAGCTCAGTGCTTCCTCTACTAATATCAATGCCACTGACAGTCACTTCCAATGAGACGATACTTCGCCAACACTTAATTTAGGCATAACAATGTCACTTGAATCAAGTGTCACAGGGCTTTGATGTCTATCAAAATTATCATAATTAACTATCACAGAGCATGTCATTTTTCTGTCAACTGCCACTTAATATCAAAGATGGTAAGAAAGAAACATCTTTATTCTGAAACAGTTTGTCAATGTTTATGCACAAGTTTGAATTATGGAACAACCAATCACAATGGTTCACTAACACGGCAACAACATAAATCACCTATGGAACAATTTCCCTCAAAGCTTGATGGTGTATGTCAAGCACATGTGATTAATCAACAAAAATTACTACACAGTAATGATCACATAATGAGCATTTTCTGCATAATTACAAACCAAATGAATCATATTATTCAAAAGACTACTATGGTGTGTAACTGTACATGGAATTCAGATATGTAGGAGTAAACACAGACACTCTAGCCCTCTTTAAGTTCTGTTTTTTCCACACCGGAACCTTACACAGCGCTGATGAACAGATGAGATGAACAAGCACAGTCATTGGCAACATGTGAGCAGACCACTTAGACACAAACACAACAGAGGGGTCTGTGAACATGTGCAGTGGTAAATGTTGGCATTAACTGCCATCTAGTGGGTAGTAAAGGCCTTGCAAGAAAACAGAGCTGACCATGACAGGATTTCAAACTCAATCAGCCAAATTACTGTCACCTGGACGTCCACTGCCTCGGTGTTTTCTTTCCATCATCTCTTTTAAAGGAATAGGCTGACCACTGTAAATTGACAAAGTGAATGCTGACTTTCAGTATTCAAACCCAATAATAACCATTTCTGCCTTTGAAGCCTCATTTCCTCTTTTTACTAAACCCAAAGAAAATCAGACTTCCAGTATGTGATGAAGAAGTAAACTATACCCTGCACGATATTCATTGGCAGTTTTAAGGTCACATTTTACTGTAAATGATCCTTGTATTCCTGAGAATGTGCTTGTTTACTGTGATATTTGCATACCATGTATCTTATTAATGTTATTTTTATATTGACAAAGTTAAAAAACAAAACAAAAAAAAACATCCGAGCACTGTAAATATCTCGCATTACATTTATTTGCCACTATTAATTCAGATTAAAATACTTTATTTTAACGTTACGAATTCTCTGAAGATGAACTGGTTTCCCCTTTGTCAGTGTTGCATTCACGTGTTTTATGAAACTTCCTGTGTCAAAAGGAACATATAGTGTCAATAGTTTGGTAAATAAAATATGGCTATATTAATGTTCTACAGACATTCTTACACTGCTTCACAAAGAGGTTTTAGCTTCCGAAAACTAATCTTTTTTCATTGTTTACATATGTCAAATTGAGTGTTTCTAAATCAAAAGCAGGGAACGCTGAGTTGAAAGAGCTGGCAAAAAAGCACCTGAAGGCAGCATCGGAGGGAGGAGGAGGCGCCGAACTAGCTGCATGAACACACTGAGCACACCCTGCTAGGGAGCTAGTCAGTGTTAACAGAGAGAAAAATGTCGGGGAAGAGTTTTCGAGTCAGCGACGGGGACTGGATTTGTCCGGATAAAAAGTAAGTGCTCCTCACGCTTTGAAAAGAGTCCAATTTTTTTCTATAACCACGCATATGTTGCAGCATATGTTTGCTGAATATGCTAATCGTGCTAACAGTTAGCTAGGCCTCCTAGGATGTGGGTACCGCTAACGTGGACTAGCTGAGTTAATCAGAAAACTTTTACCTAATTTTTACCTCATTGCCTGCACTGTAAGCGGAGTCAAAGCATCACGTCAGTTACGCATTTAACGGTGGAGACGCGCTAATGATTTACGTGCCAGTTGTAAACGTGAGCTAAGACATGACATAGCAAGCTAGCTCTAGTTAGCTTCAGTGGGTTTGGGGTGAGAGTCCGCACTTACTATTATGGGTGGTGTTCACGGTGTTGTAGTAGCCAAGTTGTCATGTGTGTAGAGTCTAACTTGGGTAGTGAGCAGGATCGTGTTGCAACTTGAACTGCATTAAAAACGTCTAAAGTAATGGACGAGCCAGCTGCAGTTGTCAGTGCACAGGCCTTTGACAGCAAAAGACTGCAAGCTAATGGTGTGGGCACATGAAAAATACATAAACCTACATTACTCACCTTGCTTGTAGCACTATTAGCTTATGCTGGAATGAATTGGTAAGACGTTCAAGCATTACCTGCATCTATAATGAATGTTTCTGGATTCTTTGCAGGTGTGGAAACGTGAACTTTGCTAGAAGAACTAGTTGTAACAGATGTGGCAGGGGTGAGTCCGTGTATTTCTAAATGAGTGCACACTGAGAAGCTTGAGGCACTCTTTCAGAAGGCTGCCATATTAAAAGTGATTCTTTTGTCTCCACAGAGAAAACCACAGAGGCAAAGATGATGAAAGCGGGAGGAACAGAGATCGGGAAAACTCTGGCTGAGAAGAGCAGAGGCCTCTTTAGTGCAAACGATTGGCAATGCAAAACGTTTGTATTTGTTCTAAATTATAAGTCACTATCAAAATGTTTGATTAATCTGATACTGGAGGACAGAGGTGGAAACGTTTTCTTCCCTCTCTTCATTGTCTCTGAAGTCTTTATATATTTGTGTTTTCCCTTTTTCTTTTCATACAGATGTGGCAATGTGAATTGGGCAAGGAGATCAGAGTGCAACATGTGTAACACACCGAAATATGCCAAGCTTGAAGAGAGAACAGGTATTCCAAATGTGAAGTCTGTGAGGCTTTGGTTTGATTTAAAAAGAAAAAAAGAAAATTACTAATAAAAAAAACACTGTTTTTCCTCTTTGTGCCATTCAGGTTATGGTGGAGGTTTCAATGAAAGGGAGAATGTGGAATACATTGAACGGGAAGAATCTGATGGCGAATATGATGAAGTGGGTGTAATGTTTTAGAATTGAAACATTTTCGCCGACATACATGTCACATCGATGTACTCACACAAGGTAGAGCTTTCTTGTGTCCATTTGCATTGTGAGAGGTTATCTAATATGTTCTCTGTTTTATCGTCACAGTTTGGAAGGAAAAAGAAAAAGTACCGCGGGAAGACCAGCAGCACATCTTCCTCAAAAGACGGTGAAAAGAAAGAAGTAGCAGCAAAAGCTGAAGATGACGAGGAGGAAGATGAGGATGATGAAGAGGGCGACCTTTCCAAATACAAGTTGGATGTAAGATCAGTAGCTGTAGCTGGAAAGTCAAAAGAACAAATAGTTCTATAATACAGAAATATTTATTTTTTTTAAAAACCACTTCTCTCCAGGATGATGATGAAGATGAAGACGGAGACCTGTCGAAGTACGACCTGGACGCCAGTGAGGATGATGACGACAAGCCAGCCAAGAAAAAGGGCAGCCGCTCAGGCTCTTCCCATTCCCGCTCGTCCTCGCGCTCCTCCAGCTCCAGTTCTCGGTCGAGGTCCAGGTAAAAGGGTACAGGTCAAGGGTAACTCCGGGCAAAATGTCAGTATCAGCTCAATCTTCCTTCTGGTTTACTGATCAATTACTTATTTTGTAATGCTGATTTGTTGTTTTCTCTTTTCTCAACTCCTCCCCTCCTCTGGTGTTAGAACTCCATGTGCAGACAGAATGATCTTAATTTATGATATATTTCATGTTTTTGTTTTGAAATGCCTGTGACTTCCTATGGAAGCAATGCATTGTTGATATTGTAGACTTGAAATGCACTCCTGCTCTTCATTTGTACTTTTTATCTGGTCCGTTCAGATGGGAGCTTTTGTATATAGGTTCATTTAAGTTGTCTTTCTATTTTGGGAGGTTATTTCTCCAAACCCTGATACACTTATTTGGTTAGTCTGAATATTAGCTTATCACTTGTGCTGTGCAACAAAGAAATAATATCTTTCTTGAGATTTAGATGTCTTTTCTATTTGATCCATATAGCTATTTTTACCCATTCAGAAAATATTGGAAAGGTTCTGTTTTTTTGTCTTTCAGGTCCCGCTCTAGAAGCTCATCCAGTTCCAGATCTGGATCTCGCTCGAGGTCCCATTCCAGGTGAATGAGGTGACATGCACTCTCTCCCTTAGAGAGTGTATGTGCTGGGCTGAAAGCTCCAGAACAGTCCTACTCTATAGCTTAAGTTCTCACAAAGTCTCCAGTCCAGACTCGTAAACTATGAAGGTCACTTGATTTTAGTGTTATTTAAATCACAAGAGTATAAGAAGTACACAGTTTGAGTACCTGAATTGAGTTTTAGTGTGACCAAGATTCAGATTCAGATTATACATCTGGGGTCTTCATCAAGCATTTCTAAGGAGTGGTGCTGGCTTCGCCCACTCGGTTATTTTCTATATGTTCAAAAGAAAATAAACATATCCTAGAATTTAAACCACCTCAAGGACACTTTTTTCAGTAAACCTCAGAGTTTTGGGTAACCCATTGATCAATAGTTAACTGGTCTTAATCAGAAGAGCTTGATAAAAACCCACCCTGCTGAGACTCTGTCTTGACCTTACTGACCTCAGTGCTTGGTTTATCCCTCCAAAAGATCCAGCTCCAGGTCTGGAAAGGGCTCCTCTCCCCGGAAGAGGTCCCGCTCACCCTCCTCCTCACCTGAGAGGAGACAGAAGCGCAGTCGCTCCAGGTCCTCATCTGGAGGGAGAAAGAGGAGGCGTTCTAGATCACGTTCGTCCGAAAGGTTTGGGTTTCTGTGGAATACCACAATGGCACTGCTTATTATTAGCCATCTGTCGCCTCGCTTATGGGAATTCAGTTTTGCAGAAATATGTTCACAGTTTGCCTTGTTATATTGTTTTTGTTTGTTTTTTTAATATATAAACGGTATGTTGTGCCCTTGTAATTTTTCTAAAAATGCATAACAATGTTAAAAGCTGAGCCGGCTGACCTTTTTCCTCTTCCCGTGGTGTTTGTGTGATTTCAGGTGCCGCGGCCAGTCCTCTGGATCCTCCCATTCTGGCTCCAGTTCAAAAAAGAAATAACTTTATTACAGCCTTTAAAACAAGAAAAAGAACCCTAGTACAAAGTGCATGTTGTGTTGCAAGGAAAACAACCACATCCTTTCAGTATGCTGTTCATTTTCATAGACAAAAGACAGTGGCAACATGACTTCTCTCTGCCATTATCATCACATGCTCCCTTTTTAAAACCAACAATAAACATAAATGTTTGGTCCTGTTAGAAAATCAGATATACTGTGAAGAAGCTGTATCCCATTTTAAACCCAATCTGCTGAATATCTTCGTGGCAGTTACATTTTATTCTACTCATCTGTGGAGGAATTTAAGAAAACATTTTGGATTACTTTTTTTTTTATGGTCCTAGGAAACATGTGAGATTTCTTCTTTTTTTTTTTGTAATTTCTAAATAGATACATAATCCATTTTTGAAACAAAATGTGAATTTAAGTTACCAGAGATGTAGCAAAGAATTTTGGCCTGTTTGTCTTATTTTCTTGATAATTTTTTTTTTTTCTTTTGAGTTTCCAAGGTAAGTATTTTATTTTTTGATAATGCTTGTTTTAAGTAAATGGGAGTAAGTTCAGCGTTCTTTGGATTAGGTTTAAGTGTTTTTTTTTCTCTACACTGAAAAGTTATTCCAATTCATTTGTCACCTGGGCAACTAATGAATTCTAGCAATGCTCCAGATTCGTCCACCAAGATTAAACATCATACAATATGTCCCGATTCGTGGTAAAATGTCGCAATACAGTCCTTCCATTGGTAAAAGATTTCAAATGTACACGTGTAAATAAAATCCTGTCGACATTGTTTTTTGGTACTTTGTTGTGTGTTTGATTTATAAAAATATACCCAGGAGTCTTACTTGAGTAGGATACTGGGCTAAAATATTTTGGGAAGTTGCCAATACAGACAGCAATTGAGTAAAATGTCTTTATACATGTGGTATTAAATGCACTTGAGTATCACAAGTAAAAGTAAATTATGTATGTATTTTCATGGATGCATACACTATGCTACGGGTTGTCATCTAGGAGAGTTATTGGATCCAATATTAAGGATTTTTTTTTTGTTATCAGGAGCTTTCTGCATGTGTGTGTGTGTTTTAATCAGATTGCTGATAATTTAATGTGCTGCATCAGCTCTCTCGTAGCCTAACTAAAGTTATCAAATAATTCATGGATTTACGGCATTAGGCTCTGTTTGCTTCCAAAATCTAGTAGTGGAAATATGAAGTAGCAGAAAATGTAAAGTCTCCAAGTGTAATTGTATTTGGGGACGGATGGTGAGAGGACATCTTAAAGGTATTGATTCAAAGTGAGCATGGTGAGCTACAAGCATTTTCACAACAATGCACTGAAAGTCTGGTCAAGCAAATTAGTAAATTCAGTATTAACGATTAAGCTAGTGGCTAAACGACCGGTATTTGTAAGGGGAAACAAACTTAATACGTTTGATACAGTTGTGTTATAATTGGGCTGTTTTTAACTACAATGTGTTAAACTTATGGTTAGTTTATTTGAGTTTTCGTTCTTTGCTGTTTATTTCACAGCTAACAACGCAAACTTTCTAGCTTACCTGACGTCGTTACTAGGCAACGTGACACGTTACCCGCGTAGGTTTCCAGTTTCGACAGTCTGCTAACTCAGGTAAATGTTGGCTTAAACTACTTTCCGATTAAAATTAAATGTTTAATCGTTTCTTGCTGAAGAGTAGGTATATTGTATCTGTTGATTTTGCCGTGTTTTCTTTGTTTCTCACTTATAAACTAGTTTGCAACTCCGGAAAAATTACTATAACCATTGTTACCTTCTGGCGGACACTAGGGTGTAGTGTAGTCTAGTCTAGCTAATTTCGAGCTAATTCTAGAACACCTTGCTAAATAGAAATAAGTAAATGAATATTCAATAATAGGTCCGTGTTCTGTACTTCTGTGCTGTTGTTCTCATTCTGGTCAAGAGGTGGCACTTGTTGCTGCGCAGTGTACATGCTGAGGGTGATGGAAGGGAGGCTGTACACATGGATATGCTTAATATAGAGTCAGTTAAGCCCAGAAAGCATAATGTTGCTCCTAACACATGTTACATCCAGGCTCCCATAAGTGATAGATTACGTGTTCGATTTATCAAGATGTAAGGATAATCTTAAGCACCTTGACTCCTGTGGGTCAGAAACAGGTGCGTCTGCAATGTAATACTTGACTTGCACATTTAAAGTTGATGAAATAAGACCACCAAATAAAAGACAAGGTTTAAAAAAAAAAAACTAAAAAAAACAGGCTTA
>CAEMYA010000103.1:3629205-3665310 GCA_903131615.1 Diplodus sargus | reverse complement strand
CGCGCTTTTACGCAGTGCTTTCATTTGGAGCAAATTGGAGCGCGAGTACAGGCAGGACACGCACACATGGGTTTTCTACTCCATGTTGACATTACCTCTCCGAAAGGATGACTGTGGACGCTTGTGATCATCTACGGGGATTGCATAAAACTATTGGAGAGATGCCGTGCGCCAACGTCTCCAAGTCACTTCGCGAAGGCAACGTGACTAAGAATTCATGTGGATCTGTATCAGTTGGTTTTCCCATAACCATGATGATCACTGGCATGGTGGGCAACACGTTAGCTCTTATTCTGGTATATATCTCGTACAGAAAGAAGGAAAATAAAAGGAAAAAGTCATTTTTGCTTTGCATTGGGTCGCTGGCGCTAACTGACCTGTTTGGACAGCTTTTGACGAGTCCAATAGTGATATCCGTCTACCGAGCTGGTATGGAGTGGGAGCGTATCGACTCGTCTGGCTATCTGTGCCCTTTCTTCGGGGTGTGCATGACAACTTTTGGCCTGTGCGCCCTCTTCTTGGCCAGTGCCATGGCAATCGAAAGGGCTATGGCGATAACAAACCCGCACTGGTACTCCAATCACATGAAGACAAGTGTGACAAAGCAGACTTTGGCTGTCATATGGTGTCTTGTGTTGCTCTTTGCCCTGCTGCCCATCGCGGGGGTCGGGGAATACACGCAGCAATGGCCCGGGACGTGGTGCTTCATCAGCACAGGGGACAGAGGCAATATGTTTTTCGCCATCACTTTCGCCGGACTTGGGATTTTCTCTCTGCTTGTAACGCTTTCCTGCAACGTGGTGACGATCCGGGGCTTGATTATCCGCTGTAAAACAAAGTCTGGCACGTCTCAGTCTTCAAAACATTGGGAACGTCTCACCACGGAGACCGTCATTCAGCTGTTAGGGATTATGTGCGTCCTGCTTATATGCTGGTCTCCTCTGCTGGTACGTTTTTTTTGTTTGTTTGTTTTACAGGCGACTGCAGCCTTTATTTCTTACAGTACACAGCCAAAGTGAGGATAGGATTTGTTGTCATAGTGCCATACGGTAAAAGCCCATGTACTGATAGGATAAAGTGTCCAGAGTCATAATACACAATGGTTTTACTGTCAGATGCCTGTCACAAACACGTCTGTGTATCTCTGCTTCATCTCCCAAGCAAGCAAGAGCAGGCTCTTGGTTTTCCCAATCACTTATTCAATCAGTCTCTCTCTCTCTCTCTCTCTCTCTCTCTCTCTCTCTCTCTCTCTCTCTCTCTCTCTCTCTCTCTCTCACACACACACACACACACACATACATAATTGCAAGTCACATAAATGCTGTCCTGTATGATTTTCTTTGAAATGCTGCTGCCATTTTCCATTAAGGAGCAATCTACTTAGCCAGGTCCTGTTCGGGGGTCTGCTCAGTGTGCTATGAGGTCATGCGTTGTCAGTCACATATTTAATAGTCCCACCAGGGATATTAATAGAAGCCACAGCACTGAGGCCAGAGAGTGAGTATACTAGAGTGTGAACATGATGTTTTTCTCCCAGTGCATTGATGCTGTTCCTGCTCAGGATTGTCTGTCAGTCTCATAAAATATTAAGTGTAAAGGAGTCTACCCATAAAATCCAAATCTGTTCTCCCTGCGAGGGGCCTGGAAATTGTTTTAATATACGTATTATTTGACCATTTCATGCCTGAATTATTATTTCTAAATAAAAGCTGAAGACTATTTAAATTTGATTTGATATTAATTTGTAAATGATATCATAATTTTAATGAAACATAAATAATAAGGCTAGAAAAAAGAATATGCCCTTTGGCGCAAACGTTTACTGAAGTGGACAGATGTGTTTATAGTCACTTGGAAATAATGAGAGTTCACCACTTGGTGGTTGGGTCATTCCAGCTGGTACAAAACGTCAATGTAACATCAGAAAGATGTTGGACAGACATAAAATGAAAACCATGTTGACGTCAAAACCCAATGGTTGGGAAGACATTGCTCTCAGGTTCTCAAAATATCAACATCAAATGATGTTACATGCTTTTTGTGGACGTGAACATCATGACTTTTAGCAGACCCTGGGGTTATGGTCACCTTACCTCATGAATCAATGTCAGTATTCCATGTTAACGTCACGTTGACATAATACATCTGGAAGACACTGAATTTTGATTACACCATAACATAAACCCAACAAAATGTCAATGTCAACTTCACAACAAACATTCAACCAAAAATCTGTGTCAAACTGCAGTGGTGACTAGCTGGGATGGTACTGAAATTGTTAAAAAAAAATAAAATAAATGGCTTCCGCATATCTGTCCACTATATTGGATACCATGCATGAAAGTGTTAATATTCTATAGACCTTGTTTCATGATGCAGCACAAACCCTTGACATGCCTCTGTTGGTTCAAACTGCCTCTGCCTTCCCCCCTCCTCAGGTTCTGATGCTGAGGATGATCTACACCCAGGTTTCCTCTCATCAGTGCAATTTAACAGTCAACTCCATTCAGACCACAGGACTGGAAGACCATTTCGACTGTAACTTTTTCCTGACGACGATCCGCTTGGCCTCCCTTAACCAGATCCTGGACCCGTGGGTGTACCTGCTCTTCAGGGAGATCCTCTTGCGCAAGTTCTGCATCGTGGCTAACGCAGTGTCCAACTGCTCCTTAGAAGATCGGAAGGAGACCCAGACTGCATTGGATGCTCTTAACAAGCAGAACCATGATGACAACAACATCCATAAACCACAAAGCAGCTAGGCTTTGACAGGGAATTCTGTCTTGTGACTTTGAAGCCAGGACTGTTCGAATGGATACACTATTGTCTTGGAATTATTGTGGAAAAACAAGAAGAGCTGTATCCATGTCGTCCGCAAAAGGAATGTCTGCAGTAGGAGACAAGAGAAGCCTCAGTTGCACTGATAATAGGAACCAGCTGAGTCTGCTCTGGGTGCAATTGTTTTGCTGAGGCCACATTGAAAATCACCTAACCA
The DNA here is from genome assembly GCA_903131615.1 of Diplodus sargus. Taxonomy (NCBI): domain Eukaryota; kingdom Metazoa; phylum Chordata; class Actinopteri; order Spariformes; family Sparidae; genus Diplodus; species Diplodus sargus. The sequence continues at coordinate 3,662,315 of CAEMYA010000103.1, read as the reverse complement.
GCATGTGGATGCATGACATGGTCACACTCTTATGCATTTGGCTGACAGGAACCGTCTCATCGCTTGTCTTCACTTTTGATAACATCTCCCGGGCCCAAGAATTGAATATGGGTGACTCTGTTGTGACTCACATGGAAGTGGTGCATCTCTTGCTGAACTGAGTCATTGCTTTCAACAACTTGAAGCCATAATTCAACTAAAGGACAAATCGTTTTTGTTAATGTTTGAAGATTAAGAAAAGAAACTGTAAACAGCTTGTAAATAGTTTTAAATAGCTTTTCCATATCTTTCCAGAGATGTAAAATATGTGTTTAAGGATTGATAGTCATTCAGAAGAAAATGCAAATCCTAAACTGGAGCCAATTGTTGATTGCAAGATTATTTATTAGTGTACGTCACGTATAAATTGATGTACATTTTATGAAAGACAATATGCCATGTTCCTCGGCCAGCAGCCAGGACTAAGAAATGTGAAGTTACTTTGCTGACACCTTTCCTCCTGAATATGAATGCACTGGTAAACTTATATTTGTAAATATTTTCTCAGCAGTTTCCTTTGCAGAATAACCTTGAAAAAGGAATATATTTGTGGCATTCAACAGAGATAACAAATGACAAGGTGGTCGGATACTGCAGTTACAGGGCTGTAGCCATCATTGGAAAATTCCTGCCTGTTTCACTGGATTAAAGCTATTATTGTTCTGTAATTGCACAATGTGTAAGGACAGGTGTACTTTGATTGAGCCAAGTCTTTTTGGAGAGAAAAAAAAAAGTAAAGAGAGAGAGGGGTGCTCTTTAGATATGAGGCTGATGAGCAGAAATAGAATGGAGTGTAGAGAGTCATGTCCAATCTGTCCAAAACACCTTTTTATTTGCGCTACACGAATCATACATTGCATCATTTAGTAATACCCAGGGCTGTGAGCGAAATAATTCATAACCATGTCTAAAGAAAAAAAAAGCTCAGTAAATACATTTTTTACCTTAGCAAATAAGTCAAGTTTAATCTTAGAGCACATTTAAAAGCAACAAACGCTTACAAGATAACATAAACCATAGGAATTGACAAATAAAAACACAAGAATTAAAGTAAAGCACATATAGTAGAATAAATACAAAATTATACGGAATACAGAAAATTACAAAATAAAACAAAGTCTTTGAAAGTATGCAAAAATAACCAAATGTAAAATAACCTAATGAAAACACTCAAAATACTAATACTAACTAATAATAGTGTAGAGAGGTGGAGAGAGAGTCTGTAACCATAAATGTGACAGTTTACAAAAAAAACAATTGCACTTCATTTACATTTTTTAGTTTCATGGCAGGCGGCAACCAGAGTTAAGGTGCAATACTGCAATGTAGAGGCAATGTATTATTTACACAATTTTATCATATGTGTTTATTAGCATAATGAAAATTAATATTTAATTTGAAAATGTCATGATTATTGTCTACAATGGTATATTGTGACAGTCCTATTAATAACCATCTCCACAGTCTCACACATCCTTACAGATGGATTTCTGAATGAAAGAGTTTGGACTTTGGATCAAACAAAATACAAAGAAATCCAAAATGATAAAAAAAACAAAAAACATTTTTGCCGCATTTAGAGCTGCTTGTGTGTTGTGAATTCACAAGCTTTCACAATGTGAGCCGGCCTTAAAAGTGTCTAAAAAGGGTGTTTTGACCATGTTTTTTTGCCACATGAATCCATGCATTCTTTTTTTTTGTGGTGGCTGCCTCAGCCATGTTGAACATGTCCCTCCATCATTTTTGTCCTTATTGTCCAAAACGTATCCTTGTAGCGCTGATGCTACCTCTAAACAGAAGTAAATGTAAATGTATGGTGCAATTCCCTCAGAGGTCTCAGGTGAGTGAGGTGGTTTGGTGTTGTTATACGTTGTCATGTGTAGCACCATCTGTAAATGTATCTGAAGAGGTCTGTCGAAGTCCTATCTCGAAGATGGACACGTTTGCTCTCGTGGTAACCTTCAATTTGTGGGACAATTTCTCACCTCGACATCACAACTCTGCCTTCTCAGCACATCAGCCAACAAGATTAGATTCACTCCGCCTTGCCTGGTCATGCCTTTGCCTTTCGAACGTGAGGAGCTCAGTGATATGAGCCCGTGTAACAGATGGTTATTTACTGTTTCCATGCAACATGACTGTGAAGCTAGTCGGCCTTAGAAGGAAACAAGCATAATTATACATGATTATTCCGGAGCTCATTGTACAGCAAGGTTTGCTACCTCGCTTGTGACAACACTAATATATTCCTCAACAAGTAATCGGTTTGCGTCAAGAGCTATCACGCTGACATGAGGTGCGTCCGTGTTAATGAACGGCGCACTAATTGAGCTTGTGGCTCTGCATTGTGAGCCCTAATTCCGAGCATATTGCACCTCGTGCACGAGTTAATATACACTTTAAAAGTAACATCTGGGGTTTAATCTGTGCGTTTACCGCAATGATTACATTTATTCTCATGCTGCAGTGGGATTTACCATTGATTCAATTCAGCTTCCACTTGAATCTGCGTCATGTAATTATCTCAGTTCTCTGTCCAGGAGACTCTGAAGCAACCTGTTCTTTGGAGAGAAAAATAATTAGACAGTGGAATTTGCCCTTGGTGCTATTTCCTTTCCAAGGTCCTATATCCCCCCAACCCCCACAGTGGAAAAGGAAACGGCAGAATAATAATTAATTCTCTGTAAACAGTCAACACCAGACATTTCAACTGTCCTTCATGGACCCATAAAGCCTGTGCAGTGTTTACAGGAGGTGCTTTCTGTGATTCGTAGTATACCCTCATGAATTATGAATGTTCATTACAACCATGGGAGCCATGAAAATACTCCACATGATGTAACGGCAATGATAGTTTGTTTAGTAGTTTGTTCGGCCTTATTAAGAGGTGTGTCAGAGTCTAGTTGGCTTTCTTCTGCAATCATTGCCATGTTAAGTTCAAAATGACTCTTTAGCCTCTTTTAGAAATGACACTCAAGCTTCAATTGTTGGGTTTGCTCTAGTCTTTGAATGATGTTCATCTGTCTAAGGAATCATGTCTTTCAGCAGGCACTAACAAATGAGAGTACTGCTTCAGCTACGGAGGGAGTGTACAATTACATAACGATTTGAAACAGGCTTTATGGGGGCCGGAGAATCCGGTTATGCCAGCTGGCTCCATCTCTCTCACTCAAGTCACTAATGTATGGAAGTGATTTACTGATTGCCTCGTGAGCTGAGGAGTCACTTGATGTCTCGAGATCCCGAGGCAAAACAGGATTGTTTCAGCAATGTTTTATCATTTTGATATTTTGCATTTTAAAGTTTTTCTTCCACAGTGCTGTCCTTAGAAATCTTACAGTCCCGTGCTTTCAGGTGATTATTTTATGATCCCTTCGAGCACTGAAATAGGCATTCTTGTCTTTATAACATCTTTATCACCAAACTGTTCCAATATCAACCTAAGCCAAGCCCAGACACATTTTTGAGGCCCACACACCGCGTGGAATGATGACGCAGATGGCCAGATGTCAGCAAAGAGTGAACCAAATAAAACAGAATTGGCCACAAATCTGAGCTACAGTTAATTTCTATTCTGGTGGGCTGGATCTGAACCAGACTTGGGCAGATCTGGCAAACAGAAGTGGGTTGCCGAGGTGCCGTCATTCGAAGCGGTATGTGGACTGGCACAATTTTGCTGTCTTGGATGCAGAAAAACAGAAAAGCATTCTATTTCCTGTAGACTTCTGGTGTTGGATATGGTCACTCATAGAGCCAGAGGGACACTGAGCTAAACCATTAGACATGTCTGGATATATTTCCAAGATTACTAGACTTATCATAAATCTATTTGTGCCTAGCTGAAGTAATTGGATGAACCCCATGAAACCACTGTCCCCAAGCGCTCCGTAATAACTGCTGTCTGTAATTTGAACAACATATGTAGGCTGACGGAGGATTACCGGTGCCCATGATTATGTATTGCAGCATTCACTCTGCTAAGGACAAATGCCCAATCTTGCAATTTTAATCAAAGTGAAAACGAATGTGTGTGTCCGCCCCGGGGATTCAGAACCTCTCCGACATTTAATGGGTTCTTCCGTGGGCCTACCCTACAACCTTTTACCATCATCCTGCTCACAAACAAACACAGCCGTTCGCTGGGGTAAAAAATGAAAGGAGTAGAGAAAGTCGACAGTTTTGCCAGTGCGCGGGTGTGCTTTCTAGACAGAACTGGAGAGGATCTTTGATGGAAATCACAGACTGGCCAAGCAAGTTAACATGTGAGCAGCTCACAGATAAGATACGTGCTGATCTTGTGCTGCCATTCATAGCTGCCAAGAACAGTTTCCTAGTCAAGCGTCAGTGATGTGAAGCTGTCATCATACGCATTTTCAAAACTGAAATCCACTGAAGGCTAAATAAACATCTCAGTGTCATCAACCCAGCAGGTACAACAGGTGTCTCTGAAGTATGTTCAATGGGCACATGTTGGTGTCACATGTGCATACAGTCGATGGGAACAGGTTTGGCCCACCAGCCTCAGCTCCACTGATGAATGTAAATGGATAGCAGATGTCTATCAGTTGTCCGTCTTCTTATCTTTCACATCATGCCTCCGCTTCGGAATGTAAAACAGCAACTCTGTGCAGCTCTGAGACACAATTCTCTGATGAGGGCTCTCTTTCACACAGCTACTGTGTCTTTATCAGTGCTCTTTCTCCCTCCACTGTGTGTTCACCTGAGGAATGGTGTTAGTGTTGCAACCTTGTGTAGTTTTGCATTTTGACATTTCTGTCATAGATAGGCTCATGTAAAATAAAGTGAGATAGGGTGAAAAGAAAAATATCTGCCTACCTGTCAAAGTGTCCTACTTTTTGTCTTTGTCCTCTGTTTGACTTCTATCAGTTCAACATTGCAATGCACTTTTGATTCATTCTGTCGCAGTGTTGTTGCCGTCTGTGTTGGTGTTATGTTGTAATTCTATTAAAGGACGTGAACGTAATTTCTAAATCTGTGTTGGGCTTTTGTGGCTGCTGAGGCATGTTTTCTTATTGAATATTTATACATTGTACTAATCAATTAATGACTGATGCAAATGGACAGAACAGTGTTTTGTGATTGCGCACAACTTGAATGAACTCTGGCAAGGCTGAGCCAAGCAGCGTATTTTGAAAAAGGAATGGGGGTTTTATTGTCAGACAGTGAACCGGAGCTGGAAAGAGAAACAAAAAATAAATGAATGAATACAAACACGAATAGTTATGCGTTTATTTTTGCGGAATCAGAAGCATTCTTAAAGAAAAGACATGAAATACATTTTGTATGCTCAGTGTGAAGTTATTATAGATATTATTTTATATCCTGCTGAGTCTTGTTTTATGTGTTAAAAATGGTCTGCCATGATAGAATGATTGAAAACAAGACATTAAACTGAGAATGATGTGAATCCATTTCAAACACTGCGGATGTTGTCAGATGCTGGTGCTGCAATTTCACAGCACGTGTAGGCTTCTGTTGTTTGTTGACCTTGTGCAATGTGTTTCCTTTCGACCAATAAATGGAATGATGTATTGCTAAACACTGAATAAATTAATCATTGCATACACAAATATTGTTAAGAGGTGTGATGCATGAGACTGAGGCTTCTGGCTATCACTGTTTTGCAGTGCAAATCATATATACCAAAACATACTGTATTTCATTAATGCTATATACATAAAAATACAAGTCACAGAAATAAAGGCGGGACTGCTGACAAGGAGTTCCCAGGGCAGTTTTCTGAGGGAGAGAGGAGCTTCTGTTGGTGAGGACTCCTTTTTAACTTTCAAGATCTTTTACATGCACTAGAACATATCTAAACACTGAAGGAATATTATAACATTAGGTCTACTGCACTCCCATTGTATTGTCCCAGTTGCTTAAACTCATTCAGAATCACATGGCAGTTCTTAAGGTAAGGACAGAGCCCAGTAAGTTTCCAAAGTTTTGCAAAATATCAGTTATAGCGTCTTAGACAGCAAAACCTTTACACACTGCAGAAGATGTCTCTTTAAATCATAGATTTGGAAATGTGAGATCAATAATCTTGCAAAGTTCCTCAGATCTTTAAAGTGTAAAGTAAATACCAGGGTACATGACCGTATTCAGGTGCAGGGGCCCCCCACTTGAATGTGAAAACAGCCAATTCGGAAAAAAAATAATCTCTTACTGTGTGTTACTGTCAGTAACCTTGACTCCCAGCTGCACTGGTGTCGGGGATAAGGAAGGTCTAAACGGTCCCTGGTTTGAAGATATGAGCCAAGCAATGCAGAAACTACTGCAAATGTTTAATCTGTCCAGTAGCACGCGGTACTAAACTGTGTCCCAGTTTTTAAGTCCTAATGTGCCTGAAGACCTCATTAAAAACAGTCCCAATAAATAAAAAGTAGAAGCCCTTTCCATTAACTTGTAGATGACAGCTGTGACTAATTTCAAGGTTTTATTTCACCTGGCTCACTGTTTGGGCTCCGCACACCGTGCAGTCATTTTATTGCTGAGTAAGGGCGCTGTCTGCATCTGATAAATTCAAGTGGGCCCATTAAAAGCTTTATCGTCCCATTATTCATCGCTGTTAAGCTCAACAGACTGTGGATGTATATTTTCTATGAGGAAAGCACTCCTGTGTCGTGACATATTGTGGCGTATTGCTGTGTTAATATGATTTATAGGGATGAAACTCACTGGGAAACTGCGTGTGCGTGTTCAAAGGCTCTAGACATAAGGACACAAATCGATATTTACAGTAACTCAGCCCATGAGGGTGAGTGGGATGCAGCTTTAAAAAGGCACTTTTTGGTGCTCAGAGGCGTCCCTCTGTGATAGTAACAAGAAATGTGCTTGACCAGGACTGTTTAATAATTTGCTCTTCCCTAAATTAAGAAGCAAAGACTGATCATGATGGTGAGGCAGCGTTGAGATTAGCGCAGCAATGTTATTGTAGCGATTTAGGGTTCATCAACATACCCAAAGATGAAACTGCTTTCTTTTTGTCACATTTTACTTTATGCAATGTTGTCAAACGTGTTTCAGCAACCAGGAGCAATACGAGCCCAGGCCTCCTTTCTATTTTTAGCTGCTGTACCTTCTGGTGAAGAGACTTGCCATTCAAACATTTGCACAACAGTATCAGCATTATGAACTGTATCCTCATCAAGAGGGTCATTTATTTAACTGAATAATGTATTGCAGAGGGTGCCTCACATTTCTCTCTTGCTTTTCTTTTGTTTGGACTGTGATCTTGAAGGATTTCTTCGGACCACGACTGCTGTTTCCTTAATGCTTGGCTTCCATAGACCATTATGCTAAGAGAGACAAATGTCTGTTTACTCTAAATGACATAATTGCTCCTCAAGGACCTCTCACGGAGGAGCGGAGGCATGACTTTAACCGAATTAATCAGGTTGGTGATGGATGCTTTCTACTTTACCTCACTTATGCTTTTAATGTACACTTTGAATGCATGGGCGAGGTCTTTGTCCAGGGACTGTGTGCTGGGGGAATAAGGCCAAACAATGCTGCTGTGCTTTGTGTGAGGGCTAAGTACCCTTGGGTCAGCTACAACAGCCAGAACAAGCCAAGAGGTCGCCGGCTGGCTGCAGAGAGGATCCAGCAGCGTCTTTTGAACACTGTTACTCAGATTGCTGTGGTGAAGGTTTGCCTGTACGTCCTCAGGCGATTCAGCCCCAAACACCGCAGCAGGGCATGTGATGCACGCAGAGGCTCTGACTGAATGACAATGAGGATGAAATTGAAAGAAACATGTAAAGCTTGTTTACCAATCAAAAGTGGACAGGGATGTGATTTCCAGTGGGACAAACATGCACAGACACGTCCAAAAACAAGCTCCAACAGTTGATGTGGATCATTTCAGTAAATTATAGTGACCTCAACACTGATATATAGACTACCTTATTAACATTCACGTTGTTTCATCAGATCACTTTCTACACCGCAGTCGTAGCACTAGCTCTCCGCTGTCCGAACATGAACTAATGAAGCCATCAATCCATCTGCTCAGCAATTCCAGTGCAGCAAAAATATCCATCTGCGATCAATAGTTCCCTCATTTATTTGCAGTCAAGCCTGTATCCTAAAAAAGGTCCAAGTCATCACCCGTTTCCGATGACTTCAAACATGCTGAATGGTAATGTTGCAGAATATGCTAAACATTAAAGCTGCTACGAAGAACATTCACAGTTGTTGATTCCGGCGGACTCTGAGAAAACAAAAGTGTTATGATGACCCGCCTCATTTGGTCAAAGTCTTGCTCTGTGAGGGGAAAGCAAAAACACTGTTAATACTCTGCATAAAAAAAGAAAAGAAAAGAAAAAAATAAGTCAGTCGGATAAGTCAGAGTCTGACAAGGTGATTAGTCTTCCTGCTGATAGCGGCAGTAATCATTAAGACTGTGTCATTACCAGTATGAAAATCCTTGTAGTAGATCTAATGACACACACTTCTTTTCGAAATAGACGGATGAGGAGAACCAATTTAGTGACCATTATAAAGCTTTCTTTAAATCTATACCACTTACAAAGAAGAGATTTAGATAAAGAGAAACAATTTCGATACAATGATTTCTCATCAAGGCTGATATCGATTGTGCAGTATCACAAAACTGTATGTTTTAGATACAAAAGGTTGAAACTTTTAACATCCAAATCCAGTGTGCTGCAGAGGAAAGCAGACTGTTTTTGCCAGTTTGCTTGACAATGTGATACAAATTTTGAGTGTAAAAACAACTGGCGTAACACCTTGATCAGATGTTATAATGGAGAGACTTTTCCCCCCAAGTTGTAATGTTTGATATCTTGATGAGCCAACGCTTTGGCTGATTGAATAGCAAATTGTGAACCTTTTCTATTTGTTCTCATGGCTGTGATAACAACCCCTTACTGTGGAAATGAACATCATAAAACATAATTAGAGCTTCAGCAAATGAGTGTGTGTGACTATGCAAAAGAGAGGTTGTGGTTGTTATCACAGTTTATTTTGAATTGAGGGCCACCAGAAGGAAATAATGCATTTTTGAGTTGATGGATAAAAACAGGAGGGCAAACATTAAATTGTAACCAGGGAGAGCCTGTCTGTGTGTGTGTGTGTGTGTGTGTGTGTGTGTGTGTGTGTGTGTGTGTGTGTGTGTGTGTGTGTGTGTGTGTGTGTGTGTGTGTGTGTGTGTGTGTGTGTGTGTGTGTGTGTGTGTGTGTGTGCTTGTGTGTGCGTGTGTGCGTGTGTGTGTGTGTGCGTGTTTGTTCAGAGTCGTGAGCGGGCACCTTGGAAGGTTGCGCTCAGAAGGTTCTGTTTGTCTTTTTTATTAGCTTGTCAATAAAGCTCTTTATGACCTTGTGTCGTGTAATATGAAGATCAACAGCAACGCCAAACAAACCTGGAATCAAGACACGTCTGACAGGATTCTGTTCCTCCTCTAAGTGTTATTTGTCATCCTGGTGCCTAATAGAATCAGTGGGAAGAAAACATTCTCACCCTGTTAGAGGTAGACGGTGAATCCTGATGAGGACCTGATCACACTGCTTGGAAATGTTGGTGTCAGCTCCTCTCGGTGAAGCAAAATTCTCAATGGAGTTGGATTAAATGTGTGAAAATTGATTTGATAGAAATTGCAAATGCTAACATAAACCTGTTTTACTGCCTCAGATGAGACTTTTTCGACAATAATGTAATGCAATCTGGTACAGAATGGCTACATTATGTTGTCAATATTTATTCGTCTTGGGTTTTTCCAAGAGCCAGCAGTCCTCTGCTTCATATTCATACAGCTCAATGCATTCCCTTATGCGAGCTGCCCATTGCAAACAAGCCTCACTGTTGACGGCTGAGCTGCTGTACAATGGAGTAGCGATGGATTTCCGGATTTTTATTTTCTCCGTTTTTCAGATTTGCAAAAGCTCTTCTGTCACTTCCTTTTCGTCAAAATAAAGGTGAGAGAGAAGAGATAATATTTTAGTACACTAATGTTAGCAGATGTATTGTTTGTCCTGGTCGTCATTTAGTCTGTGATTTCTTTTTTTTTTACTTTACTACTACTTAGCCCCACGTGCGCCACCATTGATTTATTATTACACAGCACAGTTAGGCTACTGATATTTCAGAGCCATGATCAGAGCCATCGATTCAATTGCCCAAACCTCAATCAGACAGAGGATCAATGCTTCAGGCAGACCAGTGAGGTTTCTGGACAGCAACACATTCTGGCCTTTAATTCAACTCAGTGTAAATTTAACCTGTTCATCCTTGTGTAAGTTAGGGAATGCAGACAATACGGTGGCTTGGGGACCTTGGAGTCAGCATTCAGCTGTGTGTAGGTCAAAGGTTAGCAGGAGACAAGGCCACTATAGGGACTAAAATGGAGCCTGACTCCTATGTCAGATGGAGGGGGATATCTAAACATGTACATCTCCAGAAAAGGATAGAGGGATCATTTAGGTAATTTTGGAGTGTAAGACCCAAGAAGTGACAAGAACAGATTTAGCCATTTATGGGAGATGAGCAGAGAGATAGGCCAACTCCTTTTTTTAGTTGAATGGACAAATGGACCCTCAACCCACCACAGTGACCAATTAGAAGTAGGCAGGTACAGCCCAAGAGACTTTAAGAAGGCTCACGAGTAGAGAATCGGGGGGTGGCATTTTGGTAAAGATCGAGCAGAGGGCGAAGCCGTTTGGCATTACCTTCGCCATAGATTTGAGAACTTCAGAGGGCGGCCGCACTCTGAATTCGGACGCTGGCTAGAAGAACTGTTTCAATAAAGACTGCTCTTTCCTCCACCCAAGCCGTGCCTCCGCAAAATTCTTTTATCATCAAACTACACGCCGACACCTTTGAGGAAAAGAGCCCAGAAACTACACCAGACTAACACATTCAGCTTAACACCCCCCCTTTCCTCCGCACTCTCATTTTGCTATATCTTATCTTATCTTGCGTCTTATCGTTCTAACAGTTATTATACTAATCACAAAGCTGAAGATGATGGGAATGTCATTAGATTTACAGGTGAATGTCCTTCTTTTTTCTCCAAAGTGGTGCACCAACTGACACACTGCACTGTATTGCATACAGTACATCATTCTGACAGTGTGTATGTGAACAGTACCTAAACTTAATTGTGGTCTTTTCTGTGGCTGTCTACATACCTACTGTATAATAATGACCAAGACTTCAATAATCCATCACCTCTCCTTGATGGCTGCAGAAACTTGGTCAATAGCCCTCCCTGAACCACATTTGCATGTAAATGATGGAGCAATTCCTGAATGAATATAAACAGTCCAACAAGTTCAAAGATTTAATCACTAAAAGTTGAGGCTGGTCTTAGACCAGCGAACACACATTTGCTGTTTTTTTTTACAGGGTGGAAATCTAATTCAATCTCTGTAACAAAAAGAATGGAAACATTGTAAAACACTGTGGTAATAGCTCCCTGTTGGCCATTATACAAAACTGCAGTAAAAAGAAAGCAACATAATAGACTAATAATGAATTTCACTACAACTGCTGCAGTATTCTCCAGGGCCGCACTGCAATAAAGACAGTAATACAGATAAATATTGTTCAGCGCTCCATTGCAGCTTCATCTTTTTACTTTGGGAGAGATTATTTTGCCATCTTGGGCCCTCCAGCCCTTCTGCTACAATCAAAACACTCAGCATTTCCCCCTTTTTTCCAATCTGCTGAATGTTCGATTCGGTTGCCCAGAACTCATAAGAATTTGATGTTTTTCCTTGCAGCTGGCAGCAGCAATGTGCCTCTTGAATGGCTCTGGAAACGATGAGCTTTGCATCCTCCGCTGTGCTTGGCGCAGCCTGAGCACCAAAGGGCCAAATGCGACCACATACATCTTTATAACAGCCCTCTGCCCTGCTCCCTGCCTGCCTGCTAGCCTGCTCCCAAGGTTCAGTTTATGTCTCTCTCGCCACAGGATTCCTGGACTTTTGCTGGAAATCAGTTTCACCAAATGGAGTAACGTGCCCTGGCAGAAGAAGACAGAGTCGATCACTTCTCTGCGGTGGAGGACGTCAGCTCCACTGGGACATTGTGACAGTAATTGAACACTTCGCCTCCATGACAGGTGATGGGTCAGTGTTTTAACACACCTCCTGCTCTTCTTTTACAGCCATCTCTTGCTTCCCCACTGTGGTTTTTGTATATTCTGAGCAATAATTGTTGCCGTGGATATAGTGTAAAGGCTAACACTGAATATATTACCTGAATGTAGATGTTTGTATGCATGCTGTCCATGCAAACTATCTCAGCACCATGGACAGGGCCTGCCAGGTCTGTAGACAACCTTGAAACCCTGCAGCAGTGTTTCACTTCAGGTGACAAAATGGAAGTTACGAAGAGAGACTAAACTGGGGGAATTTAATCAAAATGACAAACTGTAAAAGGGCTCACTATCAGAGCAAGGATGGTAGTGTGTGTCAAAGCACTAACCAGCCACTCACATTCAGATAAATCTCTCTCAGACCACATTTGGGGAAGCTGAACTATATGATCCTATTGCTCTGGATTCTATTCAATTATCCTCCCTTTGAAAAAATGACAAAGGGATGGCAGGGAGCAGGGTCGTGACCTCTGTAGCTCAGATGTACGGTAGGTATTGTTGGAGTGTAACGTTATCCACATCCACTGATGCTGCACACTAATTTCTGGACCAGGTCATACTTTGTGGAAATCCGTCCAGTAGTTGTGGTTCGGGACCGAAAGCAATAACAACACTGACTAACCAACTGACAGACAGAGATCGCCACAAATCAGTACACTACAGAGGTTGTTGTTAAATATTCCTCAAGCAAACCATCAGTCTTAGAGTACGTGGCATTGATTAAGTATTAATAAAACAGAAACATAGTCTTAGACTGGGGCTAATCAATGAAGCAGTCACATCACATAGCAGCTGATTTATGGTCTGTGGTTTTTCCATTCGTGAAATGGTCTATTGACTTGTTCTTTTTTTTCCAGCAATCAAAGTTCAGTTTGTTTTACATAATATATCCACCACCCTGCATCTATTATTCATAATTCATGATGTAATAGGTTTTCCAATACGGTCTCACCAGAAGAAAGCTGCCTTGCTGAGCCTCAGTGGCAAAAACGCCACTGTTGTTTTCCCTATGGGAGTTCGAAGTTAATGAATTTAGCAGTAGATCACATTTTCTCAGCAGTAAATGCGTTTCTCTTCTTCCTATATATGTTGGGAGTGCGACAACAGGAGGTCCATTGTTCTTGCTAAAACAAAGCAAACACTGCCAGGAAGACAGAGCCAATATCCTCGAAGCCCTGCAGCAGTGTTTCACTTCAGGTGATAAAGTGGAAGTTACGAAGAGGAACTAAAGTACAGGAATTTAATCAAAATGAAACAGAAAGTCATATTTTTCCACAATGATAATTCTACCTATTCAAGTGCAGTAATTATTTAAAAGTGTGTGGGCGGTACACAGTGACTGCTGATTGTAAAAGGGCTCACTATCAGAGCAAGAATGGTAGTGTCAAAGCACTAACCAGCCACTCACATTCAATCATAGGATTCATCAACCTCAAAACCTCATAAAAATCTCTCTCAGAACACATCCGAGGACACTATATTATATGCTCCTATAGATCTGGCTTCTATTCAATTATCCTCCCTTTGAAAAAATGACAAAGGGCCGACAGGGAGCAGGGTCGTGACCTCTGTAGCTCTGATGTACGGTAGGTATTGTTGGAGTGTAACGTTATCTACATCCAGTGATGTAACTGTTGAGTCTCTGGACATGGTATCTGTGTGTGTCAGGACGGGGAGCAGATACATGGCAATGTTTTAATACGTCTGGTTGTGTCTAAATCTCACATGTCATGTCATGTCATATGCACTATAAGGTTTGACTTAAGGGCTACTGGGGGCCAAAACCATTCTTTCTTACTATAAAAGATAAGTAAGTGATGCTGTATATTATTCTATGCCAATAAATCCCACCCCGTCAAAAGTCTACTAGTATTGTCAGTAGCCTAAAGCTTATATATCATATTCTTATGCACCGTACGGATCCACTGCTCTCAAAAACTATTAAAAACACATCAGTGAGTGTCACTGTTGCACTGGCTGACATTTTCAGTAATTACAAAGAACACAGGCAGTGTAGTTTATTTTGAGTCTGATATAATTAAAGCATGATACGGCCTGATCACGTCCAATTCACCTGTCAGCTGTTGCCATGGTGGTATCAACAGGAGAAATACAACGCTGAATTAATAACCAGCAGCATAAATATCAGACCATTTTTGTCAACCATAAACCATTAATCCAGCTGAAGAGCCATAGACAGGCTAAGGAACTCAGAAATTATTGTGAAGTAGATGACTGAAGCATTTTTAGATTTATTCATTTGATAGTGATGTTTATTGACAATATTAAAAGTACTGTATGTGTGGACTAGTGTCAGTGTTTCCAAGAGGGGGCTGTGTACTTGAGGATGACATTGGTGATTGGATAATAAGGAATTCAGATTTTATTTTCCTGGACTGGTCACACTTTACCTGGACAGGCTGCTCAAGTAGAGTCTATGTATGGGAAACACTGATGTTTGATTGATAGTAGACAGGAGGGGAAGGGCGAAGGCAGATTGTCCATTTAGTTAATCAATCTTAGATGCAGTCATTCTCTCGGATAGATAAAGGAAATAAAGCCTAAAATGGGTCTGTTGAGCCAAAACTTCTAAGCCTCTGAAACCGAATGAGACATTCTTTCTCCTGAAATCCATAAACGTTTATTTATTTTATGGTTTGCAGACTGATTGAATTAACAAGACAAAATGACCCTCTGCATATAGTTAGTTGTAAGGCAAATTATGCAAGAGATTAAACTTAACGCATTTTAATTAAAAGAACAATTCACTGAGCAGCTCACTTAATGAATCCAAAGTGCAAGAACAATAAAGTCCATTAAAAAGGACAGCATCAACAAATTAATGTTATCATGGACTAATGATAAGTTTATGACCCAAGTGGAAGCTGCGGTGGCTATGTATCTGTTTACCTAAATGCATTTCAATTTCACTGTGTGTGTTTGTGCATGTATAGATATAGACAGATTGTTTTTCATTCGTTTGCCTCTCGTTGAGTTAATTGACTTGGCTTTATTCGTATTGTAACAAAGTGTTATTTGGCTAAAGCCTGTAATTTCCCACCCTAATTCACTCCTAAATGAGATGCAGTGCTCATGAGGAATGATAGCGAATTGCCGTGTGGGCAGCTTACAAAAGGAAATTAATAGCTGGTGCCACGAGTGTGCAGGACTGTACAGGTCGATATAGATTTATCGCTTTAGTCGCAGGGCAGGGCTGATATTAAGAAATGTGATTTTGCTGCAGGTATCACTGTATTTTTAAGTTTTATAACTGCAAGTGTTTGTTTAAAAGTCATCTGTAGAGAGTCTTCTTGACACAGATGGCTGTTATTCATGACTGCTTGGTAGAAACATTGTTGGCCTGTCATGCTCTGCAAGGAAAGTGTAAATTAAGCAGCAGCTGTAAATTAAAGCAGATGGTAATGTGATTCTATAGAGACAAACAGTTAGCACGGGGGGGTTGTCGAGCTGTGGTTTATGAATTAACGACTCTTGGCCCCATGTTTTTCTCTCTTGCCATCTCTCGTCTTTACTTAGCACTTTTGCAATACATTTTTATGTTATTATCAAGTGCTGAGGTCACATATTTATGCTTAGCAAACAAGCATGATGGCCTGTTTTTGTTTTGTTTTTCAAGATGTAGGGTACTATGTAGTGTCTCTGGAGTAAGTGTTTGGAAAAGGGGAGAGACGTGAGGGGAGTGCATGATTAAAGGGTCTAAATTTAAATCAAGACAGGAACGCCTTCTGTCTGTTTCCTCTCCGTTTCATGGTGGATCAATGTAGCCTGGACAACGATAGAGCTATTTTAAGGTTGAGACATGATAAAGCTAATGCTACTGATAAAGCTATTTTAAAGCCAATGCTTGATAGAACTAACGCCAATGATAAAGCTTTATCAGGGGCCCGGCTACACTTATCCAGCACAAAACAGAGGCACAGACAGATGGCATTTCTAGATAACATTTGTTTTCGTATTCACCTCTAATCATGCATTTGTCTATAGATTGGCACAAACCTGCAGCAGACAGTATATTGCACCAATTACCTTAGATTAGGTTGGAGAGATACTTGAATATAACATAATGTTATGAGGTGTTTGGGATATTTCACGCCATTAGTCAGTGACGAGTGGAAGTCAATCCATCCTTTACAACAGAAACCTGAGCAATATCTGACCAAACATATATAAGTTCAATTAGCTTTTAATTGTCATTATATAGCTGTATTTATTTATTTTATTAATTGAGTTATTTATCTGGTTATTGTGGCCTTGTCAGATCTTGCTTTACCTAGTTGCTTGAGGGAACATTTTGCAAGTAAAAGACTAATAAAAATGATGTTCTTATCTTTTTTCTTCTTTTCTGATTAATGACATTTATTTAAGTAATAATCAACAGATTTGATCATTTATTCGAAAAGTTGTCAGTTGCAGCTTGGGATTAGTCTGTGGTTTAACCTACTCCACTAATGCAGTGATATTTTAAAAAGAATACACCAAGGCAGCAAAAAATCCTCTTCTATTACAATCATTCATCATTTCTTGAAGCAGAAATCTTTGTATATCCTCGACCCAAAACAAAATAGATCAAGTTTCAATTGTATGGCAATATTCACAGATAGATGGCAACCAGCCTTCAGGAAGTAGTGCAAAAGTCAAAGCTTCTATGCCATTACCAGTGCTGCAACTAACAATAGATAAGTCTGTCAGTTATATCCTTAATGAATTACTCAGCCATTTTGTCTATCTTTTGGTAATCCTTAGTTCAGGATCGAAAACCTTAAGATATTCATTTCATTAGGCAAAAGTGACAACAGCATAATAAAATAGAAGTGCGAGGAAAAAGCATATAAAATGTACACAGCTCTCCGATGCCTACCGTAATTCTGGGAAGTGTAAGTAAAAGTATGGGAAGATAGAACGAGTGTCTGCTTGACAAATTGCTCTGTCTGAAATGAAACAGCCCCATCCTGACACATTAATTAGCAAATAAGTGAGGAAAAAAAGCAAATAGAAACCAGTGAAGAAGACTAAAAGGTAGGACAACTCCCACACAGATATAAGTAGCCAAACACAACCCCACACACCGGCTGACGGACTCACACATGCACAGAACTTGTTAAACATGTCAACTGCATAAATATCCAGAGCAGACAGAAAGGACGAGACGAGAAAAAGGAACAACATCGTCATTCCTTATGTTGCGGGAACATTGAGAAATTCAGGAGGATCTTTAATAAACACCATATCCTTCACTTCACAACAGCAACACACTGAGGCAGAAACATGTCCACCCCAAGGACAAAACACCCAGACATACGCAGAGTAATGTAGCTTATGCTATTCAATGCAGCCAGGAATGCACACATTTGTACAATGGCAACAACCTCTCCATAAACGCATGGCACAACACTCAGGTCAAAACTCTGCTGTCCACTTAAATCCTTTAGGACTCTGTGCGGACACTCCCACACAGAGTTTAAAACCCTGCCAACTCCCCTCCAGTCAGTTCGAACTGAGGAAGCCTCTTGGATGAGAAGGGACACATCTTCAAGAACCTGAAACAAGTCCAGTTGCCTAGGATAGAGCACTAAGATGTACTCAGTACTGCTTATCAGATCACATTTTCCAGTTCTCCTAATGACTGACTATCAGTCATTTTTCATCTTCCCCACAGTAAATGTGAGGCCTGATGTATTGAGCCTACTCACTGGCAGGATGTTGTCTTTGTTCAGATGAAACAGTGCAGCTAATTAAGCCAATATCAAGAATCACATGATTATTTTATATAAGTATCTGAGCATCTTCTGGGGGAACAGTCTGTTTAGAGTAGCACAAGACAAGACTGAACAGCAAATTATTAGAAAGCAGGAGTACTTAGCACTGACTACTCCATTAGTGGCATTTTTGGCAACAGGCTTTCATCATCTCTTATTTAGAGTCTTCAAGGTTGCTTTCAAACAACATACATTTTTTAAAGGTTATTCTGAGGCTTTTTAGCCATTATTGGAAAGAAGAGCTGTAGAACGACAAATAACGGCGAATATATGTGCTGGTCCAGCCGCCTCTTAAAGCACAACTGAATTCTTCCCACTGATTTTTGGCCCGGACAATTTATTGTGGCCGTTATTCAGCATTTTTTCGATAATCAGTACCTGCGGGTTTTTTAAGTTCGGAATAAATTAATTTAGGAATGCAGAATCCTTTCTCTGTCTGTAGTCACCGCTCTGTGGTATCACTTAATGTCCCGTCCACAACACTGAATCATCTGAAAGTAGAAATACTCAATCAAAATCAGATTCAAGTGGAGTAATTGAGTAAACTGTACTCAGTTACATTCCATCACTGGTTATTCCAAATGTTTAAACTGAGATAAAAAAATTTCAGCTTCAGATATTGATTATAGGTCTCCTTGGTTACAAATAATCGGAACACCGTATCAGCCTTATGAAAACCATCTGAGTCGATCCCTATACAGTACCTTAATGTAGTATAGATTGAAAGTATTGACTTTTAAAATTATATAAATAAATATTCTGAGATTTAACCTTGATTACAATGAATGTCACTCTTTTGTCTTCGACTCTAAGTTTATGTCTGTTATGCAGGAGAGAGTGAGACAGGAAGTACGGATTTATACCTTAAGATTAGGAGAATGGACAAACAAATGAATACTCTGGACAGATTGCCAAATAATCACCCATGTGGACAAGAAGTCTGAGCACCACAGAGCGCCTGTGCTCCCTGCATGCAAACAATTCCAAAGAAGAATTATTTGAAAGGAAATGTGCTCAAACCTTATTTGGTTAATGCAGCTCATACAAATGTACCAAGGTCCACAGTCCAGTGTTTGTGTGTGGGAGGTTTTCTTTGACCTCAAGCACAGTGACCATGTACTGAAACAGACGGATGTACAAAGCCATAGTTGAACCTCATCTGCATTTTTAGCCACATGTGAATTCCAAGCGCTGAAGGTTTTTGAGTGGTCGGAGTCTGCTGCCAATTTGTGCTGTCCTACAAGGTCTCTCACTAAATTAATGTCCTATTCCCTCACAGTTTTGGTCAGCCAAAAATTGTCTGTTGTCATTCCCATGTCATGGATGGAATTGTACATTTTAAGGAGGGTTTCCTGAGAAGTCAGGCCCAGGACTTGTTACCCAGTGGAATTAACCTGAAAATTATGCTGAAGTCACAGTGCAACAAGCTTAGAAGACGCGTCCATCTCATCTTGTTAATTGTTTTTGTTTTTAACTTGCTAATGCACAAACCACGCATACAGATCTATTCTTTATGAAAAATACATGTATATGTAATACTCTGTATCATTATGATACGTTCCATTGTACTATCTAGAGATTGTTTGTGAAATGTGCAGTTCATACAATTTTGTATTTGTCGACTCATTCTGTATTGTTTTGTGCCCTTTGTGCCCTTGTGCCCTGAACTGTAACTTGCTTGGGGAGTCCACAGACTTGCCATTTAAACCCTCATTTGAAGTTAGCGTCCATGTTTTTCTGAGCAAATGCATTGGAACACTTTTAGATTTCAAGTTGGAAATACCGACTGGTAAATTCCGATTTCTGACTTGTAATAGAACGCGCCATTATCATCATCATCATCATAGCTTGCCAATTTACATCTTGGCAGGGTAAAATACTGTTCAGTTCATAATTAGAACATTCTCACACTCTGACACCTGTCTTTAGGTCTTTATGCAGACCACTGTCCAGGTGAAAATCCTCTGTTGTAACAGACAAGTGTAACATGAAAACGGCAAATGTTGAGAACTGAGAATGCAGAGCACAGACTTAGTGGCTTGAAGACCAATGTAGCCAAAAAAGAGAGTTATGCAGTGAGAGGGTGATGATAGAGTGTGGATGGGCTGAGCGGAGCTGGACAGGGAGCGAAGAGTGTGGTAGGCAGGCAAGACTAGGGGTTTATGTGCTGAGCAGTGACTGTGACTTGCGGAGAGTTGGGCAGGCAGGACAGACTGGACAGGCAGGAGTATAGGAGAATATAAACACTATACTAAGTCGTCCATTAGAGCTCTATAACAAAACTGGCTGGAGAAACAAATCGGTGAAGCGTGGCTAAATGACCAGGGCTTAACTACTGCTAGGATGATAAGTTAATGGATGGCAGATGTTTAAGCAACCAGGCTACATGCAGGTGATCAGTTACTTAGGCAGCCCAGAGGGAGAGAGACAAATAGAAGGGAGGACAGACACCACCAGGGAAGGGGAAAAACACTGCAAAGACAAGGAAGGACTGGAGTTTGAACAAACCAAATGATCGACGGGTTGGTATGTGTTGAGTGACATTTTCTATACGGGCGTTTATTCCTGTCACAGTACAGCTCTGCTCTGATGACAGTTGGCAGCTTGCTAATTTCTAAGAAATGTTTCAAGGCCCCTAATACGACATTTATCATTCCTAAATGTGTAATATTTTCATCTGTTGATATCCAAAAGCAGGACTTTTGGTCATGTGTGGTCATGTGAATTGCATTTGTGAACAATTTTAGCAGAATACATATCAAAAATGCGCACCTTCTCATGAACGAATGGCATTCATCTGATTAATATTCATTAATTGATATGGTTAATTCATCTGCCTATATTTATTTATATATATATATTTTTTCTTCTATTTTATACTTAATATTTTTATATTTTATATTTTTATGTTTATTGCTGTTTGCACCAGGAATTTGAGGGAAACGCTATTTTAATTATGTGTATGTCCTGTACATATAGCAACATTAACAATAAAGTTTGACTTAAAATGAGCTATTTATGACAAGTTTGCCTTGGGAAGAGAGTTTAACACAACTTGGAGCACCAGTACAATCAAACTTGAAAACAGAAAACAGTGAGAGAATGTGCCTGCATTAAGCTCGTTGTCCCGAAATTACATTGAAATCCAGTTTGTCTGTCAGTGATTTTCAACCCAATAAATAATTGTGATATTGTCCTTCAAAAGGAACTGGCGAGTTTCAGTATGAATTATGCGGTTTATGATGGATGCCAATGATTCTAAGTCTGTCAGTCTGCCTCTTCAACTTCTGATGCTGTTAAAACAACTCTTAATTTCAAGGTGATATCCAGATCTTTCTGTGTGTTTTACAGCCAGGCTATTGAAGTGCCTATTATCATGAAGGAGGCTGTTTGGCAACAAAATAAACAGACTGATAACAGCTTTCCAAGACACGCAGACATGCTGAACAAGTAAGGTCAAATGAAGAATTTTCAAAACATCCAATGTGACTAGAGGTCACAGTGTGGGAGGCTGGTTTTTCTATTCACAGAGATTTGACTTTGGAATCTGGCCTCCCTAATGACTTCAATCATGTAATACTGTTGTTTTCTCAGCAATGAATTAACCATATGAATCATGTAAGAGAGTAGACTGATATTTATTGGGGGAAAGACGTCTGTGTCTGTGGTCACAAAAACATTAAGTCAAGCTATTTGTAGTTTTGGATGATGAGAGCTTTGCATGTGAATTTAGTACAGGACATTTTCAAAATTGTCATCACTGCTCCAACTCACGTCCATTTAATAATGACCATTTTACATCATTGGAAGAATCTGATGTCATATTTTGAAACACTATGAACAGAAACTAGTCATTAACTAATCTGCTCAAAGAAACGCATTTCCATTTGGCACTCTGCTAAGAGTTGGAAGTAGTGAGGCAACTGGCTATTACAAATGTCCTCCAGGGTGCCTTTTAAATGTATTGCTTTCAGAGGCACAAGTTCAGATAGACAGAACTTTTGTTCATCTTTGCCGGAGGCACACAACACATTGTATATGATATTAAACAGCTGGCAAATGGACTGTACTTGAATTAATATGGTCGCAGAGTCCCTATTCATCATACTCTAGTGATTGTATAACGATATGCCTGTTGAGCGCCAGACAGCTGATTCTCCCTGATGGTGAGTGACACACTCAGCTCTTATCTCCACTCTGCACTCTCAGTGACACTGACATTGAGTTACAGCTGCTGGTGAGCTGAGACCACGGGTAAATAATGCATAGTAAGAAGAACAAGTCCTCCAAATGAAATATCAAAATATGTAATCTATCCATGCCCTCCAGTGCAACAGACTTTTGTCCTTTCAGGTCTGACACCACATTTTACAGGATGACATCACTGTATGACAGTTGGAACCATTTTCTTTGGAAATTATAAACAAAATACACTGTTATGGTTTAGGTTTGGATAAGTTTAGAAAAACAATGGTGATTTGCCAACACTGTCACAGTAATAGCTACTTAGTAAGGCTATGAAATGAAACCAGTAAAAGATAAAAGAAACAAACAGCAGTTTGAGGCTGTTCCACTCAAAAATAATCAAGTTTTTCAACATTTTCTAAAATGACAAATGCTCTTGAATACAAGTTTTGTAAATTCAGATTAACTTTGTTTTATCAATCACTGATGTGTGTACTATTTCCATGCCTTGGGCTTGATAGATTCAGTAACTCTTTCTTTGAAAATGTGTTTGATGAATTGTCTTCACCTATTCAGGTTAATATACAAGTTTAACTCACCATCGTTTGTGACAGTTATGTTTTGCTGTTGCAAGGCAACAAAAAGCCAAACAGCTGTAGCATGGCAAGACATCAAGTTCCTGTCAGGTTTGCGCAGTTTCACCAGAGTGTTGTTGTTGTTGTTGTTTATTGTGTCTATTGTATAAGTTTTCACTGCTAAAATTGAATTTCCCCCTGGATAAGTAAATTACTCGTCTATTATTTCAGAGAGGGGAAAATGGATGTTCTTGATCAAAGTTGTTGCCTCACAGGCAGATCGAAACAAAGGCATTAGATCAAAAACATCAGCCGGGCTCCGACAACAAACCAATCTTTTATCTCACCCCTTTTTAAATGCAATTCTCTGCAGTGTTAGCAATCACATTAAAACACCACATCAACACATGACATTCATTTTAGAGGATTTATTGATCCAATGATATTTTGACTGGTTTTCAAGCAGATTTTTGTATTTTGCAAGACAATGGCAGGCTGAATACACAGTGACATGGTAACAATTAAAAATGTGTATTAGACAGGCAGGTGAACAGGAGCTTATACAATAGAGCATGGGTATTCATTTGATATTCAAAGAGCTCCAGTTAGAGGAACCTTTCCTCAAGTGAAGGACCAGAACCTCATAGTGTCTGACTATGACTCTATTATGATTCAGTGCCATATGCAGTATCCTTTATTGAAGAAGTCTAGATGTGTAAACATCTGTATGTAGTCAACAACTGACTGTCAAATTAAATCAAGTACAGTTCTATATTTTCTCCTAGACTTTATATATATTTCAGCAATATTATCAGTTTTCACATTGAACTGCAGGGACTGTAAATAAGTACTTCAGTAATAAATAAGTGTTCTTTTCTAATTACATGTGAAATAAGGGTTGCATCTTGAAATAGAATAGGCTACACCACACCTTCTGAAATACCATTTCACATCTTTCTCAACCAACTGTGTATGTACCAGCCAATCTCAAAGTCTTACTCCCCTACTTTCTCTTGTTCAGTGAGAGAGGTGAGCGTCAGCCAGGATGTTTAATCCTCATACTCGTGTGTAGGTGTTCAATGTGAGCCTGGAAACGATATTTTGTTTAGATAATGTTCACAGTGCAGAAGGCTGCTCTATCTTTGGTCTCCTTAATTCAGATTTGAGTGGGCAGGTTTGCTTAAAAGACTTGTGCTTCGTCTCACAGAGGCACTTCACATTGCTGCTTTTAATAATCGGCAGTGTTATAGAACATATGATACGTACTGATTTTAAACTGCCCATGAGAAGAATAAACATGTTGGAGTCCATTCTCCATTAAAAGCTCAGTTTTTGTTATTCACTTCCCACTTTTAAGAGCACAGCATGTGAAATGCCTGTTCTCTGACTCAAACTTCCTCCGACAGGTGTCTGTGTGTATTTTTTTGCTCATTCAAGTCGCCCCATTTGTCAGAATGCACTGATTTGATTGGTTACTGTGGGTTTCCGTGGGCCACTAAACCAGCACTGTAAAGGCTGGAAAAGTAGCACCGGTTAATATAGAAATGCACCATTAAAATGTAATGACTCTCAAAAAATATTTGTCTTATGTCCAAATCTGGATAGTTACTTAGTTATATTGTCTGTGCCAGGACCGCGGCCTGCCAGATGGTGTCTTCTGAGATAGAGGATCTGAAATGCTTGATAAACGCAGTCGGGGACACTGAAGGTTGATCTAATCTTGCTCGTCTATTGTCCCTCTGCTTTTTGTGGCTGTTGCCTTCATATGCTGACCAACAGTCAACCTCAGCATTAACTGAAAACAATGCAAAACATTTTCACAATTGCAAAACAGACAATTTCCTCCTAATGGTTTCTATCTGTACATCTGCACAATAAAGACTGTGCATCATGCTTTCTTTTGCATCCGCCCCACACTCTGCAAATGGGGGTTTAACTAATATTTTCCCCTTAAGAATTCCCGACCACGCCCTGTTAGGGCAAACCTCGCATCGTTGTTTCTTAGAGTCCAAGATATCACAATCTGACCTCAAGCCTCAAAGTTATGTCTGTGTCTGGCAGTCTGCAGCGAAGTTGGAAGCCCAATTGTGTTATTACATTTCCTCCTGCCAAGAGGGTGTAATGGCTCCCAGGAGCATTTATTCCTGAAATTACCTCTGCTGCTATTAAAGCAAGAGCATAGTACACCGACTCATTTTATAGACGGATTGTGTGATTGAATTTTAAATGTGAGTCTCGTTTATTAGAGAGCTTGCTTGACCACGCAGGTCATGTGTTCCATTTCAGAAACACTAAAATCACAAGTATTTGGTCAAATTCCTTCTGATCAACTGCCATTATTATACTACAAGCAGTCACACTGAATAGTACATTGCCATTTGAAGGCTGAACTGATTACCCAGGTATGATGACTAACTTCTTATTTACCGGAACTTTTGATGAGGGTTTTGAGCAGTGTGTTCATCATGAGGCTATAAGATGCACAAAATGATTTCCTGCAAAAGATTGAATACATTACGCAAGACGCCTGTTTGTCAATAGAGACGACAAGGAACTCTTTTATCGCCACGTAGCAAGAAAAGACTCGATATATCTGTCTGCAGTTGACAGGAGCATTGATCAAAACCAATGACTCAGCAATTATTGCACAGTGTGCTGCGGCTCCTAGCCTGCAGGACATTTTCCAGTCTGTGGTCTCTTACTGAACCTGCAACCTCAACCAGGAGGGATGTTAATGTTGTATTTGTAATATATTGAATATACAATCTAACACAATCAAGTTTAATAACACCACAAGCTACAGCCTCAGAATTGACCAGAGTTGAGTCAGCACATCCCCAACACAGTCGAAACAACATCATTATAAAGGACTCAGTGTTCTTTAAACGAGGGAGTGTCAAACATTGACTGACCGATTCTGATTTTTTCAACTTTGCGAAACAGATAAATTATACAGTGACTGATAAGGTGTGCAGCGTTTATTCACTCAGCTACTTTACTCACTTTGTTTTGTAAGAATGAGTACAACGCCATGAATGCCTCGACATGCCTACCAACACTAGGCTGTGAAAAAGAGGGAGATTTGCAAGGAAGTGAGAGTAAATTAACTCATAGTAAAGAAAAAAGTGTAAAATAAAATGTACAAAAACTGAAAATTTCCCATCACAAAAGTAGCAACACTGCCGTCTACAAAGTGGTGGCAAAGGAGGAGCAAGTGAGACAGGAGGTACTTTATTAAAGTTAAGGCAACACCATAGTTCAGGCTAGAATGACACCAAGATTAGAGGAACTTCGTCACCATGCGTGTGATAATAAACATGTGGTTAAGGATAGGGAATGATCATTGAATAGATGACATTGACTTTCGGTTTGACAGTCGGATGTGAAGTTGACCCTTTTGACTATCTGTTAATCTGTGCCTCCCCCAAACGTAGACTTTGTTGACTTGCGGCCTTTTTTGCCTCCATTCTTCCTTTTACTCAGCAAGAAAAGCATGAAAGCCTCAAGTGCCCCTTTAATAAAATATATTTCTGCTGATAGTTACCTGCATTTATATGAAAACATCAGCCTATATGACCTCATTATTTTCAGGTTATTACACAATTTTTTTATCCACTTATTGCACTGATCAGGCAATTTTTTTTTTTTATGGCAGTTTACCGTATTGTGAGCAAAATAGTTTTGCCTTGTTATTTATAAAACTAGTTGTTTACAGCACCGGTCATTGATGTAGTTCATGAACCTGAATTATACGGTTTAATTCTGCCAAAAGACGACAATCAAGCTGTGGCTGAAGAGCCCTATTATGTGAAGATTACTGTTTTGTAGTAGTGAAATCAAGCAACGCAGACAGACTAAATCACACTGTCAAGAGCTGTCAGTACCAGAGCTGAGAATAAGATTCATTAGAGTGTGTGACAGAGTTGATGCCTTGTCTTCTGTAGCACTGAAGTGGAGCTAATGGAGATGAGAAACTGGAACCAATTTAGATTTCTGTAAGCTGAGTTTTATTCATGCTAAAAAAGTTTCTTAGCAATTTATACACATGTGTATTTTAGGTAAGTATGTCACATGTACAGTTGTTTACAATACAGTGTAAACTCACCTCAGTTGATATAATGGAATCATTAGAAGACAGAAATGATCTTTTGATAGCGCACTCTAAAGGGCTGTACTGAATAATTAATGCTCTGAAGCTTTATTTATATTGTTGACACAAAGCTTTTGTATTTGATGACCGATGAAAGACACACAACAATCAACTATCATTCTTCAGAATTTCTCAACTCAAAGATGGCTGTCTCGCAGTTATCTGAAGGCTTCATTCATTACATCTATATAACCACAATGATAAAATAACATTTGTTTTCCGCTTTCACATTATTATGGTACATTTCTAAAGTCTTTACAAAAAACTACATATACTGTATAATATTTATTTACTTGGGGTTCAAGATATCTGACAAATTTGATCTGATGGTTGATTATTATTATTATTATTATTATTATTATTATTATTATTATTATTATTATTATTTGTATTCAAATTGATGATTTTTCTATTTTTCTAGGTTGATAACTTCATATAATATGACAAGACATCCTCGGCTTCATTTTAAAGCCTCAGTAGAAGCTTTGAATGTAAAAATAATCACATTCCCTCCTATCTAAATTCCTATTAGATTTACTGTCGATGTACAGTACAAGCACCAAACAAAGCAGTGACAGAAACTAAAGCTCGACAGACAGAAATACGAATTTCTTCAATTCCTACAGAGACTTCAGACTTAAAAATAGCACTGTACTGCCATCAGTGTTTGACTTAACAACAATGAGTAGTTTGCATCAAAGATGTACCAAAACTTATGAAACAAAAACATCTCCAACATTACCCCAACAGGCCTGTTCTAGACTTTTCTACTTTCCTTTTATACATCCTCTCCCTTGTCCTCTTTTTCCCGTTAACAGAAAATTTCACACTTTATCATCGTCACATCGTCAGTTCAATAGATATAAAAGCCACATAGCAGTGTCCTGATAAAAACAGAGGGAGTCAGGGAACTTCTCACAGCCGGACGAAAATAATTGTGCGCCTCATAATTTTAGGCAGTGGTATTTTGTGGCCTGGCGGATGCATTACTGCGGGGGAAAAGTGATTAATCAATGAAAAGAATAATAAACCTTTACTGGCTTGCTCCTTCTTCTGTCTTGTTGCAGATGGAAGACTCTAGTGAAGGAGTGTTAATTTATTGTTTTCACCTTATTTAAAGAGCTGCTATCCTTTAATGCACCACCAGTTCTCACCATATCTGGAGGAGCAAGTGAAGCATTCATCAGGATACAGCGAGATACTTTCATAGTCCTGTGCTGCAGGCTTGTTGTTCCCCATGTGAAGGAATATAAATGTACAGTAGATTTCCAGCCATTAACCAATTTACAATGATTGATGCAGTCAGGCCATATGGACAAAATATAGCATTCAGGACATGCAGCTCAAGGTTATATAGGCCAGGCTTTTGAAAGGATGCAGCTGCTGCTTAGCATGGTACTGTGAAATAAAGAGAGCAACCTGGCTCGGCTCGTGAGTAGACTTCTAAACTTCAGTGTGTTATTCAGTGTCCTCTAAAGGAATATTGTCTTTGTTGAGGGGTCTGAACATGAAGTAAATTCACAGCTAGTCTACACCATGTCTCAGTGAAAGAACCCCTAATCCAATTACTCCCTCTGAATTTAAAGCTCTAAAGCACTGTTTGAATAGTGTCTGGACGTCTCTGTGGGGCCCTGGGTGATCAGAAGGCTTGGAATCCATTAGCTCGATATCATAGCGAAATAGATGAGAATGCATTTTCAGTCTGCAATAATTCTTTGAGGATGATAGCCAAATGGCACGGAGCCATGCTGTCTGCCACAGTCACCTTGAAGTCTTCCCTTATTTAAAGCCATCAGGATGTGCCCTGATTATCAGTACATAGTACATATTTGTCGTGGGATGAGCTTGATGGACAGATGCATGGCCAAGGAGAAATAACACATTATTTTCTTCCTCTAATCAGTCATGATATCAACTGATGCTGGCATAATTGGCTTCACACAGAGTATTTTTTAGTCTGGCCTGTAGTTGTCTCGTAAAACGTATTTACTACTTTTCATTTTTTAGTGTTACTTAATTGTTTTAGCCATGAAATATCTCAGCAACCTTTGGATAAATTGCCATACAATTTAACAAGTATTCCGATCACATATCCTATGAATTTGTGACTTTTAATGATCCCTCAACTTTCCCTCAGTGTATCTGTATTTGTACAAGCATTAGATGATTGCCATGACATTATGTAGCCTCATTCAGTGTCCCCAGAGGATGAATTGGTAAAAACTTTGATCCCTGGTCTTTTACTCACTTTCATTTCCAGGTCAAATGTTGATGTTTATCTATTATTTTGCTTTATGAAGATATGCTGGTAAAGCTAATAACATTTCCACAACCCTCAGTTGTACATTGTTCATTAACAAATGTTAGTGTACTTGCACAATAAACTAAGATGAAGAAGAAACACTATGCCTACTAAACATCAACATGCTAGAATTAGCTTAAGGAGCATTTTAACCATAAACTCAGTGTAGCTGATTTTATTGTCGACCATTTTTTTCTGCAGCTACAACAACAATGAATAAGGCATCTGTTTCAGAGGCTGCTCAGAGGGTTCAAGAATTGAAGAGGGTTGGCAGGGGTTTTACCAAGAGCCTTTTTATTTTTGATTTACCACTTTTTCATGTCTGACAGACTATAAATGGAAAGGAAAGAATTCTCCCGCTTCACTCGTCAGCAGGGGCGGCCGGCTGCGTCAATTCCTTTAATCCTTCCCCGAAGCAGGTGAGATACTCAGGAGAGAAATGGAGTAGAAAAGCTTCTGTTACAGCCCACCATGTTGTCAGGTCAATGGCCCTTTGAAAAGGCCAGGCGACTGAAGTTCCCTGCAGCTTGTTATCTCTTCATGCTCAGTGAGCGCTGGTGGTCATTGAGTGAAGCCGAAGAGCCAAGAAGCTGTCAGCGAGGGTCAGCTGTGACACAAAACAGATACATAAGTCATTCCTGTGGTTCAGCTCCAACGCAGCTTTTTAAGCCGGCGTCACACACTGGACACAGTGTTTAAAGTCTGTTTCAGTGCAACATTACGGCAAATGTCACTCATAACTGTTACAACATGTAGGACTCTCCAGGGGAAGAAAGGATGATTACACAACTATCAAAGTTACAAAAGATATTGAAATAGGACTTCTTTGAAATGATGTGTCCAAGATTAATTGAAGGATATACAGAAACACAAATAGAAGGGAGGGGGCATATCAAAGAACAAAACACCACAGAGACTGACTACTGAGAGAGAACAATTCAAGACTAGAATAAAACATGTAGAGCAAAGGAAACATAATGACTCTGACTCAGCCCCCAAATACAGAGAATTTATTGTATTTAACATAAATGAAACTGCGACGTGTAAAGCAGTACCGCAGTCTTACCCAGAGAACAAAGGTGGGGCATGTTTGTTTCATAACCACTTGGTACCTGGACATCTCAGTTTTCTGTCACAGCTAGTTCTCAGGAAGAACATCAAAAATAGACAGCAACAAGAGTAAAGTGTATTTGGTATAATTACACAAAGAGGGTAATTTTAAAGAACAGGCAGGTTCAGTTATTGTCCCGAAACTTCCCAGTATCCATGACTGCTTGAATGAACCAGGGTCAGGACCCTGGACAGCTCCCTCTTTGCTGACGGTAGCAGGGTCAGATACAAAGAATAGATAGGTGATTCAGATTTTTCTAGAGGCATTTTGCATGACCTGGACATAATTTTAGTTTCTAACATTCTCTCTCAAGATTGTCGTCTAATTGATGGCCAGATGATTCTGTTACAATTTGTAGGTATAGTTGGACCAAGAAGTGGAAAACAAGACAGGGAGTAGTGTAGCAAGGAAATGTATTGAAGCTTCACAGGGAGTATGCAGGTGTGAGGAGTTACAGGCTCTGGCCAGAGAATCCGCTGGAGAAGAAGAGGTGAAAAAGTAGCTCACGGTGGCGTTGGTGGAAAGTGTGGAGCTCAAGGGAACTCAGGGCAAAATTGTTGGCTGCAGAGGTGCTGAAGGCTGGGTAATTGGAAACGGAGCTGCTGGCAGAAGAAACAAGAACACTGAAGGCAAAAGGGCAAAAATAATGGTAGAATCCACAGGGCAAAACACAAGAAAACAATCACAGAGATTAGCACAAGCAGGGGCCCTGTACCACACAGTACTGAAGAAATCACCTGGCAGCATGTAGAGTGAAGACCAGGGCTTTTCAGCAACCTGCTGCAAGTGTGTGTGTGTGTGTGTGTGTGTGTGTGTGTGTGTGTGTGTGTGTGTGTGTGTGTGTGTGTGTGTGTGTGTGTGTGTGTGTGTGTGTGTGTGTCAGCGGCTCTGGTGAGAGGAAACCCAGCCCAGCCAGTGCACCTCTGCAAGCACAAAGAGCACAGAAACAAAAACGCCAGTAAATGGCGATTGTGTGGACCCAGTAGTAACCTGAATATTGTCATTCAATTTGTTATATTGTAACGACTTGGCGTTACAGTTATGAGACTGTTATGTAACTTCGCATAACAATCATTTTTGTACATTGTACATTTTTGAGAATAGTACAAGGTCTGTTACGTGCCTCTCACTGTAGCAGCGACGCTGATCGATATTGTGTACCTGTGTGCAAGGAGCAGCTCTGGCTTCTACCCTCATGAAGAAACGACCAGGCCTGCAGAGCTGGAGGATCCTGCCGTATCAAGCATTGAACCAAGTGACGGTCAAAAGTAGGTCTAAAGTGGCTGAAGATCTCAGTTAGTTTTACTTTGTGAACTGTGTAGCTGGCTGATGAACGTGTTTTTCTCTGCAGTCCATGTTTCTGCTCTGTGACAACACAAAATCATTAGTTTTGTACCCGATTCAAGATAGCAGGGCACTACATCTGAAGTTAGCCAGCTTGGTTGGCGATCCAGGTATTTTCATAGCCAGGAAGACGAGCTTCTTTGGCTTCTAAACACACACTGAGCTGCTTTCATAGGAATTAACTGGGCTCCGCCTCCAACACCTTCCTCCTTTCGGATTCGGATTAACAGTGAGGACAACTACTCCCACTCTCCACACTACTGACATCCTCCAAGACTCATAAATTGCATGTGCGTTTAACTGCCATTTAATCTTTTAAGTAACCATTAATTAGATTCTTTACTGTGCAGCTTTTGTTTATGTTTGTCAGCAGCTGTGATCGTGTTTAACTTTATCCGTGATTGACTAATTAATTCTCCGTGCCTCCCACAGACTTACATAATAACTCTGATTGAGATAATTATACTGACAACATTTTCCCAGAACTCAAAGCTTAATTCGAGACATTTCGAGACAATCATTTCAACACATCGTTTGACATTTGAGCAGTTATCCTCTTGTCCACGGGTCACACCTCTTGTTGGCACTTAACAGCACATTTTAGAAAAAGAGTTACTACTAACATTCAGTCAGTGTTATTGATAAGTACAGTTAGGCATCTTAAGTCAATATTGAGTGAACCTGCAGAACATCTTGGTAGCAAGTGTAGTTTAAATCAAATGCTGTGATAGCTAACTGTGCTTATTTTCTGGAGCCAGTAGGAGTTTAAGTGTATTGCTTTAAGAGCTCAATTCAAGAAGGCGGATGTTTGCCAACATGGGGGCTTGAACCCTGCTCCTCTTGTTGAAGGATTGTTAAATTACATTCCTCCCCTCCCTGCTGTCACGGAGGAATGTTGGCAATTGTTCAAACAGTGAATTACTACCCTGCACAGCTTCTGAGAGCACCTTGGAGCTAGCATGAATTGTGGAAAGGAAAAAATCTGAAATCTGATGCTCTCTCCATTTACTGTAAGAGTCTCAGCCATGAGGAGGAGAAACATAAGGACGGGCTGTCTAAATTGAAATGTAACGAGATAGGCCGATGTGTGTGACAGCGCAGATGGAAAATGACAGGTCAGAGAAAACAGCTGTGTAAACATGATAACTCGTCACTCTTTCAGAGGAACAAATGGTTTGTCATCATTTTGCTGTGAGCACCATTTTTGGTTCTAACCTTCATACAGCAGAGGAGGATGCTAGTTATTTAAAACATCCGAGTTCAAGTCCCAGTGTAGTGCATCAGCTGTTTGTAGGCTTCACAGTCTGTCTGCTGTCCCTCCACCACCCTACCCTTTTGGTTTTGTTGATTTAACTAGGAATTATGTTCATGTATGTTATTAAAGGCTTTTATCTCAGATTCTGTGACAACTCCCCGAAACAAGAGTGCCTTTCTGCCAAACTGTAAAACAGTTTTCTGTACACCAATTACAATGTTTGTTTACAA
>CAEMYA010000103.1:3576273-3629146 GCA_903131615.1 Diplodus sargus | reverse complement strand
TCTTTTCTCATGATTGTATTTCAGTGTGAATAAGTGATGATCTAAATCATCAAACATATAAACATACATGCTTTTATATACCATTAATAACGACAAATGTTATTTTTGAGTTGTAATTTACCTGTTGGTTCTAAGACCTCCGCGTC
The DNA here is from genome assembly GCA_903131615.1 of Diplodus sargus. Taxonomy (NCBI): domain Eukaryota; kingdom Metazoa; phylum Chordata; class Actinopteri; order Spariformes; family Sparidae; genus Diplodus; species Diplodus sargus. The sequence goes on along the minus strand of CAEMYA010000103.1, from coordinate 3,629,000 downwards.
GTCCATTAATTCCTGATTATGGACACCTCGTCGGGCATTATCCCTTACACACACACACACACACACACACACACACACACACACACACACACACACATATATACATAAATATATATACATATATATATATGTATATATATTTGTGTAAAATACTCATCTAATCTCTGTGTTAGAATTAAGTTGTGTGGCACAATCTATTTTAATTCAGTGTTCAGTGTAATCTTTCTCTTAGTAAACACTCAACATTATAACAAGGTTTCAGTTCCCTGACAGGAACACTGACATCAGCTGCATCTGATATCTGAGGGGAGGAATAAAGAGAATATCTTTTGTAGGTATCAACAAAGGATCATGTGATCATTATTCTTCCATGAGACACCGCGTGCAGACCTTGTATCTCCTTTCTCAGAATAGCAGTTATTTATATTTAAACAGCTACAAACCAGTCAGAGCTGCCCAGAACACGTTGGCTTCTATCTGACATAAATCTCCGCCTGAAGACGGTAAATGAGCAGAAGTTGTTTAGCAGAGAGGAAGTGTTACTCATTCACTTCTCAAGCCAGCATGGGGATGGGAATCATCAATCATCTGGAAGCTGACACACTTCGGTGACCCTTGAGTACATATGTGGGAATGGACAAAAAAGTGAAAACCAGCTGTTCAATCTGTGTATTTCATTCTCAGTCACAGAAGAATTTTGATTTCTGTGGGCAGATGGTTCAATAAAGTAATCAAACAATTTTACTGCCGTGTATAGATTTTATGAGTCCAAACCTTTCACTGGACACAGAAATACCTGCATGCCACTAATGCCCTGATGTCACAAAGTGACGGGCTGCTCTCTAATTGCCACACAGGGAGAGAAGTCACGGTTCACAGCCAGCAGCATCCTGGCTTAGACTCGCTGCTTGTTAGCTAATCGGTTTGGGTAAGCGACTGAAAGAGAAGTACTCTGTCGTGCTGTGGTTTCTATGGAAATCCTCCCAGAGAATTATCTTCTGTGCACACCCGTGGTGCTTCTGACAAAAACAGCTGCAACCCGCAGTTAATGCTATTTCCCCTCATTTGCAGCATGTTCTTTTTGTGATTGCCCTGAATGGATCATTGTTGGTGAAAATGGATTCCTTATCTTCAGATCAAGCTGCAGCATCTGTAGCTCTTTCAGCAGTCTGGAAAAGTCTGTCAACAGGGAATGTTTGACAGTTTCAAGATGGGACTGATATTCCCCAGAGCAGGAAAATTACACAGTGAATGTTCCCTTTTTACTGCTATAAGATAAGCACTATCATTGTAGCACCATTTACTGACATCCATCTACACAGTCACTCGATGCTATCCTACAGTCAGCTTACCTGGCTGGGGCTTTAATTGAGGATGTTTGTACTTTGTTGGACTTGAGCCCTGCGTAGCAACTCTGTTTGCCCTGGCAACAAATGTTATGAAGACCGTGTTCAGCCTGTGAGATGCTGAGCGCTTTGCAGCTCGTCCAAGCGCGCAGATGTGTGCTGGCTTTTCACATGGAGTTGGGATTTAATGGAGCAGCTACAGTGATAAATCAATAAACGTTGGTATAGAAACTATGCAGCCAAGTTGTAATAAAAGGGCCGTCGCACATCAAAGTAAACCGCCGTGCTGAGCAGAGGCCAGGGTTGGTTTTTGATTACAGCCGTTAGGTATAAGGCTGTTAGTGACTCATGTGTTTCAGTAAATCATAAACCAATTACATTAAAACAGACGGCCGGCTCGGTGCATGAAGGCCACTGGCTTTGGTTATTGTGTTACCATTTGTGGTGGACCGCTGGTGCTCCAGCTTCAACAATCTCATCATGCCAGAGCCTGTCACTGTCGTTGCATGAAAGCTAAGATCAATACTAAGCGAGTCTATACTACATAAATAAATAAATAAGAAACACTGTAATTACCTCTTATACAATAGATTTTATATAATGGGGTTTTAATGGTATTTGAGAACAGAAGACTTGACAGTCAACTACACAAAACATTTCGATTTACACATTGTACACTCACAGAGCCACAAAAACTCAAAACTGGACCGTAAAGAACCGTCCCTCCCCTGATCGTCCCTAGATGTCAACATTTGGAGGCGTCGCGTTTTCTATCTCAGTTTACAGTGACTCGGTAAAAGGTCTCATGCTCCTGACCCGAGACCGAACTGAATTGCAATGAGACTATACTGGACCAAATGGAAGCTAATTTGCTTAGCTTGCACATGAGAACTAGATAATTGCAGAATGTGCTGTATGATAAAAGGCTGCTTTGAATGGTGAATATGGATTGGATCGCCTCCAATACAAGTGAAGTGTCCACGATAGAGGCAGGGAGGGTTGTGTTTGTGTACAGCTTCTCCAGGCTCGCTGATGCATCTAGAATTCTGTTTAATACCATTAACAAAGCTGTTTATTCTCCATTCCTGCTCCCGATTATTCTCTCGGAGACTGTGATAAAGTCCTTTAATTTTCTGCATTAATGATGTTTGGGATCGAGGGGCCACAAGGCCTGGCTTTCTGCAATTTAATTTCAGTGCATTTGCATTATTAACTTCGTTTCCTGTTTCTTAGTTATCATCGCCACAAAACCACTGAAAGAGATCAGGCCCTTCTGGACTTACATCAGACATCGCAATGGACTTCGCAGTGAAGAAGCAAAACTGAAGTGATGACTTTTGCACGCCCCTCAAAAGTAAACCTGTTTCCACCTTTGTCTGCTATTCAGTTTATCACAGTGACTCATTTCATGTAGAGCACCTGATCATATATGCCAATATACAATGTTACATTTCTCTCCATTTTGCCAGCACCCTTTTTTGTAAGGGCCTACTTTTCAGCAGTGAAATACTTCTTTAGGTAGCTTTTCTTCTTTTCTCTGTTTCGTACCGCCACCGCTGTAATGGTCGTCTTTGTCCCCATCACTTCTTAAAAGTATCATTTGTGAACATTTTTGAAAATAGCTTACACCAAGAAATGTTAAGAATAGACACTTTGCTCTCCATCAGAGCTACAGTAACTGGCTGCTGCTGCTACAACATGTGTAGGAGAACTGTTACCACTGATTAGATGATAGATGAGATCAGCATATACTGGAATATCCACATCCATAATCCCACATATGCATATCACAGTTATCCATTGTCCATTACATTGCCTGAAATTGCAGATGCTGAAGTTAAAATATGTTGGGGTTTTTTTTTATTTGTCTTTCTGAGCCTTTATGCCACTTTTCAACACAAAGTGTGCCAACTAGCAAACATGAGTGTTGCTGTTCAGGTCAGCAATAGAAGTTGTCTCTGTCAGTTTTGCTTTACAACTTTAACTCCACTGATTGTAGACATCAAAGTCTGCTAACAGTTCTTGAGGTAGTACAACATATTCTAGAACGTTTGATGTCTTGTGGCTCCAGAGGGAGCTTTAATAGCCTCGACTAATTACTAAGCACTTATGATAACAATATCTCTCGTTCTGCTGAATTGATCCTGGTCCTATTAAAAAAGATACATTGTGAGGATGATGCTGTTTGTGAAGAGTGAAGCTTAATAATTGGTATCCTCTTTAAACCAAACTAAAAAAACTGAATATCAGCTCTGCTTCTGAGAAGTGTGAAACTGATTTCCCAAACAGCTGATTTTTCTGTTCATCTGGCCATTTTGACAGTTTCACTCTTTGTCGTTAAGTCCTTGAGCATTCAGTGGTGTCCTCTCTATGTTTACTGTATACTGTACTAACAGAAAACCCCATGTCAATGTTCACTAACTGTTTAGTGAAAGACGTGCTGGGCTGGAGCACATGCTGCAGATCCATAATCAATCCTGCCTCTAATGACTGTGAATGTTGTGGTGCTTTTTCCCCAGAAGCAAACCTGCACCCCCAGCATATGGAGTTACTGCAGCCCAGGGAAGCTAGAGCTCTTGTTTAAACAAATTAGCCAAAGGCAAAACCTTGAATATTTTACAGCTCGCTGCACAGACGTGTTCATAAAATCATCCATATCAATGTTCCTGAGCCTGAGCTGGTCTGCACTTTCTACCAGATGGCTACAATCAGTCAAAGCCACACCAGATGAATGCAGAGACAGTTTTATTGGCTTAACTGATGGGGATAATGGCTGTTTTTGCTTAGTAATAGGTCCCTGCTAATGCTGCGGTTATTTATAGAGGAAGGATTTCTATAAGCTGGAAGTCTGTGAGCAAACATGTTTTTATACTGTTTCATTTTTATTGATCTTAACAGTGGGCATTACAGTTGCTTGAACAAACTAAGTAGATGGTGCGTTTGCACTGGCTGTGGCTCAGCTGTTCATTTCATTTGGTTTCAGGATGTTTTTACAACATGCTTTTGACACAATGACAACCGCTGGCCGGGATGGCTTGAACATCTATCTGCACACATGTCTACTTTTACCTAATTTGCACTTTCGGAAATTAACTGCACAAATCTTCAAAACCTGTATAAATATAGCATCAAAAATAGTGGAGGAGATGCAGAATTTCTTCTGAAAAAGATCTACAGCATATCTGACTCATAATCTGATTCAAACAATCACTGACATGGTTTACCTTTCTTCACGGATATTGCAACATGATATATTTCACATTTAGGATCATGTTATGGCCTTTTGCGTGTTTGATTCCATTAAGGGTTAGTAGTGTAAACTAATAATGGAGGTTGAGCGAGTACTTGGCTGAAACAAATATACTGTACAAATCAGATTTAGGATACAATTCAGGGACGATACATTTTTGATAAGGGATGATTTGGTGCAGTGCGATACAATCTAATCCATTTGTATAATATAGGTCATTCATTTTTCCATTAGAAATTAAAATAAGCCATATCCATAAAACTGGCGAGAGTCTTGCTTTGACCTTTGAGCTTAAAGGAGATTGGAGACATTGTGCAGAATAAGCAGCCACGCTTCAGTCAACTGATTATTTATTTAAGATCGGGCCATCGACCGGTTCGTAGTACAGATTTAGATCGATCCAGGGCTTACTTGCATCTACAATCATAAAGGAACATCTCTTAACATCAGCCTGCTCAGTCTCGACACAAATAATACTGTAGGCAGTAGAGCATGTATCAGTATGCTGACTGATGGTGATAATGACTACGCCATGCCTTCGGAGTCATCAGTTTTATGGTTCAGAGGTCACAGTGTGTTACCTGCGAGCAGAGGCTGACAGTACAACAGGTCATGGCCGACAGAGAGTAAGTAATGGTAATGAGATACTGCCAGAGAAAAACAGATAATTAAGTGTCATGTTCATGTTATCCTTGTGAATAAGTGACTGGTTTTATTGATAGGCTAATTGAGATGAGGATCATCTTTTTTTTAAGTAAATCCTGCTCAGTCACAGCAATATGCAAAATGGAATCCAAATAGGAACCTTATTACTCAAGACGTTTATTTATTAAAGAATACAGGAAATTCCTCAGCAGTTTCACCACTTCAGAAGCGAACAGATCTGAATTTCCATGAAACAAAGTGAAGACACTTCTTTATTAATTTGTGATTGTTGGCTTCAGTTTGTCAAGGCCAATCAGCAAAATTCAGATGACTAAGTAAGTAAGAAATGGCACTACTGCGTGTGCTTTTGTGCCAAAATATTGTTTTGTTCTAAAGTCGGAGACAATGACAGATATGCTGATTGATTTTGTCGCTGAGACTTTGCATTAGCAAAGCTGGCGAAAGAAATTTGCTGACCGATAGGTATCATTTACCCACTCACCGCACCGCTGGTCAATAAAACCACAAGACATGAGTATTTGAAAGTGTTCCAAAATAGCGATCTTATAAGTGAATTTTATATTCTCAGAAATCATTGTTTTAAATTAAGACTGTGGAGGTTTTTATGACTAAAGCTTTTGTGAGATAATAAACTAGTTGAAGATAAATCTGACTGAATACAGAGAACAGTTTTATTTATTTTATTTCATTTTCAACCTAGCCAGCTTTAATGGATCTGATGTATTTGGCATAGAGCATAAGGACATCATTAATCATCCCAACACTTTAATCTTTAGCTGAAAAGAGTTTTGCTGTCTTGAACATGGAAATTAGATATTTATAAGTGGATAGTCATAAACAGAGTTTATGGTTTTTGGGCGAGGGTGTGTCTCTGGAGGATGACAGACTGTTGTTTCAGTTAAACGTTTCTAAAAGGCAAAGCTGCTTCGCCTGATGTAATCATGGAGGTAGACCTGAATAAACTGAGACAAACTACTGCAGACAAGTCCATCCCAACTCCTGGCCATAGCTTTAGTCGGAAGCGCAGTTAACTTACGAAATGGCATCAGCATCAACCCTAAACCTGATCATCATGTGGTGGTGTTGGTGAGGATGTCTTCCTGAGGAGTAGGGACTGTTTTGCAGGTGCAGGTAATTGAGCTGAATTGGTTCCTGGATGAGTAAGACAAGAAGGGCTGTTACTTCATGGCTCACCTAATCTGTTGGTGGTGAAAGTTCTCTAGACACCAGGAGGAGGCTATATTCTGTGATATTACCCTGCAATATGAGAGAATACTCAAATATAACAGCTTAGAGCAGACCTATTCAGTTGGCGGCCTGTGGGCCATGCAGCCATGTAGCAACCTCATTTCAGATCCTTGATCATTTTGTTAGTAGGCAAAATTAGTCCATTCATTAGTTATGTCTACAAAAAAAACTCTGCAAGAATCAAACTGGCAACCTCTTTCCAATATTAAAAGGTGCATTGTTACTTTCTTTGAAAACGAGTAACATAACAAAAGTGGATATTGTTTTAGCACATGTAAATCCTGAGTTTTACAGATCAGACATAGGAAATGTAAAAGTTCGGCCCCTTGGTACCTCACTTCTAAAACAGTATTGAACAGGCCTGGCTTAGAGGAAGAAATGGATGGAAAAGAGTAAAAGACCCATAATGCATTTTTCAGTTGATAGGTACAGTACGAAGCTTTATTATATAAGCTGTTCCTTTTTATTTGTCAGCTTTTATTCAGGGCTTCAGTTTGATTTGATTTATTCATTAAAAAACATACTTGACTTCACTGATTATATTAGGAATCATTTGAGATATAAAAAGAAGAGTGAGATCTACTCTTGGGAATGTCCCCTGCTGTCATAACAGTATTTTCAAATATTTTCACGGGAATAACATTTAGCAAGTGTGCAGCCGCGCAATTGGCTCTGTGACACTGTTTGTTTTGGTGTCTACCAACTCCTGAGGGAATTATTTGGCTGTATATGGTGACTATATCCACCAGTTAATCCTTAAAGGGTAGCTCCAACAATTTTACCCATTAAAGTGTGCTTCAGGTCTTTGGAAGTACTACTGTTAATTTGAAAACAGTAGCATGAAGACTTTTGTGGCTCCAGAGGAAGCTGCTTGTGATCTAATAAGTTTCCTCCAGTGATGTCACTCAGTAGCTCATTTACATAGCGACTAATGTACGCACCGAGCTCCAAAGTGTATCTCACTGAGCAGCTCAACAGAGACACAGCCATTAACCAATTTCAACCCAGAAGATGGAAAAAGGAAAAACTAATATAGCAGGTGTAGAAATTAGACACGTGAGGCATGTTAACAGGAACGTGTGAGAAAATATCATTCAGTTCACGCATGAACAGCAGCATAAATGGAACAGGTGGAACAGGGGCGTCTGCTGGTGCCCCTGGGTACATTCAGCCTTTCAACTCAGGCCAAACTGTGAGTAATTGATTATCATAGGAGCTTCTTCAAACGGAAGCAAGAAACTCAAAGGGATGGTTCTGTTTTCTGATGTCTTTATGGCCTGCCCATCATAGTTCAGTGTTTTTCATCACGAGTCAAATTCGAAGGCAACTCCAAATTAATCACCTCAGTGTCTTTGAAGTGCTGCTATATTCCCTGCACATCAAGTGCTCTTCAACATCCGCCTGTGAAACACCATAGTAGCTTGTTAAATATCAGGCTATTAAATGTAGGAAATAGTTTATGTTGTCCAACAGTGTGCAAAGGAAATATAAATCAACAAATATGTGTCATTTTTCCATGAAAAACACACAAAGATAAGCACAAAGACACAAAGATAAACAATACATGGAGTAGTTGACATAATGCTCATATATAAACATACATTCACAGACTCATTCGTAGCCCCTTGCCTTTTCCATACTTACACGTGCACACGCAGTTACACACACTCACATGTGTGTTTGTGTGTTTTGTGTAGTATATATGATTGATGTATTACCAGCTGTGACGGCGTCGGCTGGTAATGTTTTTACTCTGTGAGTCTGTGTGTCATCATGGTAAAATGTGTTCCTGGAGACAACAGTTTTGAGGATTTTGCCAGGTTTTTATGTCCGCCTGTGGACAGGTTTTTGTCAGCGCAATAGCATCACGACCGTGAAAGATACGGCCAAGAAACTTAACAGATGTGCAGTTAAGATTGAAATGAAGTTTGACGTTGGGTGTTGCCTGAACAAGGGTGCCAGAACCGGGGAGAAAGTATTAAAGGAACCATTTCCCACCAACGTTACACCCCTGGCCCACATATATCGTAAGTTGCAGGTTGCAGTAACCCAGTCCATTGTTTTCACATTTTCTGACAGGACGGGTTTTTGTCACCGTGATCGTGTTACGACCATGTAAGGTGCAGTCATGAACAGGGGCGCCGCCAGGGGGGGAAAGGTTAGGACGATTCCAAGGGCTTGGCACTGACAGGGGGCCCTTTGTGACATGGGCAACCTATACAAGGGCCCAACTAGATTTTTTTTCATGGGGCCCAAAATCCCTGGCAGCGCCCCTGGTCATGAAACCAAAGCCTGAAGATGGTTGTGGTCTCAGAATAATAACTCACTGGTGTGATCTCATCATAAGATGGTCTCTATTAGATGTGTAATGCAAGGTTTACTGAAATATTAACAGACCATCAATAAAAAAATCTACAGATCAATCGATAATGTAAATAATTATTAGTTGCAGCCGTAATCAATTCCATGAGCAACCAGCTTCAGCTTCCATTATACATATTATTATGTGCAGAGAAAATAGGAACTGTGGTGTATTGTAACATCAATCAATACAACAGTCCTGTAGTAACAACCCTGTGTTGATGCATGACTGAGGTCGCATTCGAGTCTATAATTTAGAGATTGCTGTGATCGACTGCATTACATTTATAAATGTTAGTGATGTGGACAAAATATTAGAAACACCTTCCAGTAAAATACCTCCCCATACAACAGTGACACAAAAATCAACTTTAAAAGTTACAACACAGGTCAGTCAACACACAAACATATAAAGCTGTTTACACAACAACGTATTCTGTTATTCTCTCGTTTATCATAAGCCACATTAACACTGCCCACTTTGAAGGCGGGAATCATGTGCCACAACTCCATCTCGCCTTCTGTGTGAAAGTTACAGAGGCGGAGACGGGGGACAGTTTCGTTCCACCTCTGATCCGCCACTGGAGTTGGCAACACAACCGCAGCAGAGGTGAGATGGGGTCTGTGTGAATGGAAAAGGCGACAGCGTGGGACAGGTGTGTCGGTTCTGCTGGTGTTACAGTCTGACATCTAAACAGATCCTTCAATCAACAAATACAAGAGAAATGCCCCATATTTCAATCCATAAAGCAAAGTTACCATACAAAAGTCATGTGGTCGTGTCTTCAGCATATTATATGAGGAAAAAAATACAGCATCCATAGGTGGAAAAGTGTCTCTCGTCCTGTCTGTCCTACCGACTCCTTGTCACATTTCTGGCTAAATGTGATGCAATTTAGACCAAAAAACTAAACACACTATTGTGTTGTTGTAGTTTTTGTCTCTGGCAACTTGTCTTGAAAGAAATCACCACGACGGTCAGCCCTCCTGAGCAAGACTTCAGTGAACCTCCCCCAGAAAACAGTATCCTTCCTCACGAGTGAGAGTTAGGCAGGGTCGTCTGTTCACTGATGGCGATTATGTAATTATGTAATCTAGAGCAAAAAAACATATCCATATAATGTATAAACAATCACCGGATACATTTTTAGATTCAAAGGTGGAAACTCAGGGGAAAACATTAAAACAAACACACGGATGTCAAAGTTATGATGTGTACCGCTAAACCTCCTTTGGTTCCGCAATGTGGGCATGCTACATCAAATGACACACTGGAGCGGGCGAGCCTATAATGCGGGTTTGTTTTTGCCCTCAAGCCTTCTGCCTGCAAGCAAGAGCTGACTGACAGAGAATTTATTAGTTCAATTGATTCACTTTAAACATGTCGGGCCAGGCCGTTTTTCTAGGAATATCAACAATGTTTATTTACAGCCTGCAGTATGTTGTGTCGACTTGTGGCTCGTGAACTTTAAGAGCACTTGAACTTATTTCACCTGGAAAAGGTCTCACAGTGAAACTAAAAGAGAACAAGTGGGTAGAGGGCCAAATATAAATCTGATTTATTGTGTATTTGGACTTAAAGCGTTAGGCTTAGCTAAAGAGAGGCTTAACCAGAATTTACTACACAATTTGACTTAATGTACAAAGTGTTTTATGAGCTATTACAATATAAAGGGTATTATTTTGACCTATAAGAGGAAGGAAAAGGAAAAGCAGTACAACACTATAATTTATTATGCCCTTATACAGCAGTAGAGCAACTTGTGAAGCAAATCATCTACAAATATGCTTCCTCTGGCCCAGACTCTGCTCTCCGCTCCACTCTTGCATGGTGCGGGAGAATAGGCAGCGCTCTTAATGGCATAGTAAATTGGTGTTGTCAAGAATGTAAATTCAGGATAAATGGGGTGTGTCTTCTATCTTTGTAAAGTGGCTCTTTTTCATCATAATGTCCATCCAGTAAATAGCTCTTTGTGTAACTGAAATCGATCCAGATCTTAAAAGAGTCACCAGGTTAATGTTGAGAAAGCATTATGTTAAACGTTTGTCACTCGACGAAAAGTCAAAGCAAAAGTCCCATTACGACTTATTATGGCAAACTACTGAGTTACTTACTCAGTTCTGTGTAAGTAAACACGTTATTATAATCTCAAACATCACTCATTACTTTTGTGTTTTTGTCTTGACTATTAATCTGAAACACCATCATTTTGTTTTTGATTATCTCTTGGATTACCGACGGATTTTGCCTTAATCGGATCTGTTTCTGTGTTCATTGCTCTCGAGCGTTGCAGTATATTCATCTCTGCTGTTTATCATGATGCAAATCAGCTGATCGCTGCCAACCGATTTTGTGTCCATCGACCTGAGGAGAAGGGAACCACATTAACATAATCAATTATGGCGTGTGCATTCGTTATATTTAGTTGGCTTTTTTTTGCTTTATTATGACTTGGAGAACATGTGGCACCATCAAATAATCGCCTGTGGAGTTAGATGGTTTTTTTTTAAAAAGGGCCTGTTAATGAGTCTTGACATAAATATATCACAGTCTCACATCAGAAAGTGAAATCAGTCACATATCAGTAAGGTGCTATGTTGCACTGGTGGGGGATATGTAACTGGTTCAGAGGATTTATCCTTATAGAAAAAAGTAGAGCCTGCTTCTGAGCATTCTCATGCAGCCACACCCTTGCACCACTGCAGATCTGTCTGTTTCAGTAAAGGCCCTTATAAATCAGATGTGCCCTACAAGTCCAAGTATTCAGATTTATGCTCCTCTGGCACATGGTTCTCTACCTCTGGCACAATTTTCCCAAATTTGAGTGGAAAGCACCAGAAGGCAAATTTGCGCAACAGTATCACCGGACTAATCCTGGAATGAAAACCCTTTTCGCCACCGTTTTCAGATGTCTTTCTCCCTAAAATATTTGTAAAAATCCAATGTCCTGCATTTAATTCAGGCTCACCACACATCTCAGGGGGGGGTGCAGGCTCACAGTAGAGAGAGCAGGCCCTTGAACACACTTTTGGGCTGCCAACAGTCCCAGAGAGTTTTAGATTGCCAAGCTGGAAAGTACACCTGTGTTTAAAGAATGACTAATTATAAATGGTGCCATTTTCTGTTTTTATGTATGACCTCGAAAGGCAGACCCATCTCCATCGTGGTTCTCATTTTTATGTTTTGTTTTGTAAAATAGTCAGTAGCAATCCATTACCAAATGACACGCCTTCCAAATACAATAGCCGAAATAACCAATCTGAATCCATCACATTATTGATGAATGATATATACTGTTATATAATGGTGTGTGTGTGTGCGTCATAACTAGTAACAAGCACACACTGGGGCCCAATTTCATGAAACAGTGTGACCTTTGATGAAATTAAATCAGTAAAATCGACAGAGGAGGCTTATGGTTTTTTTTCCACCTGATCTATGCAATGTGACAACAAAGGTGCGTTAGAAGCAAAAGATCACACATCGACAGATCGCTTCCTCTTAGCAGAGGGACAGATTTGCGCCTGTTTTCCACATACAGACATAACACATTCTGCCCTACGCGCTGTATTTATCAGACACACTGGGAGTCACAATTTGTGCAATTCTTTGAAAGGTGCGACTCTCACCTTATTGGATAAACATGTTCGTATATAACCTTTAGTTTATCAGGAAATGTAATTGAGATTGAGATATTTCCTGCATCAGAGACCTCAGTGCAGCAGGTTTCAGGGAGAATCAATAAAAAATCAAGAGGAGACACTAATTGGAGGTCCATGATGGATTCTGTTGGATTCAATGTCACAGTAAATAAAATGCTGAATACATGCAGACGGCAGACCACCACTGTTGGCCATTCATTTTTTAGGATCAGCAGGACACAGACATTCAGTGCCCATGTCTAACTTACCTGTCAGTATAAAGTCTGTCACTGGGGCGCCTATAACTCCCCCGTCCTTCTGCTGTCCGCGTGTACTGTTTTCAAAATCCCCATCGCTACATGAAGAAACAACCCCCAAGCTAGCAACCTACACATTTATAGCATGAATGTAGACTTACTTGCTAACCTTTTCTTTTGCAGGGATTTGGCCTTCAGGGCTCATCTCCCCACGTTCAAAACTACTTTTCCCCAACATCATTTTGCAGGGGGCAGCTTCACTGCATCCTAGGTTAAACACCGCCCAAGATCATTGTGATTGGTTTAGGGAAATGCAAACAAGCCAGAGCGTTTTTTCCCCCCATACCAGAATTAGAGTTGGTGGAGTCAGCGATGACACAGTGCTGTGCAGAGAGGTCTGGCTTTGGGAGACTAGTGTCCACACCTTTCAGTATTTGTGTTCTCACATGTCTAAGGTCTGCTTACTCTCTAACTTGAAAGGTGTCATTGAATTGAGGTCTGTTTTTCTTTTCAAACACTTCTGGATTCAGTTCGAATTCTGATTTAATTTTATTCTCTTTGATGTTTCCCCTGCCTGACTGCTACTAACTCAAACATGCAGCATATTGATTCACTCGGGCTTGAATCATGTTTATGTCTGTCCTCATACATAAAAAAATGTTATGGAGTAGTAACCCATCAGAGGAGACTGTCGTGGGATAGAAGGCCATGATAAATCTGCAGCATCCCTCACCAGCTGATGGAAATGCGACAGGCCTGAGACACAAACAGCAGGTTTGTGTCTGATGAGAACGAGCACACTTATCGTCTGCCAACAACGGCGTTTGATTGAATGAGAACCACAATGTGTCTAAGCAAACGTCACTTAGATCCAATTTTAAACTGTGAGAGATTTGGAACATCACTGGTGAAGAAAATCAATAAAGAGAGACAGAGGATGAATTTTGGAGCGTTGCTGTTGCCAGAAAAAGCAAAATGACTTTGGCTTTGGCTCAGTTTCATTACTTTGCGAGCAAAGTTAGATATTTTTTAAGAACGTGCTCTGCTCATAATACTTCAGGTCAAAACAGCTTTTTGTTTCAATCATTCAATGACATTTTTATTTCTCCTTCATTTTATTTTAGTAAAGCTACACAAGGAACATTTATGGACTACAGCCCAACCAATAAATCAGATGGTATTAACTTACCGCAAATATATGTGTCTGTGTGTAAAACGTCTGGCTGTGAAATGTCATAAAACAATTATTAGCCCTGGCCTTTTCACATTGAGGCCTTGAAAGTCGATCTCCAGTCTGAAAAATGTAATAACCTGCTTCCAGCAGGTTTAAAAGTCATCTGAAGCAGAAAAATCAATCAATAACTGCCCTCCACCGGCAGGACGGACTGATGTAGGAGCACAAATATCACGGTATCCAGTGGCCTGGAATACAAGTTAGTCACAGAAAGAAAAGAAGTAAAAAAAAACATTCAGCCACTTCTTTCATTCTTCATGAAAGCATCTGCATTCATTATGTTTGTTGGAGCGTCTGTTCAAGTTTCCTGCCAACGTACCTGCTGAGTTGCAGGTGTTTAAGAAGGGAACATTATGACTCATTTAATTTCAGTTATCGCTTATAATTTCTTCCTGGGGTCCACATCAATATATTTACAGTCATGATACTTTCATCATAGTTAAACTGCACTGTGAAGTATTCAGTGTTGTGAAAAAGATAAAGAGACATGACAGAAGATTTGTAATTACCCAATAGACTCAAACAGCGTCAGTTTACTAGTTTAATGGCTCCAATCATCACACACAGATTAAATAAAGTTCCCATGATGCTTCCAGCAGGTATAAAGCAGAGAACAGCAGGGACAGTGATAAATGGCAGAGCAGCGTTTTTGAACAGCAGGAAGCACGAGCACACATCACCTGCTTGTTTTTGTGATGCAGATGCTGTGATGGGCTCCCTCAGGAGGATGTCCACTGACGTGCTTGTGTGTCACACGCATCCTCGTCCAAAAATGAAAAGCCTCTGGGATTTTGTTTCTGCTTAGAAACTCAACAAATCACCTCTTCTGGGCATCATTATGTACCGAGCACTGTCAGAGGAAAGTTGTTGTGGCCCTGGCACAGACATGTTTACCTGGGCACATCAGAGAAATGTTGGAAACTGAATAATAACTCCTTTGAGGAGCTTGCACAGTCGGTACAAGACCATCTGTCTTTGTTTTTGAGCTTGAGAAAACTAGAGAGAGCTGACTGCAAATCTAATAAAAGTTAGTGTAAATAAATGTACAAATGTTGAGTGAAACCTCCAAAATCAAGTTGTAGTTGTAACTGATTAATACACAGTTCAATATTTACTTTATATATATATATATATATATATATATATATATATAAAATATCATTTTACTTTCATGATTCTAGATTTTCATCAATTGAAAGGTGACTGAAGAGACTTTCACACAGTGCTTCCTCTCCACATTTCCACTTATTCACACCTGAGAGAGTCTCCCGTTGTTACCCACTGAGCCAGTGATGGGGCGTTCAGCGTTCATTTCTTTCTAGTTTCTGTTGTGTGAAGTTCTGTCACAGAGAATACAGAGAAATGTGGATTAAACCCGTCATATTGCGGTATATTTCTTATAGTTAATGATTCGATTGATTATATTTATTTGTAACTCTTTTATCCTAATATTCTACCAAGAGGTCATGTCCATGATTCGCTGCTGCAGTTAGCTGCAACAGGAGCGAAGATGAATCTACTTTTTAATCCAAAAAGTTAAAAAGTCAATTCTGAGCTCTTCTCCTGTCGGTAAATGTCTCGGATCAGAGCAGAATCTGATGTAACTTTGGGTGTTTAATCCTCCAGAGGGTGTGGGTCTGCACCTGACTACTGCAGCCGGCTCTGAGCAGATGCAGCCGGGCCCAGCCCTCCCCACACAAAGCTTGGTATATGTTTTGATTTTTTTTAAAAAGAAAAGCTTGGCAGCAGACATGACAACAACCACAATCAACTGCATACAGAGTGCAGCACACAAAAATAGTGATAAAATAACAGAGTACAACAATGAACTGCCTGCATCCAGCAGAGAATTGCCCTTATATAGGGGGAAACGTGTCATAAACTACATATTTCCATCATTTCACATACACTAACTATATTTAAACTCTGTTTATTCGTTGCCCATTTTCCAAGTAGTTTCAGCCTGATGTGAGAATCCTCTTTTACAAAGCTCCAATTGTGGTTTTTGGCAAGACTGACCCGTGTTTACAGAGTGTCTGTCTCTCACCACATGGAAATACCGTGTCATATGATTTCCTGATACACTTAATATCTCAGTTTTTCTTTGTTATGACAAACAAAACCTAATGGATTTTTCTTGGGCTAAATTGTCATCCCTTTCCAAGAATAACTGTGTACGCAAGTTTAGAGAGCCGCCCCGCGTTTGCAAACTGTCCCTGTTTAAAGACACTGAGCCGAGCTGTCGTCTGGTTTAACAAAACATTAATCACAATATTTGTGTTACTGGTCTCAGTATCTGGCTTTGAGTCACGACAGTTTGAATGACTGAGGATCAGACTCGGAGGGGGCGGGCTGCATCATCTCTTACTGTAGGTCAGCCCGATGGGATGCCTTTTTTTTTTTTTTTTCATCATTATATATACTTACTGGATGATGAATTTAGAGCAGTAAAGACAAGGACTTCTGGGAAACAAATGAAACATCAGGCTGAGACAGATCCGCACTGAGAGGGAGGGATCTGCTGTCTGTTCTCTCAACAACACAACACAGCTCAGTGAATAATTCATACAATTCCTCACCTCGACAGGGTCAGGAGCAGGAGAAATATTCCCTCCAGCTCAACCTGCCATCAAATCCATCTTCTCCATGTTAACGCTGACAAAATCATTTCCTTACTCGAGGACTTACTTGATGCTCCTCTAACCTGATGGACTGTTGTTGGGTCTCTCGGGGGGGAGGTTGCAGGAGGTAACACATGGCCTACTGATGACTCCTTAGAAAAAATGGGTATATCCGATACATCTCAGCAGACGGAGGGTGATAATGAGAAACAAGAGGCAATTTTCTGCTTGATTTATTTCCACACATGTATGCAGACGACAGCTCGTCATGCTGTGCTGGTACAGATTTTAGCCCAGAGTAAAGAACATGCACATGTATTGACCTTTGCGTGAGATTGGTGAGAGTTGCTGTACATACAGGAACATAAAGCATACAAGCAATAATGTATCTATGGAAACTATGTGTATGTTCTACATACTTCTTTTGTTTTGTACATTTATCTTTAATGGCTGTCGGTGGAAAATCGGCCACATTGGCCGATGTTACTGTAATACATTTCTCTGAAATGATACAAACTGTCAAGCGTACGGTCGGATGAGTGTTTGTGGTGCCTCCAAGTGGGGTTTGTTTACTGTGTTCCTGGTGTGAATCCACTTCAGCTATCCTCCTCTGACGTACTGAGTTGACATTTTCTGACACCGCTGTTCAAAACATACGCTGATGTCATTAAAATGCAGGCGCCAATGTGAGCTTGTCTTTTTTTGTTGGTTCCTCCACTAAAATATTTATTCTCGGGCTGCAACTAATTCTTATTTTCGTTGTCAATTAATCTGCAGATTATTTTATCAGGTTTATCCATTACACTAATAGACCATCCAGGGGCCGTAATTGGCCGTTTTTCAGCATGGCTGGCCATGACCACCATATCCGATTGTGTGATGGTCAGATGAACACACATATTGAATTTTCCAACAAAAATGGTACAAAACTGTAAACTGTTGTAATAGTTCTGAGTTCAGAATTGGCAGGTCAGACTCTTAAAGGACTCGTAACTTGTATTAGTAATAGGTGCATCTCTCGTTTTATGTCTATAAAATGTAAGAAAATGCAGAAAATGTCAGTCAGTATTTTCTAAAGAACAGAACGACGTCCTCAAGAATCTAAAAATATTCAGTTTACTTACACAGAGGAATAAAGAAGCCAGAAAAGATTAACACTGAAGAAGCTGGAATTAGAGAATTTAGACTTATTCTTAAATAAATGGTGCACATGTAAGCACAATTTCATTATCCTTGCAGAACTGTCTCCTGCCAGCATCACTCATGACCTTTTGAATTCAAAGCCACTGAGCCGTGCTGCTGATCAATATCTACTGTAACAAGGATGCAGATATTTAAAGGCTCGTGGGAAAAGCAGCTGCTCTGCCTTTATTTACAATTCCGCTAACAATAGTTTATTTTTTAGTATGTTTGTGTTGGCAGTTTGAACCATATCAGTTAAATGTTACCTTGAAGATGAAAAGCTGGTGAGAACAGCTCATTGCGGCGGGAGTTTGACTGGAAGGTGAAGATGCGGTATTTCAACACTCCATTCATTACTTCAAAATACAGTAACACACCTGAACTTTACTGGAGAGGATGTGGATTAATAGCGGACCTCACACATATACTCTGGGATTTTCAAAAACTGCTCAATTTCCGGAGGAATATTTGGGGGGAGGTCGGGCAGATTTTAGGCATTAATTTAACTTTGGATCCTGCGCTTTTGATTCTGAGTATACCCCCCGAGAATATGACAGATAGAGGCATGATCTCCCTGTTGAGGATTTTGCTTTTAATACGCAAAAAGACAATAATAGATTCCTGGCTTAAGCCAGGGACACAGAGAATAGTGCAATGGAAAGAAAGGGTACAACATGTCTACATCATGGAAAGAATCACAGCCAGATCCCAGGTGAAAACAAACCGGCACCCGTGATACAAGCAGTACCAGAATTATAGCCATCTCTTTTTTCTTTTCTTCTTTTTGGTCATTTTATTTGAATGTTTCCATTTGTATTTGTGCTCTGGACAAACGTACGTCCTTTCGTCTGTTTTCTGTAATTTGGGCCTAAAATGGGACTGTCTAACTGTATTGTCAGTATAAGGTTGATGGGAACTGCGGGACAACTGTTGACACTAGGGAATTACCCTTAACAAAGGGAAAAGGACTATTTATATTAACAGTCACAAAGACTTAGGGACTACTGATCGGACCAGAGACACGTGTTTATACATCTCCACATTGCTATTCGATATGTGTTGTATGTTTTGTTGACCGCACATGTGAAATAAAAAGTGAGTTCAAAAAGAAAAGACAAGCTGGTGAGAGTCAGTTTTTAAAGATTTGGTATTAATTCAGCCATTTGATGGAGTACATTTGATTAAACCTTTTGCCCTGAGCCATAGTGATTTCTCCTTTCCGGCAAGAACATAATTATATTTAATAGCAGCAGTGATGTGTTTCAGCAGACAACATCCGCCGTGAGTCAGATTACAAAGAAGCATTGGAAAATGTCCTAAAAAGGTCTGTTTTCAGGTGGCTGAGGCCTGTTGCGTGTATGCGTTAAAGCAACTCACCACTTACAAGATTGACCCCTGCTGCTGTTTTCTAGTTTTCCCAGAACAGCAGCAAAATTGACATAATTTAAAATCAATACAGGACTAATTACGTTCTTTCCTTTTTTTTTAATGTAGAGTGGTTGAGAGAAGAATGGGATTGAAACCATTCAGATGTGTAATTGACGTTTTCTTTCCGTCTGACTGTGTTGAAGACCTAATTATAGATATGCTTTTAGCAAATTGTAGTAGTGATTTTCTCTTTTTAGTGGCTGTCAAATAATAAGAAAAGACTAGAAATCTGAGTTTCAAAAAGCACTACCGAGAAGAGGACAATATTTACAGCCAATGAGGAGTAAGCTGGAACACTTGTCTGTCTGTGTGTGCGAGCTGGCGTGGCTGAGGTTCAGGGCTGCAGGACCATTTATAGCGACCGAGGCGCGTTTGACGTGCTATAAAAATGAACATAAATGTTGGAGTCCATTACAACTAAGCTATATAACATGACACCGCATATGAAGTGTGATACTCTGAAGGTCAGCTTACAGCCGAGTCATTTGTTGTGTGGTTCATTTGGTTGTCTCATTCAATCTGCTGCTATTTCAAGGGCTAATACATCAGTTACGCTAACATTAAAGGACAATGTGCTCCGTTCAACACATTTTGTCGCTGGTGACGCTGGGGACACACAACCAGATCTGCATTGGGATTGCGAGCTGCAGCTACTTTCCTCATAACTCTCTACAAGTCCTTGACACAGACGGGGCTTTATTCAACTACATTCAGGCTTATTTACCTTTACTTTACACGCGGTAATTTACGAGGAAAATAAAAGTCAGTCCACACACTGACTGTGAAACATACTGTTGCTGTTAAACAGCAGGTCCATACACCACGCACACAAGCTGGTTAATGTGTGAGAGAGTTAATGGGTTCAGTGTTTATTCACCGTCTAATCAGGAACACATCCAGACCTGCTCCCTGTGTTTGACCAGGCACTGATTTACTTCACCAAACCAACGACTCCCACAATCCAGATGTACAATTGTTCTGGATGTTACAAAACGTAGTTTTGATGAACCATTGTGCTGCCCTCTGTCTCCATTACAGTTTTGAGACAAGACATGGTTACATGGTCAAAGGTTACAGCCTGCCATGCTGTTGCTATAATAGTGACAAAATGCGCGTCCTTAGCTTCGACCGGAAAAAAAAAATGGGGCAAAAGCCGACCAGCACATCTAAAGTTCACTGATAAATAAATTACATCTTTTTTATTTTTACAATACCTGAAATGTAAAAACAACAAGCTGCGGTACCTACGTGGGGTTGTGCCCTCGGCTATTCCTTGGCTGTGAGCAGTCTGCACCGGTTGCCTGGCAAGAAATCGTCCACGTGTAAACCCACAGCATGTCGTTCATTTAATTGTCCGCTGTTCATTTCAGAGTAAGGTACAAGGCAACACTGGCTTGAGGTGAAATGATAACTTCAAAGGAACATGTTACCGGTCTCCTATAGAGCGGTACCTACAGGCAGATTAACGGCCCACTCTTTACCTTTTGCTATGTTCATCTCTTTGGCCAAAATAAATGAGCTGTTTCACACAATTTCAGGGATCTCAAGTCTTTATTTCAAACTGCTGCAATATTTTTCTTCATGTCACCATCACAGATAGTTGTTCTCTTAGCTCTGAGCCTCTTATCTAACAATTTGCGCACATTAACATCATCTCAGACTTCAGATGTGATGGAGTGCAGATGGCTTCCTGTGAATGCAAGTAGCTGGGGGGGGTTTTTGTGTGTTTTTTTTTAACGCTGATGCAACATGTTCGATTCAGGCATCAGGCGCCACAACAGCCACTTCATGTTTATAAAAAAAAAAACACCAGAAGCCCACACAGCCACATCATAATCTTTAATGCTTCTCGTTTATGTGCTGGTCAAAGACTTTTATTGATGTTGAAGACTCATCTGATGAGTTCTCCGAAAAAAAAAGGCCCTGGCTGACAGATACTGAGAACCTGCACTGAATGATGATAAGTAACCGCACACTCGGACTCCACCATATGAGTCAAGGCAGGGAGGGGTGAGAGCCGAATTTCAGACCCTTCAGTGGCACCTCTACTTTCAGTGCATAGCTTCAATCCCGTTTCCATTTAGACCACCAGATTGCCCTCAGGGGAGCAGGTTTCAGTCCTTTGAGGTGGCGTCTGTGGTTGCTAAGGTTGAATTCAGAAGCTCCTCAGAAGTGTAAAACCCATTACGTGGTCATAGGTTACAAGAAATTAAAAAGTTCCAGGGAAAGAAAATCTTCCAGAGAGAGAATGGAAACCTGAAGTCTCCCTGTGGAAATGTTATTGATGGCTCGGTCATTAGAACAGCAACTACCTCATTTGATCCATCAGCTTAAAACCCCAGTGCGCAGGCCCTTCACTACCAGGGCTAAATTGGTTTTGGCAGATCGACTTGCTACGGTTACTGATGCTGAACTCGCGTTTGTACAGCGGGGCGGTTGAGAGGAAGTGAGAGACGCTGAGACTTATACTGCAAACTGATTTTAATGGATTTGTCGGTTACATAAATGACATTGATCTTGAGTGGTCTGTCCCAAATGAAGAGTGTGCTTGAGCAGCGATGCGATGTGTGACTACAGGAGGAGGAGGAGGAGGAGGAGGGAGGAGGAGGGAGGGGAGTGCCTGAGTGAAACACAATAAAAAAAACAATGCTTCCCTGGGAGACATTTTGCTTTTGTCATCAACCCAAATGCTTTGACTCGAGTTCAAGACCACACATTAAATGTTATTCTGAGCTTGTTCATGCGTTCAGTTGTTACTATAAAAGAAAAAAAAAAACGTGAACATTGCTAGAGGAATGCTGCTCCAAAAAAGGCATGAGTCCCAAACACTTGCTCGGTTACTGGCACGTATCCTGATTAGTGTGAGGAAACTGAATCCTCCCCTCTTCTTTACATTTAATGAAGCATGAATCAAGTTCGAGCCAAACAAAACAGTTTTTTCTTGTGTTTTTTGCATTGTCCAACCATTTCTAGTCATCATTTTTGAAGCGAGACATTCTTATTAGAAAAATGAGTTGAATGGCAAAGCAGTAGATGGCAGTGAGGAGAAAATATGGCTGATTTTTGGACAGCAGGTGGCAGCATTAGCTTTTCTCTGAATGAGTCTGTTAGAGTGATTAAAATGTATTAAAACAAACTATGGGAGTTAGAATTAGGAGCTTACAGCTGCAGATGTACTAAAAGGGGAAGTGATATAAAACTTTCCATTCGGAGGCCATTTTGTGCATCAAAACTAAAATGCAGCCTGAAGTGCACAGGTTTGTTTTTGTTTGTTTTTTTAGCAAGATCATACAGAAAATGTTTGGTGTTTGTCCTCGAGAAGCTCAAACAGTTCATATCAGCCTTGACTGAATAGAGTCTGAATTGAAACAAAAAACAAACATATAAACAAAGCAAAAACCGGCAAAAGATAAATAAGATTACAACCGATGTTATAGCAAAATAGGCATGAAAACTATTCCGGTGTGTTATTCATAGAAAGCATGTTTTTTTTCTTAAAGTTGTTCCCTGATAGGTGAATCTCTTCCGTTTGTGCACTGAACAGAGGTATGTTGATCCGCGATGATTTAAGACTTCAGGTACCTCCGGGTCCTCATCTGCCTCGACGGTTGCTCCTGAGGACACTTCACTTCTTTGGATGCTTTTTAACAGACAAGAGGGAGAGAAAATGTGATGAGTGAAATCAATACTCGATCGGTCCACATCCAGGAAGCAGCAGGCATGACGCCACAGTTAATAACATGCTAGATGATGAGTGCAGTAAAGGTGGGACGAAAAGCTGACAGACACAGAGCCCACTGCAGAAAACAGTTCAATAAAAAAAAACATTTTAAAGCTACAGATGGTAAACTGCTCCAAACCACTCATAACTTCCAAATAATTAACCAAGAGCCCAGTGTGTGAGTCTAAACTAGCCCTGGGATGAAGACACTTGACTGGAAATGTAACTGCCTGCCCCAATCTGACCTGCTGTCCCAACCAATTAAACGCTTCAACCATCAAGAGGTGCCTCTTCCGGGGCCCACAGACAGTCATTAGAGGTATTTGTCTCCATTTAATTTCCATTTGCTTCAGATGGGCGGCAGAGGGACTCAGAGACATTATCTGAACCCTGAGGAGAGGAGGTGCAGGCTACAGTGAAGGAGATGGCTGCATGAGGTGGCAAAAAAGGGGTTTGAGGGAGCTGAAACGTCTCCTCTGATGGTACTGCAGTCAGTAGGTGGGAATTGGTGGCGAATCATCCGAACAGTAGAGGTCAGTTAATAGAGTTATAATGTGTTAAAGTCTCAACCAGCGTGGGTCTTCATGAGCCAGATTGAGCCGATACACTCTAGCTTTTTCCATTAGATTCTTTACCCCCACTTCTGTGCTGAATATTTAAAAAAAAAACACACATCCACAACCTGGAAAGAAAAACAATGATTCGTTGAGGAGAATCTGCGTTTGATAAAAACCTGTGCCGCTGTGCCAGGGCAGAGAGAAATGCAGAGGTGTAATAAAACCTCAGATGTCGACGGCAGCCGTACGAACAGAGAGAAAACGGGATAGATGTGCAGATGTCTGGATGAGAAGAGCCAGATCTGAGAGGCGGCGGTGCACAGAGGTGACGGAAAGTGAACCTGACTTTTCCATATGTAAAGAGAGAGCGGCAAGGATGATGGATTTCTGTAGGTTTACCCGCAAGCTAGCATCACCATGGTCCCCTGTGGGATCTTTTTTAAATGGTGATTTAAATCACTCTGTGGCAAACAAAAGTTTACGGCACTTAGACTTTTGTTCAGCAGGACAATCTTCCCAGGTAAACAAGCAAAATACAAACTACACTGCAGTTCCATGACTTGCTGTCACCACTACAGAGCTTCTCATGAGGGGTGTCGTGATATCTCCATTTTCACATCAACTCTGATATCAAGTTAGTTATACACATGTGATAATATCGTCTCAATCATCCAGGGAAGATGTTTGGCCGTCTGCATCTTTTGTTTCTGAGTTCATCTGGTTGCCTCTTTGCTAGTAATTTAGTAGTTGATAGTGATTGTTCTTTTGTAAAATGTTTTACACAATGGTTGTAGACTCCCCTCTCCCTTCACTCATAAAGAGCAATTTCTTCCGTCTCTGAAGCAAGAGACAAAACACTGTAAACAAGGTAAAGTAAAGATTTGATGCTCGCATTTTTAAAAAACTATAGATTATGCGATATTATTTTTGAATCCGTTTTGCCACCGTAAACATGGGGTGAAAATCTGATATCATGACTGTCCCACTTTTTGCTACACTATACTATAGACACTTCACTATAAATTGATCAGTCTTCATGTATGACAGGTAGAGGGCTAGAAAAGTTTCCACTTACGACGGCTTGTAAAGAGTAAGTAGATGAGTCCGTGCTCGGCGTGATGCTGTTTAAAGTCCCAGACAACTTCTGTAGTCTCATTTAGCCATTTGTGAGCAACAGTCTTTTTAAAAAGACACGTAATTGCTTTATAATTCATATGTTGAGTATTTAATGAAGCTTTTAGGTTGTAGAACACAACATGAAAATCTCTTAAGCTTGTGCTGACCACAGACCTCATTTCACCCATTAAAAAACCCCCGCTGACTTCCCGATGAGGGAACCTGAACTGCAAAAATGCATTTATTCCTGCAGCACTCTATAGGGTAACACAAAAGAGTGACCATATCAATAATATAAACTCTGAGGGATTTGCTGAGCAAGTGCAAATGATGGAATATCCCCCAGTGGACTGCACTGATAGGGTCTTACCCCAGACTAGAGCAGAGACACAGAGGCCTCACAGCGTGTGATGGATCTGCGCGTGCAGCCGGGGGATTGGGGTTTATGGGATGGGTGGATACGCCGCAGCCCTCTACAAAGAGCACAGCGCTGTGCAACCACTGCATACCTAACTCAATCCTGGTCTGCAATTCTTCCTGGCCTGGCTCTCCCCTAAATATTCCCAAGATAATTGCCACTTCTTGTCCAGGCCAGATTTGTCTTCATTTTGACAGATGGGGCCGCCTTCTGCACCAAGAATAAAGTTGGTTGTGTGCTCGGAACTGTGCTTTAGCAGTAAACAAGAAGCAGCTTGCCTTGGGAACCGTTTCCTGGTTGTTGTAAATTAGCTTTTTAACTCTATTTTTGATAAAGTTTATAAAAATATATTGTGAAAGTGTATATATATAAATAAATCAGACTGTGACTCACTTGATATCCCACACCTTTCTGAGATTAGATATAAACCAGTTAAGCACACAGAGTCCTTGGTTCCTTTATTCTCTGATTAATCATTAGCTCGTCACGCGTCTGCCGTCTGGGTCCCCTTCACCTCAAACCTTTAAGTGTAAAAGTGAGAGGTGTTGCCGTAGACAGACGGTTGCGCGTTAAATACAAACCGCCTTTCTGTGAGAGTTTCCGTATGCAGAGTTCAAATTCAGTGTCGACAACACAGACCGTTCAATGACCACAAACCTACATGGCAGTGTTTGGCACTCAAATAATGCCGAGTGTCGTGGATGTTACTTACAGCTGCATCCAGCGCCTGCCCCAGGTCCTCAAGGATGTCGGCCTCATCCTCCAGTCCCACAGAGAGTCGGATCAGTGTGTCGCTGATCCCCAGGACGCTCCTCTCTTTCTCTGGCACTGATGCATGGGTCATAATCGCCCTAAATTATGACAGAAGATGAAGCCACTCCGGTATGAGCCAAACACAGAACAACATCCTGCTGTTTCAATAAAGATTAGAGCAGAGGCATTGACTTCATAATGGAAATAAATAGTCTCAATTAAAATGTGAGTCTGATAGGGAGTTTGTTCTTTCCTTGATCTCTGCTGCCCCCTTGTGGTGCCATGTCTTACATTACATCTGAGATTACAGTGACTGAAGGTTTTTAGTGTGGTTGAATACCAAAAACAATATATTTGTAATAATCATTAGTAACTCGTAAAGTTATAGTTATTACAGTTATTTGATATTTAACAATGACATACTTCACAATCAACAATAACTTAATAAATGGTTTATGAAGCATTTAATTGTTTAACAGTCGAATCACCATTCACTTACATTTAATTAGCTGTCATTTTTCCCATTTATAGTCATGGTTAATATAAAATGCTACCAAATACACTGTCAAGAATCTAATTCTGCAAGAATACTTACGGATGTTCTGCTAAACTTTCATAACCACCGAGACTCTCAGCTACTGCAAAAATCTGTGATAGGAACAAGACAGAGATCAGGAAGTGAAACAAAGTGCAGGACATAAATGATGCGTACACCACATTTAAATTGAAGGGGGAATTGCCAGCAGTTAGCATGCAGAGGTCTGCCAAAATACAACACGGTGCTCTCGGGACAAATTGAGCAATTTAAAAACAATCTTTGAGAGTCTTTTATGTGGTCATAAAATTTAAACAGTGCATTCCTTAAACATTGCGTAGTTGCACCTCTGTAGTTTTTTTCCATTCAGTTGTCCCATCAGTCTGATGAAAAGCCCCTCCAATACTGACATTACCAACATTACCCACTAACAACCAACAAAACATTTCAATTTACTGCCAAATTACTTTGAGGTTACTGAGGAAGGCGGAG
The DNA here is from genome assembly GCA_903131615.1 of Diplodus sargus. Taxonomy (NCBI): domain Eukaryota; kingdom Metazoa; phylum Chordata; class Actinopteri; order Spariformes; family Sparidae; genus Diplodus; species Diplodus sargus. The sequence goes on along the minus strand of CAEMYA010000103.1, from coordinate 3,602,173 downwards.
GCGTGCTCGAGTTTCCCCTTGATGTAGAAGGTGATCATCCCCGGACATCCGGTGCACTGTCTCTTCATCACCTCGTGCTGAGGGTGAGAGGGCAAGCCTAAGTCCAGTGAGAGAAAACATGAAAAAAATAAAGTCAGGCGATGATTACAGGATGTTTCCGCTTCACTAAAGCAGGGACGGACTGAGTTGTGTCATTTCATAGACAGTTTGTAGGCTTGATGACACCAATGTTGATTTCAAATAAAAAAGTGTAAAAAAGGTTTCCTTACCCAGCCTGTTTGCATCTGTGGTTAATTGCTATTCAAATACCTGCAGATGTAGACCTACGGTGTGGCTGCATATGTCAACACAGACAATGAGCTGGAGTTAATGTGTTTAAGGCCTCAACTTGCAAAGTGTGGAGCGACAACATCGTGTTTTGAAATCTCCTTTATCCACCATGGAATTAAAAGTAATCGCAGGGACTTGTTTGTTTTGAAATGTGGCTGTGAGCCATAACAGGCCTATCTTAACAATAAGCTGGCATGATATGAGCGGTAAATGATCAGGGTTATATAAGAGTGGTTATGGTTGTATTGCTACACTGCTGATAGTTCACCTGGGAAGATGACTCGCTCCACTCTCGGATCGGCCTCCAGAAACTTGGCAGCAGCCATGCCGTTTTTGAAGTGCCGCTCCATCCTCAGGTGTAGCGTCTTCAGTCCTCGGTTGCAGAGGTAGCAGTCAAAGGGGGAGGGTACACCGCCCAGGGCTGAACCGAGGCAAGAAAGCAAAAAGGTCACAAAAGCCGCCCAAAACCCAGATCAGGCAAACGCAGCAACAAATACTTCTTCTGAGAAGGAAGTTTGGCACCAGGAGCATGGTTTGGTTGTTTAATGAGTGAATGTAGGTCAGGTAGAAATAACCAGGCCACCAAATACTGAGAGTGGCAGAGTAGGAACACACCACAGTGGAGCTTGTTCGCTTTCTGAGATGTGTGTCCTTCAATGTACTGGTTAAACTGGGGCTAGCAAACATTCGGCCTCTCGGATGATAAATGACTTAAACTATAAATCAATCAAGTCAAGATGTTTGGTGACTTTCTGTCAATGTCTAAGTACTAGTCTACGGATTGGTAGACCTAAAGTTTTACTAGTCAACTCACCGTTTTGCAGAAACTTCAGTCGCTCGTACAGATCTTCCCGGTTCACAGAGACCAGACCCATCACCACGTCACTGTGACCTGTCAAATCAAAATGCAGGAATAAAAGACAGGCTGATAAGCTTGATCTTTTATTTAGCCTTTACTTGACCAGCTCAGTCTTACTGAGATCACAGATCTACTTTTTATGAGAGGGGCCTGGCCAAGGTGTAACAGCATTGAAATAACACAGCACATATTAAAATATCAGATACAACATGTGCATACATACAACCTGGACTCAAAGGATTTCAACTCAGTGGTTCAAAATAATTTGGGAACGACAAATCGGAAAGTGTCGAGAGAACGCAGAGACTTCCATACTACAACTTTAAAAGAGGATATGAGTAAACGGGAAACTGAATGGCTATGTAAATAAAAACATACCAGTGACAAGGCATTCACCTCAAGCAGACCAATTCACTTTAAAAAAATAACACACCATTAACACAACATCTTTGATCGTGTGCAAATTTTATGAAGTAAATCTGATCATTTTACTGAACAATCTACAGTTGCCGTTTTTCCTTGCACAATAAATGTTCGATTTAAATGCTGAGGCAGATCAAGCCCTGCTCTCAATGTCCTGAGCCCTCTAATTATAACATGCTTGGTGAAAATTACAGACTACACATCCTCAAAGTTCTCCATTTTCTTCACAAAACTGTTATTACCCGCGGTTTACCTTCCAACACTCTGACGCGCTCTTGTAAACACTTCAATTACATCTCACTTTTGTAAAATGACAAAATGGACACAACCTACCGTTCATGTATTTGGTGGCTGAATACATGCATATGTCAGCTCCCAAAGCCAGGGGGCGCTAAGGAGCGAGAGTACAAGACAAACACAAGAAGTTAATCAATGACCAAGCTTCTACTTGAACGGGGTTCGAGTGCAGGAAATGATTAAAGCACCATTTCAAAATGTCAAGAGCGTGAAGTGCACATCTGTTACTCTGACCTGGAAGTAGGCGGACATGAAGGTGTTGTCTACGACCACCACTATGTCTTTGTTCTGTTCGTGGACCAACTCAGAGCAGGCCCTGATGTCGACGACCTTCATAGTGGGGTTGGTGGGTGTCTCGATCCACACCAGCTACACCAAGAAAGAGATACGGATATCTGATTATGGCAGAGTGGAGGAGTGATATGGGAAAAGGTGCAGCAAACGACAGCCAACACACAATTCGCTGATTCACAATGACTGTTTCTAGTTTGCCAAAATGATGCATCCGATTATGCAACTATCTAGCAAAACCAGTTCTGGAGCTGCAACTTTAAGAACGTTAGGAACTGTCTTTTGATCATTTTAGTTACAGAATAAACAAATCTATCAGGGTTGGAGGCCACACAACACAAGGACACTTTATTCTTTGTATCCTTGACTTACTTTAGTGTTGGCCTTCAAAGCAGCCTTCAGCTCCGCCAGTTTTGTACAGTCAGCAAAAGACACCTCCAGGCCAAGTTCTCTGGCAATTTTTTGGAAGTAGCGGTTCGTGCCTAGCAATTGAAAAGAGACGCATACTCACAAAGTGCCATTTTACGCTGGCGAATAAAGTTGTTGCAATGTTGTTTTTTTTCTACACAGTAGTCCAAGTTACAAATGGAGTCGTACCTCCATAAACATCATCCATGCAGACGATTCCATCGCCGGCCTTCAGCATGTGAGTGATGGTCACTGTAGCTGCCAGCCCAGAGGCGAGAGCGAGGCCTGCAGGGGGGAAAAGCAGGGAAGTCATTGGGAGCGTTTTAGAAACGGAAGCTGATTTTTTGTATATCATTTATCCACTGATGATCTAATTTGTTAAATACAATGTCATTAATAAGTCTACTGTCTCTCTACAATATGCCTGCTGTGATTATGTGAGTGTATGTTACACAGTCAAAAAAATTATATTCCCACTTCACTACAGTCACTTAAGTAATTGAATTAATTAAATTAATTCATAAGAATCGACCCCTGTCGAAGTCAGCATATCACCAAAGCACCTTCTAACTGTAGCAGTGTTACTTACAATGCTTTGCTCCATCCAAAGCAGCCACGGCCATCTCAAGACAGTTTCTTGTAGGGTTCCCACTCCGGCTGTATTCAAACCCCTACATAAAGACATGGTTGTAAGGCTTTTATAAGAATGTACTGTGTTCAAACAACAAGAAGCGGGTTGCCCCAAACAAAAGTGTGCATTAATACATTTGATGTTCAACCCCCCCGCTGCACTAGAGCACAAAACATTCCTTGAGGCCGTCATAACTTCTAGATCACCTTAAAAACCCAGCTGGATGGCAGCACACAGGGTTCAACAACAAATCTGTACCTGTATCAGCTTGCCTCTCTCACAAAGAGCAACATGAGTGTCTTTTGTTGGATAATCTGTTAATAAGCAAGTTTGTGCACAGGACTTAAAACCGTGAGAACCAGTCATACCACTGAGTAACTTCAGACAGTGGTTATATGAGCTCATTGTGTTTGCTCAATGTACAGTCACACATCGTTTTGCTGTTAATGTGAGATAGATGCACTAGTTTAAAGGTAAAACAGTTTTTGGATCATATTGAAGTGTTAAACAAATCAAAACGGAGGTTTGTCAGTTTTCCTGCACATGTAACATTAATACAAGCCGTGTTTGTGTGAGTGAACACTGGAGGCTGCTGCCATGGAGCTCAAACAGCCTTGAGTCTGAGTTTGTGTAAACTGTCCGCAAACATGACCATATGTAAATACATAGGAGAAGAGCAGATGGTGGATCAGCTTAACATTGCTGCTCTAGTTTACTGGGATTTCACAACTGAACAAGCAGCAGAAACTGTTTTAAAAAGGTGAAATATCTTTTTCAAACTTTATTGTAAGCTCAGTTGGAATGTTGTGGGAGTATCGGGGCTGACGTACCAAGGATTTACAAGAAAAAAAAAAGGTCAAAAGAAAGGTCAGGAGATCAGCGTGAGTGCGATAGTGGGTTGTGGGATTTCTTTTAAGTCTGGTAATTTCATTGAGGATGCATTTTTAGCTCTTAATGCTGCACATATGCCCCGAGATTAGTCTTTAAACAGGGAAACATTAAAGACAATCATTCATTGTGTCTCGGTGACCTGGTCTACCAATCAGTAATTTTATTGGGTATGTGTGTGAGATTGTGGAAACATGGCACTTAATAAAAGACCTGTGATCTGATCATTGACAGAGACTAATGACAGTTGTAAATGTCAACCTTGCTTGGAGGAAAAGTGCCAACAGCCTTGTTTAAACTACAACTGGAAATAGATAATGATGTGTGGCGAAAACCTGAACATCTATCCCACACAGCGTGGTTGTAGTCGGGATTTCTCGGTATGGCCTTGGGTGTATTTGCACAACAAGGGAGGAACAATTAAGTGCTCCAATTTCAAATTCGACTGATGACGCAGAGGAGCAGCCACATAGTTGGTCATTAGTTTGACAGTTGGTACAGGCTTATGACACACACACACACACACACACACACACACACACACACGTTACATTTATTACATACTGCCCGTATAGCCCTATACTGTACATATCTGAGAATTTGAGTCATTCCATGGCAACTTTCAAAACGTCTATTAAATTCATGGGGTCTTGCATAAACACTCCAAGCCCCTTTTATAGTTATGAGTTCAACCCCTCAGAATTGAATTTCATACTTTTTGTGATTCTTTGTGTCTGTGTAAAGCCTCAACAATTGGCCTTTTTCACTGGATTGGCTTGAAACAGACAGAGGGCGAAATTTCTAAAAAAAAAATTGTAACTTTGAGGTGTCACATAAATGTAATCAAACTTTTAACATAGATTTTTTTTTTTTTTCAGGAAATTCATTACATTTACTGGGAGTAGTCGGTGAGTTGGTACGGAATGAACCATTTATACACCACTCAAAACTAGTTAGGGATATTGGGGCAATAAAAGTCTAATAGACGTGTCTCATTATTTGCGGGGACCATACATATTCATAAAACACATAATAAAAGCTCAGATGGTAACGAAATAAACAGGCGAAGTGAAGTGAAGTGAAACAATGAAATATCCCCGAATTATTTTGAGTAGTACTGATCCGTGTCATTACAATGACTATACAATTCAGGACAATATACAGACCTCCATTTACCATCTATACGACCAGTCCCGCATACATTTAAAATACGATCCTAGTTTCTGCGAGCAGGGATGCCCAGTGTCACTGTATGCACTTCTAATGACTATGGAAATATTGAAATAAATACTGAAGAGGATCTAGAGGGACATGAACTTTTCGCAAACAAAGACGTCGCTTCATGAAGATTACACAAGTTGACCATAGGTGGCTCCTTCTCTTCATGTTCTTCCGTTATGTTAACGTTGCTTCACACTTTCCACAGAGCACCAGACTAGTTCACAAACATTATACAAATGCACTCTGACATAAGATATCGTGAGGGTTTCCAAGCCAAACCCATCAGCTGAATCTTGATCTGCAGCTCATGTTCTTCCTCGCGGAATACACTAATATGATTATAAAATAGTCTTGACTGAGGCACGTGCGCACTCTTCCTCCTCACCCCCTGCTTTAAATAACCAAGGCACGCCGGGAGGCTACTTACACAGTGGTTTCCTGGTGCGTTCTGCTTGAACGTGGTGGACAGAGAAATCGGCGGCACCACAGCCATTGACTTCCACTGCTCCGGCTCCTGGCCGACGTGAATCGCCTCTGTGGCGAACGACTTAAAGGCCGTTTTGAAGCCGGCGAACACGTCGCTCTGCCCGTCTTGTTTGTGATTCTGCTCCATGACAGTGTGCGTCCGCCCCGACCGTGAACTTAACTGACCGGAGGATGAGTATGCATTACCTTTGTATGGTACAGGAGGGGAAAACCATTTAACGTAGCCGTGCGCTGCGCTCGTCCCCGTCAGCCAATCAGCGCTCATCAACAAGCAGTGGAAGGCGCCGATTGGCGGTTGAGCAGGGGCGTCGAACCCACGTGATCCGTGCACGTTGGATGCGTTCTGACTGTATGTACTGATGTAACGCTTCCTGTTGTTTGAGTCAGAGAGGGCACATTTTTATGTCATTTACATCCTTTTATTTACTAAATTTACTTCACCAACTCACTGAAGCCAAAATGTGAATAACGTTTTTAGAGATAACTTGAGAATTGTGCAAAAAAAAATGAGTGCCCTATGAAATGTTATAATCAAAACTTTGTCAAAATCTGAAAAGAAGCAACTAAATAGAAGGAACAATAACTACACTCTCTACAATGATCAGCCATAACTGTTGTTGTGGTTGTGGAATGACACAGTGACGTGTGCATTTTTGTCCCTGGTGGGGCACACAACAGGAGGTTCAGCTGCGTTTCCATTCTTGAGCTATAGGGGGAGGACGTGCCTCACTACAAGCCTGTGCTGCTTCACCCTGTTTAAACGTGGACAGGTAGATGCTCCAGCCGAAACGTAGGTGTCACTGTGTTCACCTGCATGTGCAGTGGTGGAAAAAGTGTTCATATCCTTCACTTATGTAATAGTACTAATATCATGCTGTCAAAATATTCTGTTACAAATAAAGGTACAAGTATCGAAGTGTAATCGAGAAATTGAAGAACTCAGTGCAGCAAAATGCCTTCTGTTGATGTTAATATACAGTCATTAGATTGTCATTAGTCATGCATTAATGTAAAAGCAGCATAAGAAAATGGCACCCCAAAAATAAGTTTAAACAATTAACAGAATCTTTTTCTTGTTTGTATAAGTAAAAGAAAAAAAATGTCTACAAACATCTTACATTTATCTCACTGAAATGCCAATTTATAGATGATTATATTTCTTATATTTAGTGTATGAGATGCTTTTGAATAGCAATATGAAATATCATTGGCAGGAGTCTGGATTAATCTTCTTTTTTACTTCATTCATCAATTTAATTTTTGGTTTGTAAAGATTCTGAAAATAGTGAGAAAATGCCATCACAATTACCCAGAGCCCAAAGTGAAAACTTCACAATGTTTGTTTTTCAACCAAAAGTTCAGAGTAGTGTACAAGTTTCTCAAATGTGTACTTATGTACAGAGCAAATAAACTTAATTCCATCCCACCATTGGCAATGTGTCAATGAAAAATACAATATGGATGTGAGCATTCTTCTTTAGTTATGACAGAAAGTCTGCCATGTCTATACAAAAATGTCAGTTGAAATTTTCAATTTTTTTAATTTATCCTGATTTTTTTCTTCTGTAAACAAAGATTATTTGAAGCATCGCTGTGGATCTAGAGGTGTTTTATTACATAATAAAGAACAAAATGATGTTTGTTTATCTTGTATGACTTATTCGTCCTTCATATATTCTGAAGAACTGAAGAAGCCCCTTGGATGAGAGGTGAGACATCTTCAAAAAACAAGTCCAGTTGCCTAAGATACAGCACCTAGATTTACCATGACCTGGATGACTGAGAACCTTCATCAACATCACAGTATGTTGATTATCAACTGCAATATAATTAATTTTTAGTACCTTCAATATCACGGACAATTTTACACTCAATGTCTCTTTCACTTTTCTCGTACCTAGCTTGTCCTACTTCTGTTTTTATTGCATTAGGCACTGTTTTTCAATGCAGTTAACTCCGGAAACACTTTTAGATATTTTGTATGTTTCACTAATATTTAATAGTCTATATATTTTCTGTGTGTGACCGTGAACCCACTGGTTGTTACCGGTTTTTTTCCATTATACTACACATTTTTGTCACAATCTCTGGCACAACAATTTCCTCTGAAACTGAATAAATTGTATCCGATCAACAGACTGTTTAGAAACAGTCTATGGTGGAATAAATGTTCAGATCCTGTATTTAAGTAAAAGTAGCAATACCATAATGTAAATGTACTTCTATAGACTTCAACTAAAATTCCTGCAATCCAAATTGTATTCATGGAAAAAGAAGAAAGTAGCATCAAATAAAAGTTAAAATACCTATCATGCAGAATGGCTGCTGTCAGTTTTGCACTGAGCTAATTTGAGCTATTTAACTAGTTTTCTTTAGGGTTTGGTGGACCATCTGGTCTATGTAACACCTACAAAATGTTTAAATAGTATGTCAACTCGTGACTTTGTACTTATGTACAGTACTTGAGAAAAAATACTCAGTTACTTTCCACCTCTGCCTGCTGTACACAGAAGTACCAGCCACTGACCGTTAGTAACCCCTCCTGAACTCTCGCGATGCTACGAGGCGGAAGACATCAGCCGAATCTTCCGTACTAGTCAACTGGAGCCGCTTATGTTGTGCTGCAACCAACGGGAGCTTTGGACGACAGGAGGAGAGCGAACTGTTTGTTTTCATAGTAAACCGGCGAACAGAAAAGTGTACTTTCTCCAAGCGGTTGTTTTTACCTGCCCGGTGGAGAAGTAAGTGTTTTTCATGTTGTGCAATTTACAGTGTTTGCGTGAAGACTTCCAACTGGCGAATCGCATCAGTTCGCCCGGAGGGTCATCGTCAGCGACGACACCCTCTGCTCCGTCAGCGTCGACTGTTTAGAAAATGACCGGAGAGAAGATCCGCTCCCTGCGCAAGGACCACAGGCCGAGCAAGGACGAGGATTTACTGGAGCCGGACGAGGAGGCTGCCACCGGGACGTTCACCGCCTCCAAGACGACCAACAAGAGCAGAGCGAGTAAAATCTTCAGCAATCACAAGTTAATCAAGTCGTCGTCCACACAGCAGCAGAACCAACAGTCGCAGATTAATGCGAACACCAACACACTGTCAACATCGGATGTCATCGATGACAATAACAAAAACCCCATTATCAGAACCGGGCAGGACTTTCCGGTGCATGAATGTGTGTTTAAAGGAGATGTTCGACGCCTGTCTTCGCTCATACGGACGCAGAATATCGCCCAGAAAGACGTCCATGGTGAGTCTGACAACTGCTTGATCTCCTAAAGGCAGGATCCCCCCCCCAAAAAATACCCATCATGATCTATCGTGATCTGGGTGTCCATTGCAGCTTAGTTTTAGTTAGCCAATAGGCCATCAGTCTCCAGCAGCATTGGAAGTAGGCGAGGCTTTCCCTACTAAAGCCTGTGCAGCTGATCCCCAATATGAGGAATAGTTTGATTCCACTACACCAAGGTTTCTGTAAATCCAGTGTTTTCAAGTTAACAGAACACAAACGAATCTGTTGGAATTTCCAAATAAAGCCCTATGTGGTTATGTCACTGTATGACTTTGGGAGGCTGAAAGGACCTATTCTGTGTGTGGCAAAGTCTGCTCAGATAACACCGCAATTGCATAAAGAAACAATCCCTGATCTAGCAAAACGTCAAGATTGGTTGGTCCAGTTCACGTGCCCGAGACAAAAGATGGCGTGCAGTCCTGCTCAGTGTCAGCACAGGAATGTGGTTTGTCCTCAAATCAGAGCTCTGGCATGGTGTAACCACAGCAAGGTGTCAGACAGGGCACTTGCCTCTGGTGTTGTTTTGGAACAGGATCCTGTATTGTTCAGAGGGTTTCGTCTGTCTTGTTGAGGGTCAGTATGGCTCAGTGGCAGCACTCTGTGTGTTTACTCACACATTAGTCTTGCTCTCGCTTGGATACAGGCTGACAGTCACATAACGTCATTAGGATCAGGTAGTGTGTTTACATTTTGATTGGCAGTATGAAGAATAACAACAAAAATAAAGCGTTTTTTGAAATTATATTCTTCCCCATTGGCCTAACATGAGCAGTATGGCCTACTCTTAATCATAACAGTGGTTTGTCACTTTGTGCACCAGTAGTTCTATCAAGCCATTCAAATAATGTTGGTATAATGTTCAATTTCTTTCAGTTGTCCAGTGTAATTGAGCTTATTATTGATTAATCAGACAGTTATAAAATCCCAAGACAATAATTGGAAGTTAAGTGTTACATTATATTAAAATTTCAACAGGGAAATGCGTTAAGCCCTCATGAGCTGTATCCATTTACTTTTGGCAGTTCTTGTCCAACGAATGGATCATTTCCACTAAAAGAAATGATGACGAGTGTCATCAGTTAATCTCAGAGACCGATATCTCCAAACTTCAGCAGAAAAACAACCCTTTTCTGCACCGTGTACAGTGTTTGAGCAGGTCAAGAGTTCAGCGTCTTACCCAAGGACACTTGACTGTTGGGTCAAAGACCTACGACATCTTAATGTGCGCAGAAGGTCACTGTATTTGTGCCACTGCCCTACCTATCACGTTTATTATCACACGCTCAGAGGGACTGCTAGCTGCTTGATCTCCAGCTTGTATTTTCACTTACACCAGGGTTTTCTACAGGGTGGGCCCTCTTTACTTTGGGTGCTTGTCCACTGCTCTTCCCCTGGAAGATAAGCCTGCAGGAGCTGACTGGGCAGTTTGTCTTCCTCTTGAGGGATTTTCCGATGCTTATGAGGCACATTTCACAATGCTGGGAAGAAAACCTGTGCTTCTCCGCACCTGACTCAAATTTTATTTTACCAGTCAGTGTTTACTGTTAACAAGCCATGTCCCTGTCAGTTCAATGCAGCTCATTTCGGGGGGCTCAGTAGGTTAACTGACTATAGTATTGCCTGTCATGGGAGAAGAACACACAATAGGCATGTAGTTAGCATATCACCAGGAATTAAGTGGATTCTGCCTCCCAATTTAAACATTTGATTCACCCAGAGTGTGACAGCCTCTCACCTCTTACTGTGAATTCAAAGACTGCCAATGAATTCTGCTTTTTTTCCCTTTCTCCTATAGGAAACACACCGCTGCATCTCGCTGTCATGATGGGGCACAAAGGTGAGTTTAATGAAGCACTAGTCCATGTGGTCCATAGTTGTCTCTCTCTGTACGTCTCTGTGAATGCTCTCTGCGGGTTAGTATGTCTTCTGTTTGTGTTTGTGTTTATTTGTGTGTGTGTTTCCGTTTATTTTCCTGTCTTTGTGTGTGTTCATTTGTCTGGCTAAGCACCACCAGACATTTGTCACAGATCACCACACAAATCCCAGACGGCAAGATGCTCATGCATGAATGAAGAGGTTCTGTTTATGGATTTTTTGCCTGGTGAAAAAAAGCAAATTTAGCAAGGAGACGATTTTCCTCCTTTCTCGTGGATGTCTTTTCTTCAATTTAATACATATGTGAGTCGTGCCAATCAAATATGTGCCAAGCTGTGTATATATCCTAGAATAACATTGAGAACAAATAACAGTTTGTGTGTATGATGAATATCAAAGCTCTGTACAAACCTTTTGCATGATTTTGTTTTTAGCCAAATTGCACCAACCAGACTGAAAGCATGTCCATAAAACATTAATGCACTGCCCCCCTGTGAGTTGATGCTTACATTAAATTTCGCAGGCAGGCTTCAGAACATGCTACTGAAAAATTAATCCCCCTTTTTTTCCAGCACACACTCCCAGTGAACAGCTCAGATGGAGTCACTCGTACCGCACATTCCCATTTGTTTAGTGTCCGTCATTTGAGCATGGGTTTCAATTGATTTCACATTTGCAAAGTTCAATTCCTGTCGCTGGCGTGAAAGCCCTGCCACTGACTATTGGTATTGGAGTGCTGGAGTGAGGTGGCGGATGGGTCGCTATGGAACTGATTGTGCTAATGAGGTTGCCTATCTCTTGCCTGAGCTGCTAGCCCGTCCTCCAGGGATGCTCTGGCCAGACAGGCTAAAGGAATTAGATCATAGAGTAGTCTGGGTGTGGCTGCTGGTCTGATGGGATGGATAGGACAAGGCTTTCTTTGTGTAAGGCTCAGTGTGTGTGTTTATGATTGACCTGACTAGTAATGGGAGTAATGCTCGTCTGTAGTTCCTTAGATTTTAGATTTTGTTATAGCAGAGGTCCAAAAATTCATTGTAGATGAAGAAGATAGACTGTATTTGTCACTAACAGCCACATTGGAGCTTGATACAGTCCCGATTTGTGATTCTGCCATTGTTAACTAATGAAATGGTATTGTGCAGTTTCTGCTGCTGTTATGCAGACTCTTTTTCTTTCAGAGTTGCCAAAAGTTTTCAGGGGAAATGTTAACAGCTGCTACAGCAAAAAAAAAAAAAAAATCATTTGAATCATTGATTAATCTTCCAGTTATTTTTTCAGTTATTCTTGGATTATAAAATGTGGACTATACTGACAAATACCTATTATACTTTTCAAAGCCCAAGCTCACATCTTCAAATGTTGTCTGACCAGCATTCCACAGCCCAAATCCATAAGGCTTAACATGGAATGAAACAAGCTAAAACAGTATGTTTTTGGAGAAACGCACTGCAGCCACACAATATGGGAAAAAAATCATATTGTGATTATTTTGACAGATGTTACGATGACAATATGCTTAACGATTACAGGGAATAATCTTTTTTTTGCATTACAATATTCATCATCACTGTAAAAAAAGGTTAAAATCATGATGATGTGACATTTGTTGGGAAAAACAATGTGTTTACTTACAAAAAAAAAGACCAAGATTGGTAGGTCATGGCATTTCTGCAGCACTACAGTTCTTCATCATAAATGCCTTAATCAGAAAACCCCAGCTTCTGCGATTTGGATATTACACTTGGCCATATTGTGATTTTGATTTTCTGTCAATCACCTAATTGATGAATCAACCAATTGTTTCCACTATTAAAACATAGGAAAAGTAAAAAGGTGAGAAAAGTGAATAAACCCAGTGTGAAAGTATTATAAACCCTGAACACATTCTCTGGAAATTGAAACCAGAAGTACACTAATTACTGTATTCACTCCCCGTTTCAGGGGAAGACAGTCTTCTTCAGAAGCCTGTTTCGTCAAAGGACAGAAAATGTTTGCCAGTGGTTGTGTTATCTGTTCCCATGGCCACAGATATAAAACTATATTTCAGAGATAGTAGATACCAAACAAGTGGGTGTTAATAGCCAATGTGCCAGTCTGGCGAGGTTTGCCTTCCTCTGAAACGGCACATCAGGCAACTTCTATCTGATTGTCGCCAAAGGGGGGGAGAAAAAGTGGTCAGTTAAATTGAAAGAGGAGATTAGATTCCCGCTATGCAGATTAACAACCTAGCAAACCAGGTGACGTGAAAGAGCATTGTTTTTTCCCCCAGAGACTGTGACAATGTGTTTCTTTAACTCCTGTTTGATTTGGTGTGCTGAGGGTGTGATCAATGGCGAGGAAGTGAGCAAAAAAGCCAATTTATAGATGCGCTCATCCTCGATCAGACGGGGTGCTGATGGTGGGGGTTTTAACAGCCCACAGAGCCTCTTAACAAGTGCCCCATCTGTAGCCAGTGCACGTAGTGAAGCATTAGATTAGCACTTTATTTTCTCCATCCCACTCTGCCTCCCTCATTCCTCTGTTAGAGTTGTGACTCGGGCAGGACCTCCATACAGCTGCTGCAAACGCAATCAACCCAGAGATCCACAGGGAGACGTCCTTTTGTCAGTACTTTCATGACTGCGTATTGGATTGAATTGGATGGTACACGCCAAGGCTAACGAGTTATGGGCTAGTCGCTAATGTATCCAGGCAGCTCTTTTTGATTTGATTGAAATTAATGACCTGCAGTGTTTTGATTATTCGTTCCCAGCTTACTACAAGGAAATCAGAAAGAAATGCATCATTTCTATATTTACCGCATTTGTATGACATTTTATCATCACTGAATTGTATTTGTTGATCATTTAGATGTTGAGCACATAAAGCAGATAGTGTAGATGGTCAGACAAGATGGCAACTCAAAGTTGATCCAGTCCACTCCGTGTACCTGAAAGCCTGAAGCCAAACCAGAAGCTAACCTGCAAGTTTGCCACTGAGGACGCATGGCTCTTCTCTCCACAATTATGTAATGTATATATATGCTAAATGTTTATTATTATTACACAACCATTGGATTTAAGCAGGGTGATGTATAGGTCAGAGGCCTACGGGAATGCGAGGCTCACGTCAGAAAGCGAGCGCCGTCTGTGTCTTCTCGGCAACCTCTGTGATCAGCTGCTCGGTCCAGGCACACACCGGACTAATGCATGAACACAGAGGCTGGCCTTTCGTGTTCGCTGATGTAAAGCTCTTGTGAGGCACTCTGCAGTCACACCCTTCCTCTCTGGTGCCAGCACAGCTCCTTTATTATGTTAAAACATGCAATATGGCCAATATTAGTCAATCTTTCTGAAGTGGTCAGCATTTGGATGCAGATCACGTCGAGCAACATTTTTTTTTTAAATAAGAAAGCAAATTCAGACTGGTCATGAGCCCAGTCTTTGATCCTCAGCTGCTCCCCCGGTGTGAGCACAGTGACTTCCCATTGGCCTTTCTTTATTCATTTTTATTTTTCTCTGCTTCGCCTCCACCTTAAAGAAAGCTGTGCATTAAAGACATGGTGTTGCCTTTTAATTGCTTCTGTGAAGAATACAGCCTAAATGCCTTGGGTGCTGTCACAACAGACCTTTTTATTCCTCCTGCCACTATTCTCTTGGGGAGGCCGCATTTCTCTTTGTTGTGTGGATAATATGTTTAATTAGGTAGAGTTTCAGAATGTGTTCCTCTCTGTCATAAAGAATGTATGAGACCCTGGCCACTCTCTCATTAATAAAACATTGTGAGTACGTGGATCAGAGGGGTGATGTGGTATATTAAACTATGTGACAATGCAGCTATGTGTTACCGCTGCTTCTGGGCGCCAGGTTTGCTGTGTGACTCCGCCCACTTGAGGCTGTTTTTTTTTTTTTTTAAATAGCTTTTCATACTGATGTTTAACAGAGAAACAAGTCTGAACATGAAGGCACAAACCGGTTTGCTTTTGTTCAAATGACTAATTGCGTTGACTCAAAGGATTGAAATGAAAGAGGCTGCACCGAGAACTTCTATGAAGCTTTTACCAGCCTAAATGAACGTTGAAAATAAAAACTCCAATAAAGTTTCTGTCCGTCACGTGAAAGCCCTGCAAAACCACTCGGCAGCAGCCCGTTAGCAGTCGGCCTCTGCTTTGCATTCGAGTGGTTTGCTGCTCACAGGATTGTGACTACTCCGGCCCCAGCGCTGGGACAGAGCTGCACAGACGCCAACATCATAATGAATGATGTCACGACCAAACTGACAGCTGAGCCGCAACAACGGGCTTCATTTGTTGGCGAGCTGTAGTTAGTTGACAGGCTGCCCGGAGAGTGAAGGGATTTTGTGCTGCACTTACTGCTGATCTGGCCATAGAAACGGGATGAGGCTCTTTTGCTTTTTCCCCCATTGTTGGAATACAAGCAGAACACGGTGGATGAAACGGCGCAGTTACCAGAGGATGTCTATATGCAAAGTTTCACAATTTCGTCTTGTGAATCCTCATTTTAGAGCAGTATGGACTTAAGTACGATGTTTGCCGAGTCTTGTGTAACTGTAGGCCCCATATGTCACTTTGGTTAATGGGTCAGCTGTCATCTCAATCCTACACACAATCTGTCCTTCTATAAAACCGGGATTATCTTTATATAGTTGAGATGAAGCTACGGCAAACATCTTTAGTTTGAATAACCCGTGTTTATAGCGGCCAGTCAACATTCGTATCAAATTTACTGCAAAGTTGGCAGATAGGTTTGTGATGGAAGTGCAGTGAAATTAAACAGAAGCCACACGCGGCACCATTTGTGCAGGAGAAGAAAGTACAGCCAGTTAAATTGTTCACAGTGTTGGCGTGGAGTAAAAGTTAGTTTATTGGGCTTTATTTGTCTGTTTGATTTCTTTCCTCTGTATCGTCACATTTTGTCCAGTGTGTCAGATATGTGGCATCAAAACATCAGGAAGACACTCGACAAAGAGCTTATTCACCCCTTACAGTTTGTCCTTTAATAAAAGGTCAATTTTACCAAATAACACATCACATCTTCTGTCCATCTGTTCCTCTGTGTATATTTGTGTCACTCTTGTTAGCGGAAAACAAATGACTTCTTTCTTTTTCTGTCTTTTGCTTTTGATGTTTCCATTCAGAGTCTTGTTTTGCTCTGGTCAGAAGTAATGGGGCTGCATTTATCTTTTTCTGCTCGTATTAAATGTGCATCCTTTTTAAACAGAAAGCAGCATTCAAGAGAAAAAGGGAACTTTAGATGTTGCCTCACTGTTTATCCATTTGTTGCCGATGAGCCTGTGTGCAGCCCTCTATCCCTGGGCAAACCTATGCTTATTCCAAAAAAACCTAGAGTGAAGACTACAGACAAACCGACCTTTGTTAAGGGTGCACCTACTGCTCCTGAGTTGTGTTTGAATGATATGTAAAGCTGTTCCCCTTTCCTCTCTTGGGCTGTGTCTTTTGTGTGCATATATTAAATATATATACATTTATCTTTTATTTTGCAGGATGACCTTATGATTTACGATTACTTATTTGATTCTTTGTTTTTCAATACAAAAAAAAAGCGATGTCCCATCTGTGATGCAGTAGAAATTATTATTTTAAAGTAAAAATATTTTGATGACCATAGGGATAATATCGTGAATCACATTTATACTGGACAGGATCATTCTGACATGAAATTTTCATTGCTTTAAATGTACCTACACAGGAATAGACATACAGGTACAAGATTTGAAAAATAAAGTTAAGAATAAAGACTGGAAAGGCCTGTAATGCACACAAGTATGTGAAGAAACAGAGTATGAAAAGAAATCACCAGTGACCAACATCATACAAATAGTGCAAAGAAATCAGATCTGAATGAATACACGTACATGGGGTGGAATTAGATAAAGCTGTTCCGTCTTCCTTTCCTTTTTACAGAGTGTGCCCACCTGCTGCTGGCCCACAATGCACCAGTAAAGGTGAAGAACGCTCAGGGATGGAGCCCCCTCGCCGAAGCCATTAGCTACGGAGACAGACAAATGAGTGAGTATCTTTGGCTGACTTGAATGGGCGTTTAAAGCTCCACCACCGCAGCTACATACAGAGATGTGGGTCAGTCAGATTATTTACTGGGTCTTCCCGTGAGAAAACGGAGACGGAGGAGAGAGAAGGTGCGTTCAACAGATGCAAATCAACAGTTGCTTCTGTACATTCTTCCACGCCGCTGCCTCCGAGTGAGGTCACAACGCAGGCCTGCCCCCTTTGTCCCTCAGAGAGAGGGGACATTCCTCAAGGCCCTCTGGCTTTTGTGCGGCAATGAAAGGCAATTCATTAGATGTCTCGCTCTCTCTCCTCATAGGACGATTGTGATCAAGCCCCTGCCTCGTCCATTTTCTGCCCCCAGCTCATAGTCAAAGTTTGATTTGAAATGCTTTTAAAGCATTTTAAGAATTATATTTTCCCAGCAAATTTAAATCTATAACTATTACTTCTATGAAAACATTACTGACATGTAACTGAAAGCTTTTAAAGGTACTGTGTGCACCTTTACAGTTTATTTTATCACTCATGAATATTGAAATTTTGGTAATGAGTATTTCCCAGAATTTACTTTGACCTTTGTTAGGCTGTTTTGGATATCTCAAATTCTATTTTTACTCGAGAGGTACATTTTGTTCACAATCTATTAAAAGCTCCTGATGTGTTGGTGAAGGGAACAGGAACACTTGAGGTTTGGCTCTGTGTGGTGGGACAGTGGCGAGATAAAAAAAAAAAACTGAATCACGACACTTTTGTACTGCTAGAAAAACCACACCCAGGCTAAGATGGGGCCAGAGTTGTGAGCTTGACATTGACATATCACAGGCATGTGGGGTTTTTCTAAAAAGAGTGATTCTTCCAGGGTTTTCTAAGACATTTGCTAACCAGAATCCGTGAAGCTAGCAGGCAAAACAGCGTTACATTTTTTCTCAAACAACATGTGAAGTCACTCAGAATAAAGGAGGTTGGAGTTATTAGTGCAGCCACTTGGCACCAACACTCAGCAATCATACAGGGAAGCAGCTTAGAGTGTCTCCATTGACTGCATCCTCTAATTAACTCCCTAATGCCCCTCACAGTACCGGGCTTACAAGTGTGTCTATTGACTGAAACTTCTTCTGAAATGTGCAATACCATTTTTCTTCTTCTTTCTTTTTGCCCTATTGGAAAAACTTGCTGTTTAGAACAAATCGGACTGACATGAAGAAGATGAGGCAGGTGGAGGGGAAAGCTGTTGTGCCGTTAAAGTAATTCACAGCTCTTGATAACAAAGAAATGATTTAATCTAAAGGTTTTCTTTGAAGTAAAAAGTGTAAGCATTGAAGTTTTATTGTTACCCAACATTGTTTAAGCACAGTGCTGACTGTCAGCCAAATGTTCTCTTTTCACAAAGCAGAAGTCATTCTTTTCATTGTCAAAGCAGCTTTTGGTTCTGGACACTGTGAGGCACAGGTGCACCAGGTGTGGAACCAAATTAAGAGGGATTTAAGGGCCTTTACAGGGCTCCAGGTTGTGACCGCTTTGGTCACACTGGCACCAAAGAAATATTTAATTGACCACACTGGTGCTTCTGAAATTTAGCAGGTCTGACTAAGAAAAAATGTAACATATGAAAATATATGTACATTTGAAAATATATATACATTGATATACATTAGCCTATTAATATATATATGTTTTAGTTTATTTTGTCAGCCTATTACTTTATGTCCATCTAGTATATTTTCAGTGCATGTGTAAGTCCACGGCATGTACTACTCCCACATTCAGTGTATGTGAACTGAAGAAATTTTAAGACATTGCATCATTTAAACGTGGTTTCTTATTTTCTCTCTTTTTTTTGGCATGAAAAATGGTGCACTGCTGTTCAACCTGTCCTTGGTCATCAGATGCCATTCTAGGGATCGCAATTTCTTGTTGCGTTTGCTGTGATTTATATTAAGAAAAACTGCACCATGGCTTGCAATCATTGACCTAATGTATTAAATGGTGTTGTATTATTGGGTGTACCTAAATTATGCACTGGTACACTTAAATTAAAATTTGATGTTCATCAGTTTTAAAGGTTAAATCATTGGAGCCCTGCTGTATGTGACGTTGTTCTGCAAAGGCGTAAATTCACCGGGACTATTTGCTTCTCCTGGATCCGGGCCAGAGGAGTTTGTGGGCCAGAGCTTAGTGGCCAAGCCTGAATCTGTCTGCTGATTCAGGAGATCGCTAGACAGGTAGAGGCTCGACCTGCTGGCAAACAGGTACAGTAGGTCAGTCTGCTGATGAGCTGGCAAGAGTGGACTGCACCTTCTGTTGCGCTGAAGTAAAACTGTTGTTTTTATAACCCTGTTTGTGCTCTTTCATGCTTCTCGAAAGAACAGCCTCTGTTGCAACAGCTGAGTCTGCACACTGTAAAACTGACACATTTGGCCTTCAGTGCATAAAGGTTTACCTGGCTGCCATGGTGACAGTAAAGGAGAAAGGTGCTGAGGGAAACTGTGACTGTTTTTCCTATTCAGGGCAATAAACATTCAGTCCTTTACAGACTCAGCCTCGCAGAGCCCTGCCCAGCAGTTATTCAGTACAAGCTGAGTTAGCGTCAGTCAGGAGTCTGTGAGGGAAGTACAGACTGAGGAGCTTTGATTGTTTGATTTACAGTAGGGCAAATGACCGGAAAGCGCTGAAAACAACACAGCACGCAGATTTCCATAGGAACTGTCGGATAAACAATTTCTTGAATGAGATTAAATTCAAGAAACATCCAAACTCTGCACTCCTGCTGAGTTATTTTTAGAGTCACATTTGTGACTAATTTCCACTGATGTTGACCCACATCTGTTGTGATTTGATGTCACCTGATTTTTCTCCCTTCAGGTTTTTCATTTGAACAAAGAGGCAAAATGTGGCTCAGAAATAGATGTTATCATGTGTTTTGTTCAATAAGAGCTATTTCTGTCCACAGTTGCTTTCCGCTCACACAGCTGTAATTTCAGTTTAAGGAGCTTGTTTTCACTTTGGTGTTTATAAGACGGGAAATGGCACACCTGATCAAAAGGCACATTGGACCATACATTTAATTTGATGAAATTTTGGTCTTGACATTATTATTATTCTGTTTTTTGCATGACTGTCGCACAAGTTAAAAACTCTGGTTTTGTAAGCTATCAAAAGCTAAGCTTTTTTTTTTCTTTTAAAGGCTGTGGCTAACCAGGAGTGTTTGGTCTGTAGTTAAAGCAATTCAGATCAGAGGAAAGTGTGGCAGTGACACCATTTTCTAAATTAAATGTTCGTATTTATTATTGAAGAGCAGTGCGGTTAGGCCAGGTAAGATGTTACTTGATTTTCACCATTTCCAGTCGATTAAGCCACATTGGTAAGCAAATAGACAATGTTTTTTAAAGATGTACTATTTTGTAAAACACTGTTGCTGGAGCTTAGCCTGTACTGGCGTCCTCTACATTTATAGTATTTGACCTCCTACAGTCTAACACTTCATAGGTTTCATAGCAAAGTGATACAAATTTCCTTTCCATTAAAAACCTACTTCAACAATTTAAAAAAATGAACAGGGTAATTGAACACAATAACTAAATTAGATAAAAGATGCGAATCAAACAATAAATCATTCATACTTTTTAAAAGCTTGTGAATGTGACAGTTTTGAGCCTTTTTAGATGTCTTGTAACACCTCTGTAAGTTTAAATATTTGAAACTATATTCAGACCAACTGTCTGCTGCCCCTGCCGGCCTCCTCGCCTCTATTCCACTCTGCAGCGTACCTGTATCAATACCGACTGTTCTCACACTCCTGGAGACCTGCCAGCAGGACTCGTCCAGTTAGATCCTAGGCCTCATTGTTAAGTAGTAGCAGTTTGTGGTGATGTGAACGCAGACTTGTCCTGACTCTGTCTCTTTTCATTAATGTGCAGAGGTGAAATTACTGAGATCACTCGCCTAATTAATGCCAGGAAAGTGCCCTAATAGGTATCTGGGTGAATTAGCGCCAGCATGGAGAGTCAGTTTGGGTTAGCGTTAAAGCGGTCGGCCCGTGTTGGCTGGGTGGTCTGTGCGGGCAGATGGTGAGTTTGTAGTCCTTTTCCCCGTCCTGCTGAGAGGCGGCGAGGATCAGGAGGAGCCCCATCCAGAGCTTGTCCACACTCATTAGGCAGCCGAGCCATAGAGACACCCTTGTCCTGGTCTTGTGTCTGTACTGCAGGTTTACTGTTGAGCCCTCCTAGATGCCAGTAAGACGATATGAAGAACAGCATGTGTGTTGATGTGTGTTGTTTAGTTGCGCTAATGATAGTATTATATGCCCAAAGTCCTATTAAAATGTAGGTCAGTCAACTGTTATTACTGCTTCCATTAGTTCATGAGTGGCACAAACATGTTGTCATCTACTCCCCTCCTGGCTTCATCCAAGCACCACAGTTACGTCGGTGAACAGCTGATGCTCCAGCTCCTCTTAAAAACAGCAAATAGACGCTGGCTAGTCGGGCGTGGATCCTTTTTCCTCAAGCCTGCTTTCTTTTTCTCATAAACAAGCAAGTCTCCTGCAGTCAACAGGCTAAAGAGCTGTGAATGCTCCTTCAACGGACCCGTCATGCTTAAAAGTCTCCTGTGAGTGCGTCTCTCCCCCAGGTCATTAAGGAGGTTAAAGGCGCAGTTCGTTAGCAGGCAGCTCCATATCTGCCAGGCTCTGCCCCTTTGAACTTCCTGGAACGTTTTTGATCCCTGTAGGCGGCGTGCAGGGATTGGCGCGGTGCTGTTGAGAGTGTCCCATCTGGCTCCAGGAAGTCAGGATACTATATCTGTGAAGCAAAAGTCATCGTTACTGTGAACTGTGTGATCTTTGCCCTCGGCGTGTCTCATTTTTGATGGGATTTGCATAGTGAGCCTGTTTCTAAGGCAGCGGCGGTGACTAACGGTGCATTCGTATGGCAGTAGTGCTGTACCAGCCTTTTATACAACACAGGATTACCTATGTTGTAGGGGGAAAAAGTCTGAACATTCACATCCACTTTTGGCACCTTTAGTATCTGTTTTTGTCTGATGTGAATAGTTTTAGAGCTGCAGCTAAAGATTATGTTCATTGTCGAGTAATCTATTCATTTGTTTCTCAGAAAATTGCGAAAAATGTCAATCAGTGTTTCTCATAGCCCAAAATGACATTCTTTAATACCTTTAAAATGTAGGCTATTGTCCATAACCTAAACATGTTCAGGTTATTGTCAAAGAGGGGTAAAGGAACCATAAGATATTCACCTTTAAGAAACTTTTGTAAGTGACTCTTGACTTGTTTTTCTTTATTATTAGATTATTATAAAAACAGTTGACCTTTGATCGCTAATAAGCTCTGCCTCTGTTTGTTTCAGTCACATTTTGACTTTTAGGGTAGATGAGGGGGCTTTACTCGGAGGGCAGACGCTCTCAAAAAAAGCTCCAGATGGAAGAGAGAAGCTGAGAAAAAGTTCAGTGTTTCCAAAAGGCCTCCGTCATAAGATGTATTTTTCCTTCGCCAACTCATCACGATTAGGGAGAAAATTGCTCAGATGCCACACAGAGAAGGTTTGCCAAAACAAGACCAACATGGTGTGAAATTAGTATTCGGTGAAGTGAATGATTTTTTTTCTTCTTGGAGAAAGTTTAGCGGTGGGATCAGATTCAGCAAAGCAAGAGGTTATTTGGGAAAAATTCACAGCCGTTGTGGGCACGAGACATTCCTCTAATAAAGTCGAAGATTTTTATGTGTGGAAAAAGTGACCTTATTACTGATGCTTTTGGTCCGACTGGTGCCCCGCTTCATCTCTCGTTCTCCTGTGTGTTTCAGTCACGGCGCTGCTGAGAAAGCTGAAGCAACAGTCCAGAGAGACCGTGGAGGACAAGAGGCCCAAGCTGCTGAAAGCCCTGAAAGAAGTGAGCAGTCCTCTCTCTGATAGTGCTGCACCTGATTTCTTGATGCCTTTTTCTCTTGTCTGCTCATCAGATCTTCTGACATCTCAGTTTGTTGTCCCTTTTTAATCTCTTCTTTTTTTTTTCTTGATTTCCCATCTCTTCAATCATTCAATAAAATTGTAATTATACAGCACCTTTCAAACAAATCGAAATGCAATCCAAAGTGCTGTACAAGTGTCCTCTAAAAAAAAAAAATGGAATTATTGATTTAATCTTCCAATGATGTGCACGATTAACTGAGGAAAACGTAATGCTTCCGGCCAAAGCTGTTGTGCAGTTGCAGAGGCATTATGCTTTCCGGTTTTCCATCCGTCCGTCCCAGTTATGTGAACGCGACATCAAGAGAATACCTTGAGGGAATTTCTTCAAATATGGTCCACTTGGACTCAGGGACAAACTGATTAGATTTTCATGGCCAAAAGTCAGAGGTCGAGGGAACTATGATCACACAAAACACATTTTTGGCCATAACGCTAAGTGTGAATCATCATAACTAGTTTTCTTTCATTTGACTGAGCGACTAAACAACCGATTGCTGCAGCTCTACCACAAATACACAAACATCCCTTTCAGTCGTCAGGAAAGTCTGTCATACACAGATAACTGTCATCGCAATATTAGCAAAGCCTGGAGGAGGACACACCCACAAAGACACACATTATCAACTAGTCAGTTGAAGACCTGTTGTGTAAAGCTAAATTACATGTCACTGTGTTTTTGTGGCTGCCTGGTATGGCATCACATGCGTACGCACACACACACTCTGTGAACTTGTAACTGCTAACAGACATGCTGTACAGAGCCGCAGTTATCCTTCAGGGTTTGTTGTGGCCGTCGGCCTGACATGATGTCACACACACACACACACACACTTTAAACATTCAGACGTACAGACCAATATAGAATAACTACACGAGGAGCCTTTCCGTATTGTCGAACATGAAGTTATGGAGGCCAAACTTGTGGGCGTCATCGTCTGACTATTTTAGCTTCCAGGTCAGCTGTGAAGCAGTGCCACCCCCACAAGAGAGCAAGTGAGCAGATGTACAAGTACAAGACCAAAAGAGGCCAACTATGTTAAAACCCTGCGTTTTTTAACTTAATTTAAAGAGGTTACCACAGTATAGGCAGTATAGGCCAGATTTTGTGTAACTGATGTCAGCGCGAGTTGTTTGACACTCAACCCAGCCTGCAGTTGAGATGACAGGATGTGATCTCTTCCTGGTTGATGTGGCAGAGAGGAGATTTTTCTGCATCATCATCTCTCAGATTATATAGCTCTGGGAAATGATGACCTCCTCTCAGCTTGACATCATCGCTAAATGCCAGATTGAGACCACCAGCGGTGATGAGATCAGAATGAGTACCTCAAAGGTCAATACGGCTGTACTGAGCTGTGTCAGTCAGGTGTGATTTATTCTGGATGGGACATAAAGGCTCATGTTTACTCTCTCCTGGTAACTGGAAGGCATTGGTTCAGCATTTTGTTTTCTGTTCTGCAAAGATGTCTTATTTATTGTTTTTTAAAATTGTTTTCTCATTTTTCACTGTTTTTGTTGCACACGCATGTGAAAGCCACAAACAAATATTCAGCCTTGTGTGTCATCTCGTCCATTCATGTAGTTTTACTTGTGATTGAGATTTTTTTTGTCTTCTTTTGCAGCTCGGAGACTTTTACTTGGAGCTTCACTGGGACTTCCAAAGTTGGGGTGAGTCAAGCTACACCTTCCCCTGTCTTACAGTGGTGAGGTTGACAGAAAACACCATCGTTCACAGACATTTTCCACCATGGAATTTAACCCTGTGCTACAGGAAATGTGATGAAATCTGTCCGTGCCATGATGGACTTTGACTGTTGATGGGGCTTCAGGCTGAAACAAACTCCTCTTCCTGGACATGAACTGCCACACTGTCCTCTAACGTCACTGTCCCTCCCTGTATGACTATATCAGGAATATCTGCTGATACAAGAGGCAGCATATGTCCTCCAGTTGCGCTGAATTCACACATATTTTCACCTTGTAAACAGTTTCAGAATACAGATGAAGTCTCCTGTATGACAGTAGTAAATGTTTCTGCTGCTGTAGCAGCTTCTGCTTAGTCTGCACAAGTCTGGCCCCAGAGTGTGTGAGCCGGGGCTGATTCTGTGTACTCACTGTATCTTTGTGAATTATTGACATGGTGGGAAAGATTACGTAATGGATGCGTGATAGTAACTGAATGTAAACTGGTTGCATAACGGTGTGTTTGCAAGTTGTAATTGTGTGAAAGTGCACACTTTGATGCTGCGGCAGTCAGCTAAAAAAAAAATCTGTTTGTAGTTTTTCGAGAGCTAAAGATTTTTGTGCTCTGGTTTAAACCGACACCATCTCATAGACCTCAGGCCTGTTTAGCCTACATGTCGCTCTCTGCTGAGTCGGAGGAGTCACTTTTCAGTCCTTCACAGAACTATTTTGGACCGTTGAAATAGCTCCTGAGATATGTGCAACGATAGAAAAGCAAAGGAAGTTTGTTGCTTTCTGTTACTCAACCTGAGTTATTAAATATGCAGAACTACATGTTATATAGCGCTCTTTACGAAGGCTTTGAATATATGCTGGTCTTCATTATTAAGTGAGCCTTTTCTAAATTTAGCCTTCACATGTCCTCACCGTATCTTTTCATGTTGCAGTGCCTTTGCTCTCCAGAATCCTGCCTTCAGACGCCTGTAAGATCTACAAGCAGGGCCTCAACATCAGGCAAGTCCTGTCAACAACTGTAATGCCTAGAAGTAAAACGTGTGATGTTTGAATAAGAAGAAAGGCAACAAGAACTTAACTGAATTAAACTTAAATTCCTTTTGTTTATCGAGGCACGTAGTTACTTTCAACGCTCGCTAATTAATCCGTCATCTTGTGCCACACAGAACAGCTTCTCCTCTTTGTCCCC
>CAEMYA010000103.1:3471064-3576241 GCA_903131615.1 Diplodus sargus | reverse complement strand
CCCCCCCATTTTCTCCTCTCTTCAACCTAGTTTGGTTAACTAGAGTGTGAAATCAGTGCCTGGCAGTGAGAGGAAGCGGCGCTTCTCTGCGCAGATCTTTTTTATTTTCTGTGTTTCAATTTAAATCAGAGCCTCGGAGAAGAAGCTACCGTACAGTTGTGTGTAATGTGCCTCCCTTTTAGCTCGCTTTCAAAAGGGCGTCAGCAGAAATTCGTTGCACCCTGACGCTCGCTGACACACAGTCACAACAATGAATCTGCAAGCGGGAATACACTTTGCTGTGTTTCTTGGCCTGGAGGGCAAAAAAAGTTAACACCAGGCAGCCTTGAGTTCAGCTCGAACACACGGGGCACACGTACATTTGCTCCCGTGTGCTTTTCTCCAACACATAAACAGATGCAGCTATATTTGGGGCGTCATAACATATCAGTGAAATCCATCTGAAGAATGAACTCCGTGCACTAAAGTGTGTGTTTGTGTGCTCCTGTAAGAGATATCCTTGATGAGGAGCCTGTCATTATTCTGTGAAGCTGCTCCTGGCTGCCTCATTTGGTAGTCAAAATGCCCTCTTATTATCCTGGAGTAGCAGGGAGAGAAAGAGAGAGAGAGAGAGAAAGTGAAAGAAAATAACTGTCACAGCAGGTTCATTGAAATTCTAGTGCTACAGTGTGTCACGGCTGTCATACTTACCCACAGCACCTACCACTTTGTGTCTGGTCTTTGCAGCAGATCACATATTCCCTTTGCTGTCATGGCTCATTCCCGGACGACCCAGAGACTCTTGAAATGCGCTGCTGGTCTCCCATGGCAATGATTACCATAAACATTGTCTCTAAACTTTTCCGAGCAGACACGTGACATCCATCACTGTTTTTTTTTTCTGTCTAGCAGTTTTGTGTTTGCTTGTGTCATGCATGTGGCCAAGTTAAACTCAGCTCTTTTCCTGCCACCCTCTGTTTCCTTTCCCTGTGTTTGGCTGTCTTCTCCTTTTTATCTGTCTGAAGTTCCCACGCTGAACTCGCTCTCTGTATTTATAGATTGGACACTACACTGATAGACTTCACGGACATGAAGTGTCAGCGCGGCGACCTCAGTTTCATCTTCAACGGCAATGCCATCCCCTCCGAGTCGTTTGTCGTGCTGGACAACGAACAGAAGGTCTACCAGCGGATACACCATGAGGTGTGTGAGACACATGCTGATAGATGACTGAGAGACTAAAGCCTCACATGTGCCCCCTGAAGTTTGTAATGTTCATTACAACCCCACATTTAATTTATTTCTATTTGGTACAAAAGAAAGCAGAGAAAAGCAGTTTGAGAGGCTGGAGCTAACAATTGTTTGTTGTTTTTGATGATCGGAATAGTTTGTTTCCTGTCAAAGAAATAGTTTTAGCTCTACTGCATTACTGAACATTCGTCCTGAGTGATCCGATCACAAGTGTACATCTCATCAGTTATCATCTGGCATGTGTCTAGACATGCGTCTCATTTGACCATTTGTGACTGGATCTTACTTATTTGCTCTTTATTCAAAGGAACACGTACATCACTGGAACAAATAGATATGATGTTGTTACTCAAATAAATAAAATTTCTTTGAGGTATAACATTTCTTGAATTAAAAATTAAGGCCCACATATTTCTCTTAACTCCACACGTCTTAAAGTTGAGCGTTTTTGTCAGGGAGCCTGGGACTTTCTCACCTGGTGTCAAAGAAGTAGCTTGTATTAGATACTGTTTACTGTATTTGTAAAATTTGACATGTTTACTGTCAACAAAATGTTTTACTCTGTCATAAATTTAGTGTGGAGGCAAGAGGCGCTTTAGATAAACAGATGCAGCAAACACACACTTTTTACAAGAAGAAAAGAGTGAGTGATTCAATCTGAAATGCGTCCTCAACGCCTCTTGCACTAAGACCTGTCCACTTGATCCTGATCAGATCATACAGGACGCATGTTCATACCCGTTCTGAACGACCTAATACTGCAACTTTGCTATTCTCGAAGCTTCCCCTCATGTTTTTCGAACAGCTTGTCGTCATTGTTGTCATCCCTCCAGCCTGTGTTGATCCCTTTGTAGTTTCCTAACACTGTCCTGTTTGTCCAGGAGTCGGAGATGGAGACAGAGGAGGAAGTGGACATTCTCATGAGCAGCGACGTGTACTCGGCCACGCTCTCCACAAAGTCCATCACCTTCTCCAGGGCGCAGACCGGCTGGCTGTTCAGAGAAGACAAGACGGTGGGTGTTGTAGTTATTATCATGACATTATTCCTCCCAGCTTTTCCAAAGTCAGCTGTGGGTCACAGGGGTTCACCTGGCCGTGGAATTTTTTCCCCCAGACGGAGAGTTGGGAATTTGAGGAATTCCTTGGGGGAGGCAGGAAATAGAAGGCAAACAATACACAAGGACACAGATGTATATCAGAATGTAGTTTTTTTGAGCAACATAACTTCAGTTGCAATATATGATGGTTTTCAGACGGTCAAAAGGTACCCAGACGTTTGAACCCTTTACACCGTGTCTGACATGAAAAACAGCTCGGTCAAACCAAAAAGGATTCTATTTTTTTAAGTCCTGAAAGTGCTCTGTAATGAGAAACTCAGAAAGACAAAGAGATGGATCCCTTTACTCTCGATTTTTACTTCTGTTTTACTGTACGAAGAATAATACAATCAAGTATCACAGATAAACAAACTGTACTTTGACAGATGGAGCTAGATTTTGTTGCTGTGTTTTTAGCCCGACCTCTACGTGTTGCTGCAGACTCTGTCCATTTTACTGATCAGGTTTCTTAAGCTGCATTTTCCTTACCAAGCAGGAAAAATGCAGAACTCAAAGGAGCATCAGTGAGGGAACCACTGTCACAGGTGACAGGCTCAGAGTTATAAAAAAAGTTGTAATAAAAAACGCAGACAGGACAGGGAGCATGAAGGGCAGTGAAGGAGTTTTGTGGGTATTACTTTCTGTCTTCTTGCCCCTCTGTCTTTCTGTCATGTGTTTAAAAGGGAAATTGGTGGCTGAGCAGGGGGTGCACTTATCTAACTGTTTGTTCTGCCTCCAGGAGCGCGTGGGAAACTTTCTGGCAGATTTCTACTCCGTGAACGGCCTGGTGCTCGAGTCCAGGAAGAGACGGGAGCATCTGAGCGAGGAGGACATCTTGAGGAACAAAGCCATCATGGAGAGCCTGAGCAAAGGAGGGAACCTCATAGAGCAGAACTTTGAGGTGAGTCATGCAATCGAATAAGGCTGATTCGGCAGTGTGATGGGAGTGTAGGCAGAGAGTCTCAAGATTACAGCCCCCACCATCATCACCCATGAGGTGATAACTGGGGTTGTGGGGCCATCACATCACAAACATCCCGTCATAGATCGGTGCTTGAAACGTGCCCGTTGATACAATTACTGGACATTAAAAATCCACCTCAACATCCTTAAAAAGGAGATTGTGAATCTTTACCGATGCCTACAGTCCTGCTGTTTAAATGACTCTTTATACACTCTGTACTTCAAGGCAGTGTCCAGCGTGAACTTGTCAGGTTACCGTAGATTTAAGGGTTTCCGCCCCTTTTCATTCTATAAGTTAAAGGAACTCACTTATTTTTTCACTTTGCGCTTCCAAAGTAGCTGAAGAAGATAAAGAGGCAAATATGACAGATGACAAGAAATGACAGCGGCTGTTTATCAGAAGCATGTTTGAAACATTTACACACAGAGTAAACGATGGGTGGATGGATTCTTTTCTTTGTATCTATTGTTGCATGTCTGTGGTTTGAGTTTAGCTCAATAAATCATTGACAATGAGATGTGCAGAGCAGGAAAAGGAGACTTAAGATGGGTTAGACGTTGTGTTTTTAGAACTTTACGGCCATAAAACTATCTACAGGTCATTTTTCTCTCTTTTTCAATGGTAGCTCACGCACTCGCGGCTTCCTCCCTCCCCTTTCTCTCGCTCACTCTCTTCACGCTCTCGCACAGATATCTGAGATACAGGTTTGACGCCGTTATTGTGTCACATCTACATACTTCAGTTTATTTTCTTACAGGTGATGAACACAATTCACTGGGCAATAAAATCCCACAGGGAAGGGCTGAGCTGGGCGATGTGGCCTTACAGGAACACTAGAGTATTTGTTGGCTGTATTGCTATATCTAGATATTTAGAAATCTCCTCATAAGCTCCTCCTAAATGCTAGGACTGTGTGACGAGATCAAATATTAAAACGTCTTTTACCTAATACCTTGATGTTGAAATTGCCTCAATATTGTAGGGATGATTATTGGTACTTCAACACGTGTTTACACAGATATGATAAATCATCTTCAGTAATGTGAATCTAATGAGAAAATGGATAAAAAAAAGTATTAGAACACAAAGAAAAACCTGGCAAGTTCAGAAAATGACATCCCCTTACTGTAATGCAGCCTTTAACACCAGGAAAAGACAACACTTATGCCATAACACAATTAAACAATATCCCAAAATCTCCCTGGTTAATGTCGCAGTGTTTGAAGAAGTCTTCTATTGGGGAGTTTACTGTGACGGTCGTCCTGCTGGATCTTTGTCTTCAAAAAGAAACGTGTTCGCAGTCTAAAACAGAAAGGATGGCTAATAGAGTGCAGCTGTGCATGTCGGTGCGAAGATGCACATGAACAGCTGCTTTGTGACTCATTGCGAACAACTTCCCTGAAAATGAGAACCGGTTGGGTCACGGCGCTGCCGATAAACATCCTGTTTACTTACACCTTGCAGCGTAACCACCAGTCCAGTCCTGAATCTGTCCTGTCCCGCTGGAACCTTGGGGTAGGACCCGAGTCTCAAAACAAAATAAACCTCACAGTTCTCACTGCTGCATCCGTACAAAGATAAATCCTGTGGAAACAGCATGGACTTCCTGCCAGACTCTGTCAATCAACGTTGCATGGTTTATTGAAAAATTCCTGTCTGACTCCATGCTGTTGTGTCTTTGATGTTTTATTTGTTTCCAACATGAAAACAGACTCAAGCGCAGCCCCTTATCTC
Source organism: Diplodus sargus (assembly GCA_903131615.1). Lineage (NCBI taxonomy): Eukaryota > Metazoa > Chordata > Actinopteri > Spariformes > Sparidae > Diplodus > Diplodus sargus. The sequence goes on along the minus strand of CAEMYA010000103.1, from coordinate 3,571,216 downwards.
ACCCCCCCCTCCTCATCCACTGTGCATGGGTTTGTGTCTCAGCACTGCCACCTAGTGGGAAACGCTCTGAAGCCGCAGCTTGCTCACAGGGATGACTACCACCCTTCATCCCTTCACTACAGTATGTTCTAGAGTTTGCTTACCAAGCCCTTGTCTAAGCACTGAGCATAAAGCCGGTCACACAGTAAAGACAATGCCTCTCAACACTCAATGGATGCCTTTTAACTGCTCGGTTGTTTTCTGTCCACTCCCCCTCATTCAGTGCCGGGGCTTTGTCTCATCACAGTGTCCTCTGTTGTGTGTTAAGTCTATTTACACTCTTAGAATCAGTGCCCACTCCTGTTTAAAGTGTAAAAGCAGTGTTGTGTGCGAGCTGGGTGAGTGGGTGCCGACGTGGAAATGGTCTCTACTTCCAGCCCAGCGGAAAAATTATCCTTGGGGGCGGGCCAGAGTGAAAATAAGCAGCTGCTGTGACGTAGCTGTGTTTACCACAGCGAGCGAGAGCAGGTCAGCCCGCGCCTGTGGACACAGAGAAGCCAGGGGGGCTTTCAAACAGGGCTCGACACTATTGATCACATGGATGAAGGCTAAAACCCCTGGTGCCATGGAATGACGGAGGGGCAGGACTGGCATACCAGCAGATCAGGGCCTCCGCAGGCTGTGTGTACACTGTCCTCATCACAACAACACAGCAGAGCTGTGTGAGAGAGCGGCACGCCGGGCTGCCGCCCATCGTTAAAAAACACCAAAACATTTCTGTGAGGGCTGCAGCGTAAAATTCTCAGTTCTGTTCACACTACAAACAGCTGACTCTGGGCACAGTCAGGTGTCTCATCATCAACACAAATTCTCCACATTATTCTGCCCTAGTTGAATTATTTAACCAAGGCTTACAAAGTAATGGTCAGCTGGTTTGAATCGATTCTTTTTTTTTGCCCCTTGAACTTTGGCAAGAACAGTGAGTTAATTTTCAGAGGAAGAGGAGATTTGAGGGCAAACAGAAAGGAGCTCATCTCAGTTCTAATTCAGGGTCAGCAAGAGCAGATCTTAAAATACACTGTCACTGAAGGAGAACTCAGAGTTTATTCACAAAGGCAGAGGGAGATCCTTTTCCTCAGGGAACTTCAATCATTTGCTATGAGGAGGAAACTGCTCCTTGGTTTTTAGAAAAAGGTTTCTTTTAGTCCTTTATGCTAGGTCTTTGCTGGAGATGTTTTCAAAATGCAACTCAGTGGTGAAAAAGGTACTTAAAAAATAAATGGTGGAAATTGTTCACCCTCAATCAACAAGGCAAACATCCACCTGGAGTTGTAAATTAAACAGACTGCATCTGTGAGGCCCACAAGGCCAAACAGAGGTTACTGTAGTTTAGTAATGCGCCGGGGCCCTCTAGTGGCTTGTGCAGGGATTTAATTTGTCTGTGGGAGTACCTAAAGAAAGGCAAGATGACCATAACGAGTCAAAGTGTCCCTAAAAAAACTCATCCTAAAGTAGTAAAAGTATATTAAAGTTTTTCTTGGCAGCTCACAGATTCTGACATAATCATTTTGTCACTTTGGACCTTTTTGCCTCTTTGTGTAATTTATTGTGTGACTCTGCAGAAGATCTCACTTTTCCTTCTGCCCTTCAGCCGGCGAGGAGGCAATCTCTAACCGCCCCATCACCGAACACTATATCCTGGGAAGAATACATCACAGCTGACAACGGAAAGTAGGTGTCTGAAAAAAACGAAGCCTTAATTCTAAGAATTTTACTGGGAAAACAGACAATTAAGAAGAAATAATATCGCTGTTATTCATACACTGATTTGTCAATTAAATTTGTGATTCCCCCTTTTCTTAAGGAAACGTTATTTACTTACTCTCTACTCTAGTTAGAAACTAATCGCTTTTCCATGGTCTTCTTCTTCACATGCAAATATCTGAGTTTGAATGACAGAATGTTTTATCTGCATGTTGCAGAATGTGAATGAGAGAAAGCACAGCAAGTTACTTCCATAACAATAACTGAATTTCAACACTATGACGCATATGGCAGATTTCTGCATGATAACAAACTGCAGGCCTTCATCATGAGATGACACCCTGACAGACTGCTGTTTCTCCCTCCTCTTCAGAGCGCCTCATCTGGGGAGAGAGCTGGTCTGCAAAGAGAGCAAGAAAAACTTCAAAGCCACGATAGCCATGAGTCAAGACTTCCCTCTGGGCATCGAATCGTGAGTCTTCCCTTTAACTTGGCATCTTGATTTAAAGCAGGCAGCCAAAACTCCCTCCTACTCTTTTCTCCTGGCATGTGCACAGTGGCGATAAAACGGGAAGTTACGGATTTATGCAAATGACAGAAGGACTGTTGGAATTATTTATTTTCATTACATTTATGACTGGCTTTGTTTTTGTCTTTCTGTATTTACATACACTGTCTTACAGTTCTATACTGTGTAGTTTTGGTTTTTTGTATCTGTAAACTTATCTTTATATATTTGCTTCTGTCAGAAGTTTTCTCGTCCGTAAATATCTGTTGGTCTTTTGTCTTCTCTCTCAGGTTATTGAATGTTCTGGAGGTGATTGCACCCTTCAAGCACTTTAATAAACTCAGGGAGTTTGTTCAGATGAAGCTCCCCCCTGGCTTTCCTGTCAAACTTGGTAAGCAGAGTCGAAGAAACATGCATACAAAGTAAATATCAGCAAACTAAAGGATGTGTCAATTGAAAGGCTTTTTTTCCCCCTGTTCAGCAATGAAGAAAGAAATAAAAAATGTTCAAAAGCACGCCGGTAAGGTGTCTAAAGACTTAATTTGTCCTCCTGCTCATGTCTCTCCACAGACATCCCTGTCTTTCCGACCATCACAGCCACCGTGACGTTTCAGGAGTTTCGTTACGACGAGTTCGATGAGTCCATTTTCACCATTCCTAACGAATATAAAGAAGACCCCAGCCGCTTCCCTGATCTTTAACTCCCCAGCTGGAGCAGGAGACGCAAGTGCAACAAGGCAACACAATGCTAAAAGACAAACTTTTTGAATAACTAAAGGAAAAATTGAGGGAAAAAAATATCGGTAATCTTTTTTTGACAATTTGTGGATTCTATTGCACATCCCGCCCCCGATTACAGATGGCAACAAGACGTGGTTGACATGACGGGACTATAGCGGCGCAGTAAGAGGTGACAGAGGCCACAGTGGTACATTTCCTCATGTTAGTAAAGTGTTTTGAAGCGTAGCGTTGCAGGTTCTTACATTCACCTTCAGATTGAATCCAGCAGCCGATGCGGGAAGTAACTTGAAGCTGAGAGTGTGAAACTCTCATCAGTGAAGGCCAGTGAAGTTCAAACAGGTGACAGGAGGGCAGGTGAGTTACTGTAAATGGGGTATAAGTAGAAGACAGACAACCAGTTCAGTTGATGCTATGTATGTAAGTATGTAAGTAATGTTTATAAAGGGAATGTTTTTAACTGACTTGTAGTAAAGCACTGATATGACTAAGTTACACGTTTGGGAGGAATTCCACCAAAAAAAAAAAATTAAAAAAAAACTTTTTAGGTTCTTTTTCCTGCTAAATAGAAAATAATGATGTGCTTTTTTGTACACTCATTTCTTTAACATGGGCACATTTAGACATTTCTCCCAAAGATGTAAACACTGCTAACAAAACATTCAGTTTTAAAATGTTAAGTGAAGTGGCTTCTTTTGTAGGATAAAAACCTAAAAATCAGTTTTTTGCTGAATTCTCCCTAAATCTGCACATTGTAAAAGTGAGTGTGCGTGTGTGTGCGCGTGTGTGTGTGTGTGTGCGTAACATTGATTTTCATGGGCATGGAGTAGCATCACTGAACTTTTGGGCACTATTTAGATCCACTACACCCACTCACCATTCAGCGGAGTTCATACGCACTCATCTCAATTCCTGCATTTGAAATTGCAGATTTTATGGTACCACAGAGTTTTCTCTTTGAGTGGCAGCAGAGGAAGCTCTGATGTCTAAGCCTTTTGTTTCTAACTACACCTTTGTAAACTATGTAACTAACTGTAAGATCCTGCTAAAATAAGAAAACTGGGGATTGTAAAGGAAGTAGATATTAGGGAATGAATGAATGATGACAACATTTATGCCATTTTTACACATAACGAAGACCAGGCTTTTCCCCTGCACAGTATGTAAATACAGGTTTGTCTTTTATGTTCTTTGACTTATTCTTTGTGCTGATGAGTTTAAGATGTCCTCTGCAAGAGGAAGAGTTGTGTTTTTTTTTGGTTGTTTTTTTAAAGTAGCGTCTTAATGAGTTAATTTGGGAGTTAACTGGTTTGTAACAAGGTGGCAGTTGCTATTTTTGTACATACTTGTAATGTTTTAAACAAAGAAAATGAATCTCTAAATTCTCCTGTCATTATTTCACTATATGTGATGAACCTCCTCCAAATGTGTGGAACAATCAATCACTTCCACAGGGTGAAAAGCACAAAGCACTGAGGTTCCTCTGGGAGTGTAGTCTGTACAAGCCCAGCCCATGAGGCGTTCACTGGACGCTGGGAAAGTTCATTTTCGTAAAGGGGTGGGGGTGATGGTTCATGAGCTTTAAATCATGTTGTTGTGCTCATGTTTGTTAACTTGCATTCTCCTGGAGTTTAAATGAAGGTGTGCTAGACGGAGAAGGAGGTTCAAAGTGTTGTAAGAACCATTCGCTTATTTACGTCCATACTAGTACCCGTCAAACCAAATACGATTTATTTTTCACATTATGGACAAATAAGTGCAGCGACAGAGACTGTGCCTCCTCACCTACACTACACTTTATTTCATGCTCCTTCCTTTCTTCAGCTGCTTTCATTTTCCATGTTTTATATAGGAAGTTCATCATTCATCTAAATGTCCGTTGTACAGCTGTATAAGTCTGCGACACTATTTTCATAATAAATGTACTCGAATAAAAACGTCACATAATCTAACAGTTTGGGCTCCATGTTCTTTCACGCTCGTGACTCTGGAAACCTTCAAGCTGAAAGGTAACGATACGTTAGCGTTCGACTCAATGAGAAATGTGCTCACTCGCTTCTAGCAGAGATTGACATTTTACTATCTGTCCATTATGGAGCTACAGCTGATTGTCATATGTCATTTTATGCATTTTATTTTTTATGTTTGTAACTCGAGCCTGGTTGATGTGAATGTCGTTGGGTAAATAAAGTTTGTAGCTAGAAAAACAAAATAGTTAACCGCCGGCTAGCTAAACTAGCTCTCTCCAACATTAACAAAGACATTTACTCATCGTACGGTTAAAGCTCACTATTTAACCTGGTATGTCGGTTGTTTATCTGTACAAAAGTAAAACAATGAATGTGTAAAACCGACAAATTCACTGTTTTAACTGTGGTAAAGCGGAGGCTTATGTGTTCAGTGGCTGCTAGGCAACCAGCAGACTCCCAAGTTGTTAGCGGAAACGATCGATCATGACACAATACTTGTGACTTGTTACCATCATAGACATATAATATTATATGTCTATGGTTACCACACTGTCTGGGTAAGCAAATAAAGTCCGTCTTCACGGTGGGTTAAGTTAAGTGGAAATCGGAAAGAATTACTCTAAAATTGCTGTAAGCAGCTGCCAGGTGACCAGCTAACCAGTTACCTGCAGAAGGGACTTTCAATGACACTTGAAGTTGACAGTTTGACCCAATTTTATTAGTTTCCTTTGGAAAACCTATTGCAGACAAAGTATTTCATTGCAACAACACATTTCAATCTACAGTGTACACTTACAAAGGGGTGTAAATAGATAGGTCAGCTGAAACATGACTGGGTGCATTACAATTAAAGCAAAAATGGCTCAGCAACCAAAAAATGACACGAGGTTGTTGCCAAGTGGTGACTATAGGTCTGACTGAGGGAAGGACTCGATCCCGACTTGTAAAATATTTACATACACAGCATTTCAGTGGAAAATGCTGTGCATTCTACTGTCAGGAGGTTTAAACACAAAAGGCAACAAAAAGAAAAATCAACAGGATCTTAAAAAAGTACAGTAATGACAATTTAAAACCAGGTCTCATGTTACTCAGATTTTAGTTTTTGTTTTCTCATCTTTACAAAAAACGAATTTCCTTCTACACTCGGTCCCCTCTGCAATGCTTCTACAGTTAAGACAACAAATCTTTTTTACTTAAGTGATCAGGCACGGACACGTTGTGGCCTATATTAAAAATATAAAAGAGGACAGTGGAAAGATAACACGGTCGGTTTGGGATGTTCTTAGTCGCTCATCTCCATGTCTTCCTGATGGTGATCATCTCCATTCAGCTTGGACTTTTTGGGGATTTGGCCCTCAGATCTCTCAGATCTCTCAGATCTCTCCATCTCCTCCTGGCCTTTGGGGGATGACGCAGAGTCGGAGTCGCTCTTCCTCTCGTCCTCATCCTCCTCGCCTTCTTTTTCACTGTCATAGCCTTGCTCCTCTTCGTCGTAATCCCGCGTCACCTGTCAAGACAATTTGTTTGTTACAAAGAGTTTAGAGGCTGTCCACGTTTTTTTCACAAAAATCACATGATTGTATCAACCTTCTGACAGAAAAATCAAGCTCCAAACGCACCTTAACGTCTCCTTTCTCACTATCAGACTTGCGGTCTCGATCTCGTTCCTTGTCTTTGCTCTTCTTCTTCTTACTGGTTGAGCGTTCCCTTTCGTCCCTGCTGCGGTCCCTGTCCTCCCTCCTTTCTCTGTCCCGGTCCTTCTCACGCTCCTTGTCCTTCTTTTTCTCTTTCTTGTGACTGAAAATGACAAATACATAATTTTTAAGTTGTTGTCGCAAGAAATATGAATGAACTTCATGTTAAATGCACATGACAACTCACCGTCTGGGCGATGGAGACCTGGACAACTTCCTCTTTGGGGACCGAGATGCACTTCGGCTTCGTCTGTGCCTCCTGAGACACAAAGATACAGATTTGGTTTTTTTAAATGACTGATTTGCTAATGCAAATATAGCAGAGCCTCAACATCATATGAAAGAAGGTGCAGCTGTTGTGACCACCATATTTCACCATTAAACTGTGCTCAGACCCACTCACCGACTTATGCTTCGTGACCTCCTGGCACTGCTGTAGCTCTTGGGAGGCGTCTTTGACCGTTTCTTAGACTTTTCCTCCTTCCTCCTGTCCCTGATCAAGACAAGCAAGATCACCAATGTTAGCCAACAGCAGTACAGTGCAGGAAACTGGGAAAGTTTTGCTGAGCAGGGCATCTGAGTCAAAGTAGAGCTTGCTGGATGTACTAGAAGATCTTTCAAGTTTTTGCAAAATATTGTGTTCATTAGAAAGAGCCACATCACTTCACTGCCAGGCACATGTGGTCAAGAATAAAATACAACAATAAAAAAAAATACTATTTTGGTCCCCCATATAATGAGCGAGATACTGACCTAGATCTACTGCGGCGGCTTCTATCCCGGGAGTGAGACCTCCTCCTTCGTGGACTCTTGGACCTCCTCCTACTCCTTGAATGGGACCTTCGGCGAGACCTGCTCTTCGAACGTCTGCCAAAAGTAGCATGTCTTAAAATCATAACAAGTTATTACCAGAGAATAAATACAGACCAAAGCTCACATCTTATATTGCTGATTCTTGACATGAACACATCTTTACCTGTGTCTTGAGCGAGAGCTGGATCGCCTGCGCCGTGACCTGGAACGGGAGCGGGAATGTTTGCGTTTGTCGTCTTTCTTATCTGCAAAAAATGATGACAAAAGGTAGATATTTACTACTAGGTTGGAGACTTATTGTTAACAAATATTCCACAGCGAACTGAAAGCTGAATTAAAAACAGAACACCAACGTTTTCACTCATCATAAAATACAATACAAACGGAGAACTCACTTCCAGGTTCAATAGCTGCAGAAATGAGAGACTGAGCCTCTCGGACTCTCTTCATGGCCTCTTCTATCTCCTTATTTGACGCGTCAGACTTCAGCCCTGGATTCAAGTTCAGTCCGGCCGCTAATGGATTCAATCTGAAAGAGCCATTAATTATTTAGACCTTTCTCAACAGAATATTTAAAATCATTGGACCGCAGAGTTTGAAGAGTGCATATAATATTTCTTACTTAGGGTCCATGGACTGCATGAGCTTCAGGAAGTCTGCAGAGAGAGCCTGAAAAAGATGCAACAAGAATGTCATCGTCAAGAAAACATTTTGCTTCAATGTGCAGTGACTATGAAGGTGACTGACTGAGTTCTCACCTGTGGGTTCATGTTGGGTCCCGGCATTCCCATAGCAGCCATTTGCTCCATGTTGGGAGCTCCAAGACCTCCAAACGGCGTCCCTCCCATCTAAGATAACAGACACAGATACACATGAACTAATTTCACAAAACTTTTCGTTTGGCAGCTAACTGAAGGAACCCAGCATCGACTACTGTGCCCGTTTACATCACTGTTGCCAAAAACAACATTAAAATGAAACTCTACAGTCATTTAGACAGTATTAACACTGAACAACATCATATTTATTTAGTGCTGTGAACACACGCAAGACTTGCAAAGATTACAAATATTATGTAAGCTTATAAAAACTCACCGATGCTAGAGGATTGGGTGTTGGGAGAAGGCCTCCTCCGGGCATCATTCCTGCCACGGCATTGGCTGGAGCGAGCAGCGACATAGCTTTAGATTCATCAGGAATGACTCCTGGAGAAAAACAGCAACATTTCAGTCCATGCTCCAAGCAAACATCGATAAACACTCAGACAAGACTTGCAGACAAGCCACCTCAGTCTAACTACTCTGTAGTCAAAAAATAATAAAAAAAATCCAGTTTGTCTTGTCTGTAAATCTTGATCCCTCACTTTTTTGTGAAAGTATGATTGTAGGATTAGCAGCTATGAGTTTAAAAGTCACAATACACACTGTGGTCAACACTGCCAAGATTTTATCACCTGTACTTGTTTTTTAAGTCATGAACCAAACGTAAGCAAGCACAGCCAGTTGTCCCGTGGGATGTGCTCTCAACTTTCATTAGATGTTTTATGAACAAGCGACTCGCGCCGGCTGCTTCGCTATAAAGCACACAAAAACATTGAGATACAGAAAACAAAGTTCATGATTTGGTTGTAGACACAAGGGTACATTTCAACATCACTTACCATTACCAATACAAAAACAGAAAAGGTTCAGTCATATTACCTTTTCTGGGCTTTTGCTGGTGGTTACTATGTACAACCCCACCACAAAAAGAAACTTACTTGGCAACCAGATAACGTGCTGCTTACAAGCTACAGTACTGCTATGTTTTAGCCAACAGTTTGTCACTAAAATCACTAAACAATTTCAAAGATAAACTACACTAAACAGTCAAATGCTATAGCCAGCAAATCTGTGATAAAATCGTGAAAAATGTGCCCAAAGCTGAAGAAAAAACCAAACAGTAAAATCAAAGGGAAAATCTTATGGAGATGATCGTCCATGTTGTGCAATCTGAAAACAGGCTATGTTCCTTTAAATCTGACACTTTACATTTTAAAAAAGGGGGAGAGAGAGAGAGAGGGGGAGAGAGAAAGGGAGAGAGAGAGAGAGAGAGAGACATACACACATGCGCGCACACACACACACGCACAACAGAAAGGACACTTGAGAAACGGGATAAGGCTGCAGAAGACAAAACTGTTGGTGGCATTTTCAGCAGGGCCTGGTATATAGGGCTGGCTGAACCAGGAAAAAGAACTGTAAAACACAACAACAAAAGAAACACCACTGTTAAACGTGAGAGTCACTCAACTCTTTCAGAGTCATGTGTGGAGAGGGTCAATAAAAAAAATGCATTTTTACTGCAACATCAAGCAGAGGCGTAAACTACGTTTATCTCTTGAGTGTTAGTGATAATTTGGAAACAATGCACAGTGTAAAATGACACAAGGCTTTGGCGCATGAAGCAAGTAAATGCCAAAGGCAGTTTGTGTGCTTATCATGATTAATGATCAAATTATGTGCTGATTAATTTCCACCACATCTGATGACAGTAACTGTGTAGATGATGGTACACACCGTCACAATCTATTCTAGCATGCACGGCTGATTAGTTCATCTATCCTGCATGCTTTGTGCTTGGTGTAGGGATGTCCCGAACATGTTCTCCCCGTCTCAGCCATATAATATGAGGTCTCTGCCATCACCAAGTCCTGCCCCACCATTTGTATTTTCTCTTAAAATGTTAGCCTCATCAGGCCAACATTACATTTGACAAGGCAGTCCTGCTTGGATGCATTTGGTGAACCACTCTGAAGTATACCCATGTCGGTGTTTTCACTTATTTGTCTGATTAGCCTCTCCTCCTATGCTTGACTGACTCGCCCTCACTCTTTTGCTAAGTTTTGTTGCACCTGTTAGACCCCCCCACTGTCCCGCCCCACTTACATCTAATCAGCCAGTCACCAAAAACATCAATGGACAAAGGAGTGTCAGTGAGGATGGCAGCAAATCAACTGCATGTATGCTACACAGTGTAAATATGTTTAAAAGGTCCAGCGTGTAGGATTTAGGAGCATCTATTGACATAAATGATTAAATTATGATTTCATCAGTGTATTATCACTTAAAACTAGTTTTCATTCCCCAAGAAGGAGCCTATTATATCTACAATATCTTCTATGGAGTCTGCCATGTTTCGACTGTAACCTAGCAGGCACAAAAACTTGACATTGCCTCTAGAGAGCTTTTTGCCTTTTTCATGTTTGCAGTGGCACCGTAGAGGGTGAGGCGAGGGCTATTTTGTTGGTTACAATGCATAACCTTACCACTAGATGCCATTAAATCCTACACACTGCGCCTTTAAAAGGGTTTATTTTCTGCAGATCTTTTTGCGGTATACAACACCTCAAAAAAGTGCCATTTAATCTGCATGTTGTCAGTGCAGATGTCATTAACTGAAACTGAATTGTTGACATTTATTGGTTCAAGCACAGTGAGACATTTTGACATCTGGTGAAACCAGAGTGCAAAGGTAAAAATATAAACAGTGGATCAGAACTGGTTCCAGCTTCAAGTCCACACTAATCAGCCTCTATAATCAGCTCGGGGCATCCCCAATTTGGTGTATACCTTCTATTTGACATACATTTTATGCAATTTTTAAAAAAATCCTTTTGAACATGTGAGGAATCGAGATGGCCTGCACCCTCTCCCCCACCCCCTCATTTTGCTTAAGAGTTGTGTGGCTAATTATCTTTTTTTTTTTTTAAGAAAAGATGCCTTGAACATAGAGAAAAAAATAAGGAGTTAATATTTTACTGCAGAACAAGAGAGAGAAGGGGGCTTGCGAGTCTGGTGCCATTATTTTTTCTAATCTCCTGATGGCAGCAGAGGACCACTTTCAGCCAGCAAGGAAGGGGCTCTCTGCAAATGACTTGTCCACTATGAAAACCACAACACAAATAACAGAGAGAGAAGTTTACAGCTAGATTGTAAGACATGGACACAAATGTACATTTCCCTTTCTGATACCTAGAAATGCCAAGCACAGGAAAGCTTAGCTAATTTTGCTTGGTCAGAAAAAACTCACAATGGCTCAGATAGTGTTTGCAATTCTAGTTAAACAACCTACACACATTGTGATGTATGTTCAGAAATAGCCATGTGAGTGATCCACGAATAAATGAGATACCCACCTTCAGCAAAAGGGACCACGATCAAGGCTCTGTCCACGAAGACGGTGTTCGTCAGGTGTTGGGAAACGCCCACCGATTCAGACTCAAGGAACTTTACAAAACAGACACGTGAAGTCACAGGCAAGGGAGAGTCACTGGAAAAAAATACAGATATGTTGTGCAAAGAATACAAACAAGGACAGCCAACATGCCTTCTTCAAACTGAGTTTTGTGTCCCCAGGGACAGCTAAACTAATAATGGATTATGGGCTATACAATCTTGTCCTCTTCTGAGACCAACAAGGTCTCTTATTAGACATATCTGTTGTTGTGTTGTCACAACTCGCATCGACAATCTGTTGAAGAGCAAATATCACAGTCAATCACTATCTGTATTCCCACTAGTTGTCTGCGAGAAACTAAGATTGTATTAAGTTCTTGTTACAGTCCTTGACACATCCTACCTGCTGAGATGCCAGGTGTTACTCAATAGAGGGAGATACAAAGAAGAGAGTAATCATTTCCTACTATAGTGTGTGTTGCAGTCATTTAGTGGCACCCCAAGCAGGATGAGGGCATTCACAACAGGAAGTCACTGACAACATTGACATTGAATTACACTTGGGATATTGAGATATTTAAAGTAGTTCACTTGAATATTTGTTTTGCGACATATCTGATTTTTAAATGTTTATTTGTCCCCAAGGACGGTAATCATTTCGTTTGACTTTAATTTCCATGCACATGCATGCGTCCATATCCCAATATCCCTAACTTGTGAAAAAGAGTAGTGTCATTTGTTTTTCCAATTGGTAGAAATAAGCATTTACACCTAGGACACCAGTGATTTCTTGACATTACTAATTAACCAAACAATTACTTTTCCAATTAAATCATTTTTGAGTCTACAAGGCCTCAGAAAAACGTACAGATGATTAAACTTAGAATCATGTTAAACAGAAGGGCAAAAGAGCTTTAACAGGCTTACGTTTACCATTTTTCAGTGCTGTAATTTAACTGAAAAGTTGACTGGTTTTCACATTGAGTTGAAGATCAATTTTTACTCCAAAATCGGACCCACATATCGGTTTTCAGTCTCTTGATTTGATGATTTGTCTTTTTCTTACATTTAGAACCAATGACCCGTACCACATAAACTTAATACACATAGTACGAGGCAACAACCCCTAATCTTTAGTTTACCTCCTAGCAGTTTTCTTGATAACGTTAACAGACTTAGTCAATTAAAAGATCGCGGAAGCTGTTGCGATTAATTACCTGACCACATGTTCGTAGGCTAACAGCTTGGGTTTAATGTACAGTGGTTTTAAATCTGTGCTAAACGACTAGCATTAACACACAGCAGGCGAATAATCAATAACATTATACGTCCCTCACGCCGGAACGTTACCGCTGAGGGGAGTGACAGACCGCTGCTGCTGCTGCATTCAATGAAGGCGCGGGCAAACGTTATTAGCATTAGCATGCCGTGCAGTGAGGCCTACTCAACACTACAGGCCTCAATAAGAGCCGGAGAGAGAAAACGGTTTACCCATTGAAAGTTCACAATACTCACTCGGGTGGGAACAGTTTGAGCTCCTCTATGTTTCCGAGGAATCCAAAGAGAGTCCTCATTTGTTCGGATGTTGTGCTCGGGGACACATTTGTCACCTGAATGACGTGCGTGTTGGAATTCATTTTCGCGAGTGCTAATCAAGCTAGCTAGCTTTACGCTAGCAACGTGCCTGAATATAAAACAAAAAAAGACGAGCTAGGTAACGTTTACGACCGAAAGAACATCAAGCGAACGCAAAAGCTTGCATTGTTAGCTTAGGCGGAAGGTGTTCGACATTTGCTGCGGACGAGAACACAACGGCCGCGAGCGGAGAGCAACAATGCCGCTGCCCAAAATGTCGTGAGGCAGAGATGCGGCGTTCACGTGCAGTTTTGAAGCTCGTACTTCTGAAATTTAGCCGCGCAAATACGGAGGATAACAAGTGATCGGAAATAGTAATTGCAAAAAACTGCACAATAAATATAGGCATTAATAAATTGGTTAGCAAATGAAAGTATTAATCTATTCATAAATAGACTTAATTTCAAAGTAATTCATAATTTGATATTTTAATATTCAACAAATAGAGGAACATAGAATTTACAAATGAAACATTAATCATCAATCAATAAATAGCTCAAATTAACAGTCAATTTAATACCATGGATATTAAATAAATACAGTGGAGTAATTTCTTGAATGCAGGAAAGTATATAAAATGGCATGAAAGAAAATACTAGGAAATACTTTTAGGACAAGCTACAGAAAAAAATACATAGATGAGACACTGTGCATCATATGTGTAGTTTATGACTATGATTCAGTGTTTATGTTATTATGTTTTCTGTTTTTAACAATAATGGAAACTGTATATAGTATAACTGCTGGTGTAGAAACAACCTGACTATTTGACACATCTCTGCAACTCCACCTGTCCTTTGGTTAAGTGGTTAACATGTTTTCCAAAGAATGATTTTAGACATCACAACTTTGACGTACGGAAAAAAAAATGTTGTTCTTAAATGCTGAGTAAGTGTACACATGTAATTTAAACCGTAGAATATTAACCTCTGGCAAAGAAAAAGATCTACAAGGGCTCGTTCACCCCAAATACAATTTATGTAATCAGCCAATTACAGTAAACTTAAATATGAGAAAGTAAGATGAACACTGTGGTTATATATGCACTGAGAGTTGTAAAGTTGAAAGATCTGTGTTTTATTGATGTGATGTGTTTTGTTGTTGTTTATAATCCTGTGGACATGTTTGTATTAGTATTTTCCTGGGTGAGACAATATTCCTGCTCCGATTGGACAATAAAGTTATTCTATTCTTATACTTTATTCTAAATGAACTACGACAAAGAACGGACCAGACACAAGGAAATCGATGATAAGATTACATTAATTTACGGCCAAGTTTCAGACATTTCTGAATCGTTTTCTATATTGAAGAAAACAAAAAAAGAAAAAAAAATCGAACTGCCAATTTCCAACTGTACCAGAAGGCAGCATGTGTCGGAATACGGCTGACATCACAGTGGGTGTGGCTAATGTTGCGTCACAGTATTTTGTTGCTAGCTAGCGGTTTTCTGCAAAGAGGCTTTTTTGGCGTTTTTTCTTCTCGAACTCAAAAAGCCGTGCACATACCGTAATAAATTAAGAGGCACACACGCATGCAGAGCCACGCCGGTATTCTTAAACATTCAAACAGCTCTGTTTTGTGCTCAACAAACAGCAGCGGAGGACAACTCAACGACACACGTCTCGGCTCTAAGTCGCTTGTTAACTTAGCATCCTCGTTTGCAGCTGGCCATGTCAACAGGTTGCTCCGATGTTTCTCACTGCAGAGATTTCAGTTCTAGAGAATTCAAGCAGCGTTAAACGTGTCGGTACATTCCAGTGTGACGTTTGCTAGCGTGCTGTTGCATGAAGTGGAGGATTTACTGACGTTAACAGCTCACGGCAGCTTAATCCCCCGAGCAAGCTGTCAAGATGCAACTGCAGAGATCGACAACATGAGACGGGCAAGTTCCTTATTCTGTGATGATGAATGATATTTTGTGTGCATGATTGCATTGGGATTTTATACACAACAAGCGTCAGTGTTTAGGGCCCAACATTGTCACGAATTGTATGAAAACACTGCCTGCAGAGCTCTGACAAAACCCTACTAAAGGTTATATATATCGACAGATAGATAAATAGATAGAGAGACATAAGTGTTACTGGCAAGTCAAAGTACTACATAAAACATTAAAGGTGCACGTGTGTAAAAAATACCACATTTAAACCTTTTACACTGGCTAGTCAAGGAAGATGATGGTACTGGAATAATGACTGGAAGAGAGGTTACCCAGCAGGATAGGCACAATGATTTTGGTGGCCCTTAAGATTTTGTTTGTGGCCCCCCACACACTGCTTGTACCTGAATACAGACGTGCACACACACACACACACACACACGCACACACACACACACACACACTAGACAGATTATCTGCCCTTGTCTATAGTTGCTGGCCTAACTCAGCATTTTCTGATCACAAGTATCAGTAATTGTTTTGTTGTTGTCAGACTGCTGATAAAATTTGAAATTGTGCTTCTTTGGTTTTGATGCAATATCCTCTCACAAAATGTCCCCCTTAATAACACCATCGGATTTGTTACACGTCACAATGAATAGCCTGTAAACACGGATCAATCTGAATGTGCAAAGTGCCTAATACCTAAATGTATCAGATAAATGTGGTGGAGAGGAGGTATGAGTTAATTTTTACTGCAAATGAATATTGATCAAAGTTATCGGTTTTCAGTCTCCTTGATTTCTACTAATCCCTGAACACGCCATATCGGTCAACACACATGTGTACACACATAGCGTTATATAGCGATGACAAATCAATTGGCAACAATGACATTATAGATGGTCTCAGTGCGACAGAGGTTGTTCCAAAATTATTTCATAACACCCATGAAAATATATCACCTTTGTTTTTGTTTTTTAAAATCTAGGCTGGAAGGCGTTATCATTGAACATTGCTTTACAGATTAAACTGCATCTATCCATTATGTCCAACTACAACCATACACAATTTAACATAGCTACAAATCACGTGAAACAGTATGGACGTTTAATATGCTATGTATTAACATAACAAATAAGAAACAAATATAGCGTTGCAAGAAAAGTTGGAAGCTTTTATAAGTTCTAAGTGAGGCTTGCAACCCTGACCGATATTATCAAACTAATGGAAAGAAATCAAGCTTGTCCTTATGAAAAACATCCCAGAATCAGCATAATGCAGTTATTGTTTCTAGCCATCAAGCAGGTTTAATTTAACTATGGCTTTGTTCTGTTTCATTCACACAAAAACTTTAATTTTGCAAGACAACTACCAGATTCATTCATTCATTCATTCATTCATTCAGTGTCCCTCTTTCAATATTCAAGTTTCCCCTTCTTCCTCCCCTGAGTGTCAGAGTGTTTCTATTTGGAGCCATTTGTGTGATGCTATTTGGTTCAGCAAATAATTCTGAAGGGCAGATTTATTGCAGCACTAACAAGCAGACTCAACAGGATGCCGCTGCTACATAACAAAAAAAATGTTGACCAAACACGACCAGCAGTGTCGCTGCGTTACCATGGCTATGCACTTGAGTGTTTTTGGAGTGAGGGTGTCGACTGAACACTACAAACACAGTCACACATTGTGTGGCCCTACATGGCTGGCCCTGTTACCCACTATTTAAACAAGATAGATTAAATTGGCTTTAGTTTTTTATTTTAATCAACTTTATAGAGAGATCCCCAGGATGTCAGACCAAAACAAGCATTTATGGGGAGAATTGAAAAAAAAAAAAATCTATCCTAAATCTTTTTTGATAAAATTCACTTGCTAAGAAATACCTGGAGTTGTTTTTAAGTGGACCATTTCTAAATGAGTGTCCTTTCTCTCACAGGAAAATGTTGGACCAAAAATGACTAGAAGGACACCCGATGGTGAATATTTTCCAATGTCGACCCCCATTCTCATGACACCAGCAAGGAGATATGGGCATCCTCAGACTGGTAGCCAGAATCATGGGTAGGATCAGTACTTTCAGGTCCTATCAGTTTGTGCTTCTCCTGGCTGCTGCACTAGCTGTTGTAGCTTTTTACTACTTTGGCTCAGAGCGGCAGAACTTCTCCAGCACCACGAAGAGGATCAAACAGAGCCAGGCCAGCCACAACACCAACAGGAACGATGCAGACCTGACCGTGGACACTGGGCTCTCACAACCCGCTGGATCTGAGGAGCAAGAGGGAGAAGAGCGGCGCAATGTGGGCGGAGAGAGCGAGGGTTTTGGGTCCAAGACAGGGGACGGTGGCGACGGTGTCCGTCGCTACCACGCACTCATGATGTTCACCAAGGTGGACAAGAGCCGCAGCCTGCAGGACAAGTTCAGGGTGGCCATGTTGTCTATGGTTAAACACGGACGCTTCCTGGAAGGAGAGGTGTTGGTGCTACATTTTGTGAGCGACCCGGCCAGCAAAGACATGGGAGAGAAGATGCTGCAGGAGTTTCTCCTTGATGCAACATTTAAGTATGAGGTAGGCAGTCGGAATCCTAAGTGTTTGCACTGTACCATAGCTTGGTTGTCTAGAGGTCTTCCTCTATGAGATAAACCTGTAGGTGCTGTTTAAAGTTGAAACTCATGGGGGCAGTGTTGGTCTTCTGTATCAGTCCCTCACAAATGGGGATACCCTCCCCTACTGTGTCCTCCCTGCCAAAACAGAGAATTATGTCCCCTCTTTGCTGCCCTTTCTGTTGAATGCAGTGTCCTGCCACGTCTTCCCTCCTTTGTATTCTACACAGGCCACAAGATCATAAACTTGTTTACAAATTACTTATCCCTTTCCAAATCCCCATCACCATTCCTCTCAGGAATGTCTCATCATCGACAACATCTGCTGTGGATGTTGCAGCTCTGTATTAGCTCAGGCTGATCCCATGCCTGCTTTGGATTGGTTGGAGGTTTGCTCAGCTTGGCATCTTTGGCAGTTTTTCAGCCTGGTGGTCTGATTGCTTTGTGTTCATTTCACTATCTGAACTCCGTGTTAGCTCAAAGTCTTGGTAGAGCACAGCTGAAGAGTGTAATATAAAATACAGGGCAAGTTTACTGTTCAGCTCTGACATTTGGTGGTGGTGCTGTGAGACACTGGTATGAAATAGATCAGCTGTGTTACCAGGGTGTTCAAGGCGATCAGACAAAATTGGCATGCAGAGATGGTCCCCCCTTCCACCCCTTCTTGTAACGAATGATTGAGTCAATACTAGTAGTTGCTCTGTGTGTAACTGTTAAAGATAGCCAAGATACACACTTGTAGGACATTTGTTTGGGTATAACAAAGTATTGGCAGTACTGGCAAGTTCTTGAGGTGTCATAGAATTACATATTACATATGGAATTGATTAATTGATGTTACATTTTTGATAATATTACTTAATCTGCCAGAAAAAGCATCACTTAGAACAATTGTTGATTGTTAGTGTGGAGATACAATGTAGACATTGTGCATGCTTTGCAACTCAAGTGAATGATCAAAATAATTTTTTACCATTCTTATTTGAGCCAGATGACAAATCTGTGAGGTCGTTATTGGCTTTTTGCACATTAATCTGTACTGATGTGTATCTCAGTTGGTAAGTAACTGGGCTTGAAGTAATTTAGAAGCAGTGTCACTATTACATAGTTTGTCCAAAGTAAAGGAGTGGACACATTGGTAAAATCTTTACTCAGTGACTAGCTTCGTCATAATTCCTTTAGCAAATGAATCTAAAGGATGCATATCAAGGTTGTTTGTTCATGTTAATTAAATTATAGTATAAAAACAAGTCTTGAGCCCTGTATTCAATTATTAGATGTTTTAAATTGATAAACACTGTATCCTCATCAAATTCCAGTATTGGTCAGGCTTTAATGTTAAGGGTTCCTTGAATTTAAAGTATTAAACAATTGTGACTGACAAAAGTATCTCGAAACATATTTTTGGGCTATTGGGTGCGTACCGTGAACCGTTCTGGGACTTTTGGTGCATGTCGTTCTTTCATCTCGCTCTCAAACAAAGACACTAAATGCCTGTAAAAATCCTATTACAGAGGGCCGTTCTATCTGTACTGCTACACTGAAGTGTCTATTACTCACCAGCTTACATAGGCGCTGATGCCAGTGTATCTGTGATAAGCTGATACTTGCTGAAAATATCACTGTTGAAGTATCAGTCAGGCTCTAGTTGATACATTGTGGCCCAGGGATGGATTGTACCAACAGGCTGCACACGCAGTGTTATTTTCATGGCACCATTCCAGACCAGCTGCTTTTTACACATCAGTGGTTGAGATAATGAATCGTGGAATTTCATGTTCTGCCACCACTGACACCAGTACAGCCACTGTGTCCCCAGTGTCTCCGCAAACAGGCACAGAAGTCCTGCCAAGGCTACAGATGGGATGGGGACTCCCGAGGGGCTGACGGAGATGGTGCACAGAGCATGTTGACAATCCTTATCCGTTCATCATGAGCCTCATTTCTTTTAATTATTCATCTTAGAGGGGGAATGAGACAGCAGTTACGCAAGATTTTTTTAGCCTCCATCACTTCCCAGCGCTGGTAAAATTCAGTGACCCACTTGACATTCGCAACAAACAGCCGCCAGAGTCGGACTGCCCAGAGGCTGTGCTCGTTACCGCTGACCAGCATTAACACAGAAACACAGAACATCTTTCTGCGCTTATTGCTCGATGAAATGTTTTCATTCGTGTTTCAATGTCATTTTAGGAGTGCTATAACACCTAAAGTACATTGCCAAGCTCCAGTAAATACAAAAACAACATTACATGAAAGAGATCGAATCATGTTGTTCCAATGGCCTTTCGAGGGCTTTGGGAGCATGTATGTGGATCCACAACCACACGTTTCCCATCTCCTCTAAAGTGAACGTCCTTGCTAAAAGGCACTCTGTGGCGAGCAGCTGTTCTGAATGTACTCTGTAAACTTTTATCTTGTCCCTTTGCCCTTGAATATATTGGAGGGTTTTTATTTAAAAACCTGCCCACACAAAGGCAGTAAATGTTGTTAACAGTGAAACCTCAAAATAAATGGACGCTGTTGTTTGAAGCTTCTGTGCAAAAACAGCTTTTCCTGGTAGTATTTTTCAGTCTGTATTCGAGCGTAGTCGGGTTTAAACAAATCAAATTCTCATCCCTTGTCTAGTACAAGTTATGGTATGCAAGCAAGTCAAAAAAGGACATTTTGCTCAGCACTATTTCAACAAACAGTTGACTGCCAAGCATGTCCAGCCGCTGAAGTCAAGAATGTGCAGCTGGTTTTGTATGAGAACTAATAATATCACTTCGCCAAATACACTGAATGCCAAAAGTATCAGAAATATGGATAACAGAACATTATTCATACTAGGACTGGAGAAACAATGTTGTCAATTTGTCCAAAAATGTGTGATCTTTGAAAAGTTTGTGTTGAAGGAGAACAATGTGAGATCTTGTACATTTAAATGTTAAGCAGGAGCCTGTACGCAAGATATTATGTTCTTCAAACAATATCAGAAGCTTTTAATCAAATCCCTTTCCCAATCAACAGCTGTCACTCACACATCTATTTATGTTCAACTTCGTGGTAACGGGTGGGTCCTTTTACTTGTCCCACACAAATCACAGGTCCTCGGTATAAAATAGTAACGAATACTTAGGCTCATTAAACTCTGCTGCTCCTTCAAAACAGCGTTCATTGGTGTGTTCAAGCATCAGTTTTCAAGGCAACTCAGTCAGTTCCTCTGGTTCTGGTGTCTTTATTAAAGAAAAAGCTGCATTTAATGCTTTTTTAAAAGCAATCAAAAAAAAAGTAATAATTTGTTTGACAAAGACGGTTGGTCGTCTTTTAAAACAACAATAGGGAAATCATAGCTGCTAACGTGACAAACCTGTCACTTGCACTTTTAAATGGAAAATATGCGCACACAAAAAATGTATATATATTTTGCATTGCAGTTGATTTGGGTGGGCTCCCCAAATAAACTGTATGCATTCATAAGTCAAAACAATACACCTGTGTGGTTAGTCCATCTTTAAGGCCTTAGAAATACTCTCACAGAAGCCTTCCCTGTGTCTGTCTTTATCATAGTTATTATGTTACTTGCTGTTGGCCGTGTTTTTCTTTTTTTCTTTTTAAACTTATCTGAAGAGACACAGTAAGAGCCTTTTGTAACTATTTCATCAATTGTTGAGTAAATTACACATTGTGTTAGAAATGTCTAAAGCTAATTTCTAAAGATCCTCTTACATTATTTACTGTGAGCAGCAGAGGAAGTAGTAAAATTATGGTTCAGCTGAGTTCTCACTATCAATTGTTAATGGAAACATTACAAAACATTTTATCAAATATACAAGAACCTTCCTGAAATACACATCATATAAAAGGTGCATCAGGTTTATCTGTCTCCAACTGATTTTCATTATGTTGAAAACAAGTTGCCCCATGTTGCGTTCAAGGGACAGTCCCCCCCACAAAACCAAATTACACATTTTCCTCCTACCTGTAGTGATATTTATCCATCCAGATTGTTTTATTGTTTTTTGCTGATTTTTGGAGATGTCACCTGCAGAGATGTCTGCCTTCTCTTAAACGTAATGTAAGAACATGGCACTCAGCTTGTGCTGCTCAAGATGACGCACAGCACTTGTTGTGAGCAGTTTCATTGAGTAGCTATTTTCTTTCGTATCACAGTGAGGATGAAGTGTGCATCTGCTCCTTGACAAGACGCTAGCTAACTGAGCTAAGTAAGCTAGTTAATGTTACAGCTCAGCACAGAAGGACAACGTTAATACGTCCCCCTCTTTCATGAGCAGATGCAGGTTTCCTTCTGCGTGGCGTTGTAGGTGTATTTTGGTAGAAAGTAAATGGCTGAATTGAAGTTGTTGAGATATCTGTATGGTGAATATCTCAAACTCTTAACTCAAACACAGAACAATGTAGATTGAAAAAACATCAATGCGCCCTTTCATATGAAACGGTGAACATGGATGCTGATATCATTACAACCACAGTAATTTACTTTGGATGACTTTGCAAGATTCTCCTCACGATGCATTGTTTTGTCCAAAACCAACACATTTATCTCTCCTGGTTTAGGAAAGTGTTATTAATAACCATTGCTTTATACAATTAAAGTAAAGTCCTCTTCCAGTAATCTGCAGAGATGTCTCCTGTACATGATCAGAACATAAACTGCTGCCTCACAGCTGTCGAGGGATTTTAAGCTCAGAGGAGAAACACTGAGAGGCTGGAAACTTGGACGGAACAAGGCGGTGTTTAATGGATACCGGCTTGAAGATCAGCGTGACTGTGTCTGCTCATCATATGAAGCACCATTTATAGTCAAAGTCAAGACACTGCTTCTCTCGTCTAATTGTGGACAGTTAAAGGTTTGTTTTAGAGGTTATGTGAGGCTGTTGTAGACTGTAGACTTGCTATCCATGTTTATTGTCAAATCTGCTTTAACTTGTGAACTACACTGTCCTTTCCTGTGTGTACGGCTTGTCATTTTGTTCTGATTTTAAAGGCCACATGAAAAGTAGGTATGTTTCAAAGTCATTGACGTTAGTGTTTCCTTGAGTGAACATTGCTGTCAGGAAATGCTCAGTTATGAAATTAGAAATGTCTGTGAGTCATTCACATTGGCATATTGTAATTTCATTTCAAACTGTGTCATATTATTGTGACTAAGACTTGTTCAGTGTGAGTTCGAGTGTCTGAGACACTTAACTGCAGCTACCAGCAGTAAAAGGCCGATCGATGCTGGCAGATTCAAATATTCAGATACTTTTGGCCAAACACCGTAATATGACGTAGATTCAGTTCAGGTTAATGTAGTCATGTTTTGGGAAAGAATATTTGTGCTTAAAATGATGATTGCGAATAGGAAATGTTGTTGTAGAGGTTGATTTGAGGTGTTCACTGTCTCACAGAACTAAACCAGTCTAACCAAACAGAAACATGAACAATAATTGTCACTAAGAAATTGTAAGTTTATCATTATTTTACTGTTAACTGTTTATTAGGCAAAATTATAAGGTTCATTAACAACACAGTTGCAATTATATAATAAACTACTGATTACTAAATGGTTTATAAAGCATTGAATTGTTTGTTAACAGTTAAAAAAATAACTGTAAAATAAAGTTTAATAAAGAATGATGGCTATTAGAAGGCGTTAGAAAACAGAGCCATTAAGATGATGGAAACACACATTTAACCCATGTTACCATTACACAAAGTATTATCTTTAGTAGGTATGTATATACTATATGTCCAAGCTCTTCTGCAGTTTGAACATATTGTGCTGATATGACACCACCGTGTTGATCTGCCGTGCAGGTGTTGTTCCATGACGTGGTGGCTCTCACACAGAAGCTGTTCCCCATCGTGGAGGCCATGCAGAAGCACTTCAGCGCAGGCTCTGGGGCGTACTACAGTGATGCCATCTTCTTCTTGTCTGTTGCCATGCATCACATAATGCCTGAAGGTAAGAAAAGCTAACATTGTCTGAATATTCAATCAGATGAAAAAGATTTAGCTTTAGGTTTAGAGTTGAATCACAACTAGAGAGTCCAACGATGACCTTTAACAGGTGTTTGTGTCTTACTGCAAATCTTTGTCACTGCTGCATATTTTCTGTCCTTATCCTGGCAGTAATTATCCATGCAGATAGTTTTGGTTTATTTGCAGAGGTTATGAGTTTTGAGTCTCTGGGATTCTTGCCACCACCCCCAAAACAATTGTGTTGAATGGAATTTCATTTGTGGAGCTCTACACTTGAAAGCAAAATGTCTTTCTAGAAACAATGCTCCGTAGATGGCAAGTAGATGTAAGGATGCAGATTCATTATATTGTTGTCCTAACGATCAAATATTCGCTAAACGTTGATAATATATGAAATATAATGGACGTTTTTTTTTCTTAAAAAAAAAACAAAAAAACACCAGGTTCCTTGGAGTGTTGCCAACTGTTTTCTAATTAATTATGCTAACACTAGCCCTGAAAATTGCTAAAAGTAAAGAACTCTTTTGCCAAATAATCACAAACTCGCTACAGGGACCCCATGTTTTTTTCATTCAAGAAAATCTACTAATGGAGGGAGATTTATCAAATGAACTATTTAAATGTTACAAGCAGCAGAACACTGTAATTCAGAAAAAGAGTGATGGAAAAGCTCAAACAAACTATTAACATGTACAAGCTCCATCACAAAAAGGTTTCAGTCACCAAAGTGGTTGCTAGTTGCTAAGAGGGTCTGAAAAGTTGGTAAATCTAGCAACAAAGTCAGAAAGTTGGCATCACCACTTTCTTGTATGATGAACTAAAAAACACAAAATAAGGAATTCAGTTTAATCGTGTAGCTTCCCTCTGTCAGGGGCCCAACAACAACAAAAAATGAGATCATTAAGTAGATGACAAGGCTTTGGGGGTGTTGTACAGACATTGGTGATGTAAATTAACCTTTAACAGTAAACATTAAAAATAGGGATGATCTGCAGGATCGTGATCGGTGCCTATATGGGCATTTTCCCACTGATTGGGGATCGACAATTTTTAATGTGAACCTAAGGCCGTTTCGTTTAATTTACATCACAATTTGTGGCAGAACTCAGACACGCACGTAACGTTACTCTGGCAAACCTCTGGATAAAATGTCTGCAGCGTGGAAATAACTGAAATTAGAAAGCAAAAGCAGTCCAACGGCGACATGGAACATCTGCAATACGACAGTTTTGCGAGGGGGCAACAAAAGAGCTGCATTTAATACTACACATTTGGTACAATAAAATATTACAGAGAAGGTAATAAAATTAATCGCTTTGGATAACCAGCTGATCTCCGTGGTAGAGGATCAAGGTTTTCTTTGTCATCTGAAGTTTTTGAATCCTGGGTATGCCCTACGATCTCGGTATTACATTACATTTATTCCACTTTCGAGTTACAATGTGCCGGTATGCGCACTAGTTTTGTGGGTCTCATAAAGCAAAGCATGTAAAACAGGCAATCGAGGAGATGCTGAACGCATGTGAAATGGACAAGCAACGCATCCACGTCATTTTACGTGACAAAGTAAGGAATATGTAAAAAGCAATGGATGATATGGAGGAACCAAGCAGGGCTGCGTCTCCCTCACACTTCAGCTGGATGTACACGAGGTTCTGCTGTCACAGTGCAGCGTCACAGACTCACCTGCTAACACAGAGAAGGTGGTCAGCCAATGTTGTAATAGCATATGCAGAATAAGGAAGAGCCATATGAACGTAAATAATTTGTTTCAACCAAATAAAAAAAACCATTAAGGAACAGCTTGGATGCAGGTACTTTTTTTCTTAATGCAGCTGTATTATCCAGAAAAATGTTTAATTAAGGCCAAGTATTAGATCGGGACTCGGTATCGGCATTTACTAAATATTAAAGGACTCTGAACGGGATCAGGACATCCCGAATTAAAAAACTTGGATTTGATTGGTGTTTAGTGTTTTACCGTGTATTGAAATGAAATCGTGAATCTTATACCAGGTTGCAATACTGTATTTTAAAATGTGTTATTAGAGCTACCATTCAAATTTCAAGTCAAGAATTCTGCCTGAAATTTTTTTTGTCTCTTTCTCTGGCGCATCTTTTCTGTAGGTTGCATTAAAGTTGGCATTTTGCTTCGATTCTGTGGCAGAGTAGTTTTTAAATTCACTCAGATGCTCACTCCTCTATCCTGGCGCTGCTGGTGCACAGCTGGAAAAGGCAGTGTGGACATATATCTAACAGACACGTGGCAAGCTGCCGAGCCCCCGGAGAGTGAGGAGGAAAGGATGTGCTGTGTCGCTGTTGCCCACATTAGAGCCCCCTGTGTCGGTGCTGACCGATGGCGGCGGCCTCCTCTGGTGTTCACTTCTGTAGATGTGCCACTCCACAAATGCTCCACAAATTCAAACCATTGGGCTTTGGGGCATAAATATGAAACCTGAAGTGTCCGTCTCGCAGACAGCAGGGATGCATCTCATTGGACATTTTTAGGTTGTACCACATGGTACACAGCGGGTATGATGAAACATTGTAGATCATCACGTTTCTTGTTTTTTTAAATATAAGCAGGAAGCTTTTACCAAAGAAAGAAGCTGTGTGTCCATATTTGAAGGATGAACAACATCTGTTGTCAAATTCAGGTTTTCTTTGAAGTTTTCTTTAGCACATGAAAGTACACTGTTTGTATTACTCAACAAAATGTATTAATTAGTTTGCAGAAGAAGATTGTATGATAAATGATTCTTTCACCATCAGTCCCTTGTGTGAAGTGGAGGTGTGTGTCTGATGTTGTCTCATGCTGTGGCCATTGATTTACCACGTGAGCCCCCGTCTGCTCCGTGTGTCCAAGTGGTCACACATTTCTATTTGAGGAAGCCTTTTATCTATAAAGGACAAATTGTGGTCGTCTTAATAGGGAGAGTGAGGGGCTCCATCCATCTTTGATTTAACTATTTCTCTGATACTCTCGGCGCACACACGCACATCGTTTGTGATTAATGACACGGGGAAACAAAACTGACAGCCACAAATATAAATAGCAGCTGTAAGTGGGAGGGTTGAAAATTTAACATCCAGTAACTTCTGAAGTGGGAGTGATTTCAGCAGGTTTAAATTTGGTGTTCAGAAGAAGAAATCGTCCGCACTTCGGGATCAGTGTTGAGGCAGGGCTTCACAACCCGATTATGAAAGTGTTTGCTCAATATAAAGGAGAAATCAAAATGTTTACGGCTGCTGTATTTTATTTTTATCAGCCTTTTGGAGTATATACTCCATGAGGCTGATAAAAATAAAATACAACATATATAAACTGATATTTCTGCAAACAGCAGAACCAATTATGTACTCAGCTATATTTACATATTATAAGCTACAGAGATGAGGGCATGAAATGGTTATCTCTTGTACAATACCACCAGAAAGCCTTGCTCATAATAACAGCAACAGTCTCTCCATACTTCAAAATAGAGATTGATCATAAAGCTCTATTTATGTATTCTGCTTTAATAGAAAGAGCTTTCAGTGCCAGCCTTTTATAGGAAATTGAGACAAACTATCATCTAATACAGATCCACTAGATAGATGAGAATAAGATTGTCTGAAAGAAAAGTTTAGTAGAGAAAAGTTTCAACCGTAGTTCATTATGTATTGTATGATACCTTTTGAACCTGATTCAACCTTTACTTTCATAGACAGTTGACACACAATATGCACCAAAGCTCAACACGTTCATATCACAGTTAACAGAACTGTTGTGACTTGGGGTGAGTATCTGATTCTGGCTATCATGTAGCCAAAGTAGAATGAATCGGAGAGGGAAAGACTGAAAAAAAAGACTCCTCACACTGATCTGAGCTTTCTCTGGCTGTAAGATATGAAGTCACTTAAGTCGACCATGAGTGAGTGGATTCTGTTTTATTCAGTCCCTCTGCAAGGAAGCTAACAGCACTAGCCCACTGTCTGCCGATATCAGACTGATGTCTCGTCAACACGAACAGCACAGATGAATTAGTAAGCAGACTTTCAGTTTCTGTGCTGTCTGTGCTTGAAGTAAAAACTAAAGTGGATGTACTGAAGCATCATGTACCGTGACAGTTTGTACATAGCTGCATGGGACACAACATTATTTGAAACACACTAAGGGGACCTGAAAAGAATATATACTGGTCATGTTTCAACTAAACGGCCCTTTACTAAGCAGGAGATGTGTCGACAATTTTACCTATAATGTGCTCTTTCAGATGTAGCTATGTTTTATTTATCCAGTCTAAATTTGCAAACATCCAAATATGTGATATACTGTTTTTGTGATCAGGTTTAGGGTTAGAGTAGAGTGTTATCATGTGAAAAGCTTCATGTGAAAAGCGTAACACTGCATCCAGCTAACAGACCACGATGAATGAGCAGGTGATAGACTTATGGCTTAAAAATAGGACTCTATTTTCACGTCAGCTGTCCTTGGAGGATGAGAAATTGCTCGATGGAAACCTGTAATTAATGACATGGTTCTTATGAAACACTGTTTTTGTGTTCCATGTTTTGTAGCCCCTCTAGAGGTCTCAACATGCTGGGACTTGAGTGTTTCCTACAACCACGACGTCAGTTTCCCCTCTTAGGCAGAAGTGGCACTCTTAATGTGTCAAATGCTTTGCCAAGTGAGAAGGATGTTACCTGTAGGCACGACAATTAATTTTTTATGTATTGATTAAACCATGATCTGAGGTTTGGTTGTGTTGTATGGCAACATAACAAGGTTTAAAATTAGTTTAAGTGATCTCCTTCAGAAGAATCGGGATGTTTTCCAGTGAATCTTGGCAAAAGCAGAAAACAGTGAGCCTTATATAAAGGGCTGTAAATGCTCACCTCAAGACTGATATTAAGGCTTAATAATGTTGACCTACTTTCCTCTCTGAAAATGTGATGTTACACAACCGTATCTGTTGTTTTGTTGCCGTGGCTGAGTTGAGCACCGTCTGATCTGACCAGAGCCTGAGGCGAACTCGTAACAACATTATTCCTGCAATAAATTGACAACACCCACGCACCTGGTCAAGATTTAATTTTACCTCCTTTATTTCTACTTATCCATTTCGTTTCACAGTCATTGAAAAAAGTAGTTTATGTTTGACCACAGGGGGACATTCTTCCTCACACAACATATCTTTAGGTTATGGTTTACATAAAGTCGATGTAGCTATTTTAGTTATTTAGTTATTTAGTTTAGTTAAGTCATTTCGTTATTCTTCATTCTTGAGAAACCTGGAGTTCAGCGGAGGTTCACCATCATTTACGATGTCTTAGTTTCCTTAAGGCTGCTGGGAGGAGACGGCGAGTGAATCTAGATGAACAACAGTTTTAAGGGCCTCTGTGTAAAAATTTATTGTAATTTAAATGTGCTAATCACTTTTTTATTGGCCAAATGTGAGTGGATTATAATGTGATGTGAAAATGCAGACCCTTCCCGTCTCTCTTGTTCGCCTATTGAGTTCGTCTTAGTGCCTCTCTCCACTTCATGGAAGACATGCTGCTTGTTCATACTGTTAAAAAGTGATGGCTATAAGGCGAACGGTGAAAACAGAACATTTATTATATATGGTACCAGACCTCAAACTAAGCCCAACCACAGCTGTAATACAAAAGTGGAAAAAGCAGCAAAAAGTGACTTGTAATAGATTTAATTCACATTTGTATAGAAATCAGAATTGTACTATGCTGTGAGAAAACCCCGACCCACAAAGCGCTACTTTTACCTTCACAGGACTTTGTGTTTGGTCATTGATCTTACATCAAACCCACCACATCACAATGTTGTAACAACTTACATCCCTCTTCCTGTAATACTCCCACCAGTTGAGCCCCATCAGTACAAACAAACAGCGCCGACCCGACCACTCACAGATTAGTCTTCCGAGCCCCTCTGTGTTGCCACAGCACATGAAGGCATTGTGGTGGCAGCTTCCTTGTTTGGAGAGCACAGAAAACAGGTCGCTGCCGTGTTGCTGAGTCTTCTTTTTCCGTTGCTTGTTTAAACAGACAACTATGCTAACTAAGCCATGATCCACTCATTGTTTTTGATAGTCAGAGTTTTGACTTTGTAGAGGCCAAAATTGTCTTTTTTTCTTTTAGTTTTACATTGTGATGATGTTGTTTAGCTTGGCAAGACTCAGTTTGACAAGGCACGTCAGCCCAGCGTGGCAGGGAGATGCATTTCCATTAAAACAGGAGTACCTGCTTGAAGGTGTGTCTTTAACTGTTGAGGTGCTCATCTTGAGTAGCAGTTAAATGGGCAAATGCGCTTTCTACATGGGATATCAACAAAGAATTGCCACTAACAATGCAACAGCACTTTTCCTTTCCTTTATACTCTTCAAAATAAATCCCCACAATTAAAACGTTATGTCACTGCTTTTTCACTTATGCTTATTTGCTTATTCATTTAAAAATAAAACCTGCAATGTTTACAACAACTGTAACATGAGTGACAACATGGCAGATTGAAATAATTTTGAAACCATTCAGAATTTTTGACTATTATGTTTTAAGCTGATTATGGTTCAACTTTTTAACTTTTCTTCATACAAAACCTGAATCTCAGGATCCACCAGTTTTAAGACAGAAACATGAAATTATAGAAGCAAGACATGATCACAGTCCTGTTTTGTAATCACTGTAACGCAACATTGATGTACATTATGCACAACGAAATGATGGGACAGTAGCATCTAGATTAGGGCATCAACTGTACGTGGCATATGCTGCGGTGAAGATGAAATTCAATTTCTCTGCCTTGTTTACACATAAACTGAACCAGGAGGTGATTATGTTTATTTTTCAGGTGCAGCCACTTTAATTTCCTCCTCACAAATATCTCTCGGTGTATACTTGGAAAAAAACAAGACATTTTCCCCTTCGTATACACATTTTGGCTGCTAGATCTCAACAAGGCTGTAAAGGACCAAAACATACCTGATATTTATTAATTTGTGCGATATTAAACGTGAATGTTGTCATGATTTGATGTGTTTCATCAGAGTTAGCCTGAGGCTAGTTTCCATCTGCAGTCCCCTGGAATAATGTTGAAATGGACTCTGACGGTCTGTGATTCAGGCCCAGCAGCTAATTAATTTTAAGTACCCTATTCTATTAAGTCCTTCAGCACCAGTTGTTATTCCACAGCTGTTGTCAAACTAACCTTTTAACTTTACCAATCATTTTTTATTGCACTCAAACTGAACAGCGTCCACTTTGACAGTATGTCTTAAGCTGACAAGTGTTTTAATCGGTCCAATAATCGTGTTGTGCCCCCGGCGCACCATTCCTGAGTCAATCCCATCCATTCATCACCATGCCAACCTGCAAAACATAGGAAGCTGAAACAATGAACAGATGAGGGCCTGAATATCCTGGATACAGCTGTTACGGTTCATCCACAAATAAGATGATGTTAATCATTTACCATTTGTACGCACCCAGCTGCCCAAGTGTGCTTTTTTATAGTCAAGCTCAACATGTCCTACATTTCTCTTGACATTTTCATGTTATTTCATTTTTTTTACACCACTGCACATCATCTCTTATTTTCGGTATATTCCTGGAAGGACATAGTTTCTCTCAACAATTCTAGTAGTTTTTACCTGTTTACAATAATCTCAGTTGTATTCTAAAGTTGTGCTCTTCTTTCAGGTCTGACGCGCATTGTGCAACTTGACCTGGATCTGAAATACAGGACCAACATCAGGGACCTTTTCCAAGAATTTGACCGGTTTCCTCCAGGAGCAGTGATAGGCATCACCAGAGAGATGCAGCCAGTCTACAGGTAGGCAGTGTTGATCGCATGTCTTCTGACCGACTGACCCGATGAAGCATTACTTCAGGCTGTTTACAAGGCGCCATTAGGATACTGTTATTTCAGCGTCCTTCTGATCGACTTAATGCGTTCAGATCACAGAGAAATCTTGTTGTTTCAGGTTCGTATTGATGTGGTTTGCGGCTATTTTTATTGGCATTACTCGCACCAGTAGACACAATTGAATATTTTCTTCTCGTTTGGTCTGAACAAAGCTTCAGAGTATCCTTTTTGTTTCCCTTATATCTCTTTCTCAGTAATGGGTTAATAGCCACCACACTGATCTCACTCACTCTTGTTGACCCCAGATGGAGTTGAATTTTTACAGGCCTCAATTACACATTCACAGTTTCTTAGTGAGAAAGAACTTCAGAAGTCTCTCACACAGACTCTGATTCACAAGAACGTCAGTAGTGTCACCAGTCTGTCGTCAACCAATTACATGCCAAAAACATTTAGTTGCCTTTGGGATGATCAGTGTAATGATTGCCAGTCCAGGTTTTTTATGATAAATGAAAATCTCCAATTTATCAGCATTTGTTGCCACTCTAAGTGAAATATCCAAAGGTGTGGGGAATTGAAAAATATGTTTCAATGATAGTGAATTCTAAAATTAATACTGGGATAAGAATAGGAATGTAAATGTAAATCAAATTGTCCTCAAATACTAAGTTCGGAGTCATTCATTTTGTAGTTCTTGCCACTCAGTAAAGTAACAACATCACATTCCTAAATCTGCAGAGTGGTATGATAGTCGTGCTCTGTCACATTTGAATCGCCTGCAATCTTTTGATCACTTTGCATCATTTTCAGGCAGAATTTATTTGACGTGAAAAATATAATGTTACCAAATGCAAGGCCTCTGATCATTTACAGTGTGCAGAAGAGTTGTTGATAGGCATGATGCAGCCGTCTGGGCCAGAGCCAGACCCTGCAAGGTAGTGATCCGTGATAGCAGCTGTAAAGTCACAGTTGCAAGATGCAAGTGCAGCACTGACTGTGTGATATGTTTTCACAAATAAGCTATTTTAAGTCCTCCGTGCCAGATAAATAATTGAGGATTTGGCAGAAGAGAGATGGCTCTTGTCAGGAAATGTTTTGCTCTCATCCTGTGATTCAGACGTGTCTCCTGTCTCTTTGCCAGACCTGTCTGTAGTAAATAAACAACCTGCTCATCCTCAGAAGCAAAAGTACATGGTTGCACACACAAGCCTCGCAAGCTGGTATCATTTTATTGGGAATTTAACATCGATCAAGTTAACTGATTTAATCCATTTTGACTTTAGGTTACAGCACCCTTGTCTAATCCCCAGCATGACACACAATCTTCTCAGCCACAGAAAGTGTTAAGAGTCAACATCTTGTGCTTTTAATCATTCAATGAGAAGCTTTACTTTTAATTCCGAGAGTCGAGATAAACCTGTGCTTCTGTTGGTATACTCAAGTCTTTTCATATCAGCGTGAAAGTTCCTGTGTGTGTGAATGTGTGAGTGCGTGCGTGCGTGCTTGCGTGTGTGTGTGCCCGTTCACAGTCTTTGTTACTCAGCTGATTTTTCCGTCCCTCTTCCAAGAGAGTAAAACAAACATGCCTCGTCCGTTTAGACTACTTCGCTGTTTTCCACCAAGGCATGGCATCAAAACAGGACGTCACTGTGTGTGTGTCTGTGTATGTATGTGTGTGTGTAGTGGGAGGGTAGTGAGACTAGATGAGTGAAGGTCAGGTGGGAGGTTTCATAAAGCAGCTGCTCACTTTGATAAACATACAGGCAGGTGGTTTCCCCTGGCCTTGTAAAGATGGTGTGTGAATGAAACATTGAATCACAACATTTTGATTTAAGTTTTAATGCATAATAGGATAACTCATCATTCTGTTGGTTTTTTAGTTGAAACTTTTACACATAAGCATTTTTATCTTTCAGTATCCTAATGAAATTAGCTTTTCACTGCAGTTTTCAGTGCATGTAATATTGATGGGTTATGGTGCAAAATAATTCTTACTCCTTTCTGACATTTAAAGCACATTCACATCTTATGACTTCCTTATGACCAGGGATGTCTTGGCTCCAGCCAAAAAGGAGTTTTTGTTTTAACAATGCCTAACGATATTAACATTTTTGTCCTGCTGATGTTGCTTGTTATGTAGTAAAGAAGTCCCGAGTCGATCCCAAACACGACAAGCAGGTTCTCATTTTGAGCTGAGACAGACTGTCGCTTTTAAAATGACAACCGTTGCCAGCAGCAGATCACATCAGCTGTTGCAAATTAACTCTGCGAGTAACTTAATAATGGGACACAATTAAACTGTCTGTCGCCGGGTCTGTATTCTCTGTGCCGCCAGCGCCTGCACTCAAAGATTGTTTATGTGGGAAGAAGCTCCACCTGATACCTTTTTTTCTCTGGATTTAAGAGTCTCATTCTTCAAATTAATCTTTCTTAAATATATAACTCATCATTTTAGCTTATCAAGTTTATATTTTTTAACCGGGGCCTCCAGTATTTGGATCAATGAGCGTGTGAAAAGTGCAAAGTTTAGTAGCACGCAACAGTTATTTCTACTTTAACAAATTTAATCAACATTTAGGTAAATATAAGATCAGATCAAACCCAGTATTAAAGGATTCGGATTGGAACATCCCTAGTAAAATATCGATCTAATGTGTATGAGTTTTTTTTTCCTGATTTGTTGGATAATATGGTTATTAGGGTGGAGGTTGTGAAATGTCATCAATGGAAAGTATTTGTGCATTCATGTGACAGTAAAGCTCAGTCTGCATTACTGTAAATGTTGTGATGTGATGCCAGAGTTCTGCATGAGTAGTTTCAGAGGAGGAGTTTTCCCGCCAGGCCCCAGTTGGCACCAGCATCTCAAAACATACAACCCACTATACGGGCTCAATGACTTACTAACCCTGGGAAACCCCTGTTAACATTGTTCCTGTGGGCCCAGACAGACTCATTTAAATCACATCGTGCCGCTGGGCATGCACCAACGCACTGCCTGACAAAACGCGCACACAAACTGTCACCAGTAGTTCTTTGTAACGAAGGGCAACTTGTTCTATCAGAAAATTTGAGTTTGAGGTTCAGAGTGTCGAATCACATCCTCAAAACCATAGATTTGTTTATTTATTTTTTCCTCACTTTTCTCGAAAGGACATTAAAAAGATGTTGACAGCAGTAGGATATCTATCTGGTCACTGCTGAATATCTTATTGTTATTACTCTCCCAGTCAGTACAACAACTTGGCTATAAAGGTTGAAGGAACAATGCATCTTCATTGTTTTGTGATTTGTTGGATTTCATTTCAGTCTGAGGGGTCTGGTCATGACAGGTGCGTTCAGTGCAAAACCAGTGTAGTATGTATGTGTAGTATCAACAGGTGGGTTGAGCATCATCAACATTAGTGGCCTTGGCAAACTTCACTTCGCTTGATGTTTTTTTTGTTTTTTTTTAAAATGATGCTTGGAAACTAGAACATGAGAAGAAAATGACTTCCAGATGAGGAACAAGCTGAAACACTTTCACAATCTCAGAAATCGAAATCGAACCACCAAGTTACCCATCTAAAATCATTTAGACTCCTTTAAGAGCCTTAAAGGAGGGAATATATGACTGAGAAACAAGCTGGATTTGCGTTCTACTTAATGGAAGAAGTTGAGATTTCACTTTAGGAGAGAAATGTTTTATGTGAGAGTTATTCCTGGACGAACACTATCTAGGGAAAACATGACTTATAATTAGTGTTGTCTTTTATTCAGAGCGATACAAGAGTCTGCTGGAATTTACTAACATACCATCATGGTTACGCTCTCAGTATATGAAGTCTCTTCTTTAAGGGAGAATCTGGCCAGAGTGAGTATTCAAAACAAATTGTCCGCCAGCTTTGTTAGCCCAGTGAGCTGGCCTGTTAGCCATTAGCTCATGTCCAATGTATGTTGCAATAGTTTAATATTGAAACTGGGTATTAGCGATGCATTGTGCGAATCCTCTCCACTGGAGTGTTATCCTGTGCTAAGTGAAGAAGGCTCTCAGCTCCTACTCTGTTGTGGTGCTAATGGACAGAGCATTATGCAGGAGAACGCATCCTCCCACCAGCTGCATTCAGAGCACATCCTGCCGCTGAAAAGTTCATTATTGGAAAAAATGCCCCGCGTCGTTTCCCTGCAGCTGCATTTGTAATGTTTTAAACCCCCAAAGAGACGAGACCCACTTACATAAGTGTCACAGTCAAAGCCCCAAACGCAACGAGAGACATTAGCGAGAAGCAAGTATTGAGTCTCTGTTGTGTGATACAGCCCACGTATTCACAGTTTAGCTGTTATCAACTGTTGAATATGAAGTAACTTTGCAATGGTCTAGTATGTTAGTGTTTTACAGTCCTGTTGCTGTGAGCTGTGTCACACTCTCACTCTTAAACACCCTGATCAAAATGGGAAAGTCGAGTCGCCTTTTCAGTATTAGGTGTAAAATCACGGAAAGGGGGGGCGCTGTTATCACGCCTTTTAAGACGATTAGAGACAAATCAAAAGTGTGTGTTACAGGGAGTCTTCGCTGTGGCAGTGGTGCAGGATCTCTGTGTTAAAAGGGCTGCTTGTCTTTGTTCTAACCAAAAGGAGGTTTGCCAAGTAGCAGACATAATGTTCTTGAAAAGCTTGGACCACCATCACCCTCTAACTACACAAGCAGGAGGTGTTCGAGGCTAGAATTCGTGAGGTATCAAATCAGTTAAGTGCTTTAGACTTGTTATGATTGTGTAATTTTTTATTTCAAATCTGCAGCACCTTCTTCATCTTTCTCAACTACTCCGTGATGAACAGGGCCAGACTTTTCGTGTGTGTACCACCAGAGCCAGACTCCCCTCACCATCGGTGAGAGTGCTCTATGCTATTTCTAGAGTGCAGGCTGTCTTCTTGTCCTGAACAAAATGGAGGACACATTTGGATGGGACAGGAACAAACAATGTCCCCTTCACCTGCTAATGCTTTTCAATCTTACGTGTCTGAGAGAGAGACGCTTAAATGAAAGGCTGGCAGTGAAAATTGGAGACAGGAGATGATGTAGGTTTGAACTGGCAGAGCAGACGAAGAGGCACTTGCAGGAGATTTGATCTGAGAGGTTATAGGTCTAGTTTGATTGAGTCTGGTTTGATTGTACTGCTATGAGTGTACAAAAGAAAACCGAAGGCATTGTGACAGAGAACATTGCTGCGTTCTGCAGGCCGAGGTGACCAGTTTCACCGAGTACTGAAACTTCAAGAATGACTGATGGGCAAAAGATGCTGTTGATATTGAAGTTATCCCATGTGTTTTGTATTAGCATGTAAGTTATTGTTTTACGTTGCTGAAACTCTTTCCAGGTCTTTCTGTGCTTCAAAATGAGAATGAAAACAAACAATTTATTTGATATGAGAGATGGTGGATGGTTGTAGTTAAGATAGCATTTGTCCATCATGCCTCCAGTTCCTGTGTAAATAGTTTCTGATGTTATTTATGTAAGAACTTAATTTGTAATATTTTGACACAAATTTGATGTCACTAATATCCTTAAGTGAGGGCATGATTTAAAGAAAATGAGTCTTGCATCTGATTCCATGCCAGGTCAAAAATGTTGTTCATATTATAACCTTTCTTTAAACAAAGCCATCTGTAAATGTCAATTATTGTTTATTATATCTGACTCGAGGCCAGTTTTACAATGCCATGTGGATTAAAATATTTCATGTTACCCCTTTACTGTCTGTACAAACAAAAATGAGCATATCCTCTACAAGAATACAGTAGATTAAAGTTTGGGGAAATCATAGCATAATTTCTAGCTCAGTCCAGCAATAACAAAATCAGCCCACCAGCACCATCTCAGTGTAAAAGCATCTCGTCACCATTGTACAAGAAGCTCTGTTCGTGTCTGTTTCTCAGCTGGGAGCAGCAACTTCCTGTTATTCTTTGCCGATGTTGCCAGAGACCTAGTCACATGCATTGGTCATGATTCTTTAAAAAACATAACATATATATGTGTTATGTTATATATGTGTTATGTTTTTATAGATAGATAGATAGATGGATAGATGGATGGATGGATGGATGGATGGATGGATGGATAGATAGATAGATAGATAGATAGATAGATGGATAGATGGATAGATGGATAGATGGATGGATAGATGGATAGATAGATGGGTAAAACTGTCAATTATAAATCGGTATCATAAAAATCTGTTTTTCACTCCAGTTTTATTATTGAAATATTTGTTTTTAACCACTTTACTCAAACTTCACTAAACGTTCTTGTCGTCTCAAGCAATCGCAAAGAAATCAAATGTGAATCATCAGGTTTATTGAAATCCTAACTTGTTGAAATGATATTATATTTTAATATATGTTAATTAACAAAAAGTCATTTGTATTTTTTAACCACCTTTTTAAAGACCTGTTGCATGTGCCGATGTTGCAGTCAGCTTGACTGTCTGCTGTGTCTCACCACCAGTGTGCTGCCAGTCACATATTTTGAGATAATGCAGCCTGTTTCACTGTGTACATTTTAATGTCAAAACAGCAGAATGAAAAAGTCTGTGTACATGTTCCCTCACCAGCTGTGCTCACCCTGAATGTGTCTCGAGGCACGTAGACCCCAGTGTACGTCTTTAAAATGATAAGAGCTCCGTGGGGACAACAAGTCCCTAGACACCAAACCAACAGTCTGTAAGACTGAAAGAACACGCTACAGCTGCCGAATATAGGTCAGCAATAATATCAAAGCCTGATTCAGAGAATATGCTGTTCCCTCTAGATTTGGTCAAGCGGCACAAAGAGAGAGAGGAGTCGTCGCTACAATAAGAAGCAC
Source organism: Diplodus sargus (assembly GCA_903131615.1). Lineage (NCBI taxonomy): Eukaryota > Metazoa > Chordata > Actinopteri > Spariformes > Sparidae > Diplodus > Diplodus sargus. The sequence goes on along the minus strand of CAEMYA010000103.1, from coordinate 3,532,736 downwards.
AATTATGCTGCACTAGTTGCACGTGTTTTTTTATCACGAATTTATGAATGTGAATTGAAGGGGGATTTAATATTTTTTTGACTAGATTAACTGTGCTGTCTTCTAAATGTCCCCAGATATTTTCACCATTAATATTTAATCTACTGTAGGTCTCCTCAGGCTTGGCCAGTACTAAAAATATCCACAATTCTTTGGCGAGTGAGTGTGTGTACAAGAAAAGGGTTTATTCCCATTCATCCTCATGCTTTGTAGGAATGAAACATCATTGCATCGACTAAAAGGACATTTTGTACTTTCTTGAAGCAGACAGCTAAAAATAAAAAATAGTTCACCCACAGCATAAAATCCAGCGGCCTCTGTAGACTAGATACACGTGTAAAAAACCACTGCAACATGAAAGCACTGTACTAACAGACAGTACCCTCTGTTTTTTATTTGTCCCACATGAGTTGTTTCTGTTTCTCCTGAGAGATAAGATAAAGAAATACATTAGCCGCTGAATAGTAAAATAAACACTGATTAAAGGGGTATATTCTCTTTTTCTGTCTGCCGGACGACTGTCAGTTGAACCGGCCCTGAACCAAATGTTACTTGCTCTTTGGGATTCTCACAGCTCTCCTTCTGACAAGTATAGCTCATGTACTTTGGACAACTGGTCCCAGTTTAGAAATATTTTACAGAGATCCTCCACATATTCTATTATTAATGTTGTTGCCTCATCTCTTTGCAAGTCATTATGCCAGAAGAGGGCAAAGGTGTTGGATACAAATACAATAAATACCAGATTAATAAATTGTACATTGCTCCTTGAGGCTACAAGTCAGGATGGAAATGCATGAACCTCTTCATGCTGGCCTGTTGCTGGCACGCACGTTACTCAAGTGTGCCAAAAATAGTGACCCTGTATTTCACTCTGCATTACATAATATGAAGGAAGTGCTATCTATTAGACTAGACTCGAACCTTCCTTGCCAATGTAAACTTTGGAAATAATGTAAGAATAATAATCCAGGAAAGGGTCTTAGTTCTGGGCATCCAAATGCTTTTGAATGAAGCTCTGTGTGTCATTCAGCTGCTTCAGTGTTGGTGTGTTGGCAGAACAGGTTGCTGAGTTGGCACCAGCCTCTGGCACTCTGACATGCTCTGACACTCCTGGACCAGCTCTCTTCCTGTTTTTGGCCGCAGTGCTTGTTTGTTCAGCAAACGGGGACTGAAACAGAGTTGACCCTCACTTTTCTAACAGCCCAAACATACATATTAGTGAGACATTACACCATTGGTGTTCAAGTTCCAGACTGTTGAGAGGGATGAGCTCTCATTTAGAAAGTTACTCTTCTTTTTTTTTTTTACTCTTTAATCACCAACACAAGAAGTTATTGTGTTTAACAGGCAGCTGTCTAACACTCTGTTCCTGTCAGTATATATATGTATAACACGGTGTTAGACAGCTGATATCTGGTGGTTGTTCAGCGTCCTTGAAGAAATGCAATTGGAGGTATTGTGAGGCTATTCGACAAGCTGCCGTGCCAGGTGACCTGACCTGAAATAGGTAAGCTACCTAGCTCAATTGCTAACCACACATTAAGTGTACAGCTTATTTAAAGCAGAAACAGACAACTTAAAAAATTCTAGTGTTTGAGGATGAGGTATTGCTGTTTGCAACATGGCTACCGCTTGTAGCCTCGAGAAGGCCAAAAGGAAGGACAGTCCAGAGACACGCTGTTCAGGAAAAACACAAGGGGGTAACAGAAGATATTCCATTGAGTGATTAGCCCGTCCATTTACTCTTGTTTTACCTTGGTTTCATTTTGCCTCCTACATCAGTGGGGTTTTTTTCTCTTCATTTTGCAGTGTAGAGTTTCCACAGCTATTCCAGTGTTCCACAGTAACCTGGGGATAGTGACGGAGGAAAACAATGCCTCTCTCTATTTTGGTTGCATAATGGCAGATGTACTTCTGTTGTGCCGTAATTCATCCTTTGTTTTTCCAGGGAAAATCGAGCCCGGAGGAAAGTCAAATAGCACAGTAAAAGCAAGATTACTAGAAAATCAATATATACGTGGATGTTTTTCTACAGCATACATTTTCTACATTATACTGTGTAATCACTATTTACTTCAGAATGATAAGTAGTAGCAGAAGAGTGGTCTATTGCCTGTTTAGGAGACTTACTTGTACCTTGGATGTTGTTTTACGACTCAAAGCAAACCACGGCTTTGATGGCTTCTTAGATTTTGGACCCTCGCATGTGAAAGTTAAACTGGTGAGACCAGGACCCTCAATACCTCTCACTTTCTTCCCTCAGACACACCTTCTGGCAGTATCGTAAGGAGAACCCACAGACCAGAGTTGGTGAACCTCCTCCCGACGGCCTCCCAGGCTTCAACAGCGGCGTGATGTTATTAGACCTCGGTGCTATGAGGGCCTCAGCTCTCTACAACCAGCTGTTGGAGCCCGGCAATGTGGCCAAACTAGCAGACCAGTATCGCTTCAGGGGCCACCTAGGCGACCAGGACTTCTTCACCATGATAGGCATGGAGCATCCTGAACTGTTTTATTCCCTCGCCTGTGGCTGGAACCGGCAGCTGTGCACCTGGTGGAGGGACCACGGATATGGAGAGGTGTTTCAGGTGTATTATCGCTGTGGTGGACCAGTTTATATCTACCATGGGAACTGTAACTCCCCCATACCAGATGACTGATGCTGGAACTGAAAAGAGGTCTATGACATCTACCGTTTAGTAAAAGGGAAATATTTCTCCTGCTTTTTGGGTAGGAGGATTGTGACTTTCAAGGCAGTTTCCAATCTTGACACTGTACTGCCAGTGTAGTCACAGACTCTGCCCCCTGCTGGCCATGGGGTGTCTGATGGGACCACTTACGTTTGTTGCTACAAATGTGGTGCTCATCTGTGTCATTTTAGAGTCAATTTTGGCATTCAAGCCGAAAAGCAGCTTTTCGTACAGCTAGGGCCGCAACTAACATTGTTAAATAGTGTTAATGTTGATTTATCTGTTGATTAGTTGATTGGTTTGGTCTATCAAATGGTTGATCAGGATTTACCAAAAACCCAATATGACGTTCCCAAATGTTTAGTTTTGCCCACGACCAAAAGATATTCAGTTCACTGTCATAGAAGAGTAAAGAAGCCGAAGAAGCTGGAATCAAAGAATTTTACCTTTTTTTTTTTTCCTTAGAAAATTAATCAAACCAATTCATCAATAATCTAAAAAATTGGTGATAGAACAGCTGTACTTACAGAAATGCAAGAAGCTGCAACAGTGTGGGAATGTTTCTTCAGGTACTGAGATGATGAAAAGAAGGAAGTTTCGAGTTGACTGTAGAAATACGCTGCTCAAATCACCATGAAATCACACTGTATCATCGGGTGCCTAATGTCAGTATGAATGCGGCCAAATGCATCGTACATTGTGAATGTTTAGTAATTTGTCCTCTTCTTTATTAATAACTTTCAATAAATTCTGGTATCTTGTTGAGGAGAATCTACAGGACAACTACCCTTTACACAGAGTGGCTGTATATTTTAGTTGAGGATTCACAAGGAATTCATAATGCTAACAAATGTTACCTGCAATGAATAAAGGGTCTGCAAATGTGGTAATTGGCATCCAAACAAAAAAAGTCTTGTACCTTTTTTTTGTTTTTTGTTTTCCTTCACCCCCCTCGCTCACTCTGTGTGCTGCACCTCAATCCTTCCATCAGTGGTCTGAGTTCACCCTGCATCGCCTTGTCCTCGTGCAACACTCCACCAGGTGAGGGCTAATCTGGTGCTGTTTAGTTCACCTCTGTGGCTTGTACGAGAGCGGGAGGGGTTTGCTTTAACACCAGCGGACTCCTCTTGGCGCGGCCACGTGCAACACACTGCCACAGTTCCTTTCGTATGCATCTTTCTGCAGGTTGGAACACAGGATAAAGAAAACCACGTCAGAGGGTGGGGGAGGCTTTAGAAAGTTAACAGTTAACGATTACAGCACTGATGTCGATTGTTCGTGCCTTGCATTCGCAGTTTATCCGAGGCCAAACACACGTTTCAGACATGGCAAATGAAGGAACGTGACTGCACTGACCCACTTCTTGAGTTTTCTTGCTGTGCTCAGTGAACTGGCACTCGGATTCAAAGAAAATGTCAACACTCAATATTCATCAGTCAGGAAATTGTCTGAGGTGATGCACACTTTAACAAACGCACGAACAGTGAGAGCGAGAGCGAGAGTGAGGTGGCTGAATACCGGGCACCATCACAGAGGACAAAGGAAAGGCTACTGAAGACGCTTGAGAATAAACATTACGCCAAATCAATACACTTCCCTTGACCTCACCCTGAAGCTGATCAATATTTTTACCCGGCTCTTTCAGAACAGCATATTCTGTCTCTAAGGCTCTAAAACACATTCTTAGCCAGTGAATGAAATGTTGACTGAATACTGAAAATTAATATCTATTTGACTTCCTAGTTCCACTTTATAGCCTCATAAGCTTTATTATGAAGGGTTTTCTTGACTGGATGATGGTTAGATTTATTTTACTGTGTTTATGATTATTAATTATAAAGTGCTGCGAGGATGTTGAAATTGATTTGTATTTGGATTATTGCATAAAATAAGCTCTCTGGCAAACACAAGTTAATGATTCTTAGGCATTGACTCAAAATAGTCTTCACGACTGGCCGCCATTGTATATGATTTTTGCGGTGTAAAATATAATGTAAGGCTATAAACAAACTACAGTTTAACTAATGCTGCATTCGCATGCTCCTCGGATGATCCCATTTCTTCAGTTGGGATGTCGTTCCTCCGACTTCACTGTGCTCATGTGCGTCACATGGATTTTGTGCAATCTGTCACTCAGAGCATTTAAACAACACACCAATAGCTGTTTTCAGTATTTTGGTGACAAGTAAGAGCAAAGGAAATGATACATACTTTTTGGTCAGAGTGTCTTACCATCAACCCAATGTTTACTTTGGTCTGCCATGTTTTAGTGTCATGATGTCAACTTGGCAACTCGCTCACACAATTTTCTAAGACTTTCTGAGTTGTTCAAACTTTAGACTTACCCTTTTATAGTAAGTGTACCAATTCACTTTATCTACATCCCTATAATAAGTATTAAATGAAATCCCTGAAGTTCTTGACAGGAAAATGCTTTGAAATGATAAGGAAGTTATTGATCCGTAAGATAAAGTATTATTTTGAGTGTTCATTTTACCACTTTCCAACACTCCTGTGTTTCACATCGGTGGCTGAGGATAGCTGGAGATTACAGATGATGTTTAGTGAGAGTTACCTTTTATAACTAAAAAAAACAACAAAAAAAACACGAACCAGTTTGCTGCTTCAGTGTGACCAGAGTAAATGACTGTTGTGTATCAGCAAATTTAATGTGCAATTATAATCTTAAAGGGCTAAAAGATGTTTGCAAACGTGTGTTTAATACGCAGTATATTAGAAACTCTTTTACAACCTGCTCTTTTCATCGTTAAAATCTGTTGACAAGTGTCTTTCGGTGACATGATATGATCGAATGTAAAGGCAGCTTTACATGAAGCCAAATATCTTCTTTTTAAATGCCCTTTTGAAAGATTGTTCAAACACAGTGACCTTTTGTAGATACAGTAAACTTCCCATGCTGTTTATCTCTGCTGCTTTTCTTTTTTGTTCAGCTGTACTAAAAGAATTATATCATCATTTTTTTTTAAAGGTGTTTTCATGTATTTAAACTAAAACACCGTCTTGTTTCAGGTGTAAGCACGACTCACATCAGGGAGAAAGCGTTGACAACACTCCCATCCTCATGATCAATAGGGTGCTTTTAGTCACTTAAGGGTTAGAACAAGGTGGTGAAAACAAATGTATGTTAATGGACCGCACTCGCATTTCTCACTCGCCAAACCTCTGCCTGTGTTCTTGTTTGTCGGCTACGAGCTAGAAGTGACCTGTTTCTGTCACTCAAATGTGCCAACACAGGCAGCTAACGCTCTGTAGACAGAAAAACACCATCAGTCTGCCCTGACCCCTGAATGTGCTGACATTAAAATAACCCAATTAACACCCGCAACTAAAACTTTTCTTCAGTTGAGATCTGCTGGAGTAGAGTGATATTTTTGTTTGTTATTTTGCTCTTGTTGGTTCACATGTCCTTGGGACATTAGCGGTAGTTTTATCGATTCGATACAGTGATCCAAGGTCTTCTTGCACAACAGCTTCTGTAAGTTAGACAGACAATAGATGGCGGAGATATACAAGACAGAATGTACTGTATGCATTTCCAGCCTTCTGTGAAGAGTTTTATTTGACAACGTTGAGTGGATAAAATGGCACAGGAAATATGGAAAGCTTTTTATTCGTTTTTTTTAGCCATCAAATTGTGCACATGCATAAGCCTAAATTTCCACTCTCACAATTATCCATGATGGCGCAGATATTCAGCCCTTCAGCTGTTTTTCAGCTCTTCATCCCATTTTGCAAAAAAAACAGACTGCACCATTAACAAAGTGGCTTTTTACACTTAGTAGTCCTAGTGCCTGGCCTTGTATTACTGCCCCTCCATTGAAATTATATTGGGCTGGGAATAATAACCCTGGGCTACGTAGCCTTGCTGTGCTTCTTAAAATCCCTCACCCTGGATTCATCGGCAGACACTTTGAGCACATTTACCTTGAGGGCGAGCAGCAGAAACAGCAGGCTGCTATAGATTTGATACAGCAGCACCATTGATGTCTTATCCAAGAACACAACAGCTCAATCTCGGGCTCAGTGAGACTCGGAGTGTTTTCTGTGCAGCTCTGTTTCCTACAGATCGACAGCGGAGGGAAGACAAACGATCTGCAGAATCTGTTAGCACCGAATTGAAAGCCGACAGACATATCACGCCGTGCTCACAAAGTTAAAGGCATGTGGACATGCGAAGGAGCCAGTGCATGATTGTACGACAACAAATCAAAAGCTGTTTTTTGTCTGAGAACCACGAGGGAGTTGCCTCTCACAGTGAGAACCTGGAAATGAATTTCAACATATATTGATATCATTTTCCATTCATTTGTCTTGTTTTAACATATTCCAACTCTACTTTTATACCTTGGTAGACAACTTTCTTCTTCTTGTAGGCTGTGACTGCTGTGTCGAAGAATGTGCTACCCAGTCTAATCAAGGCCTTCCAAAAAATGGGAAGTCTGATATAAAAAAAAAGAAAATGTCTTGATTTTTTAAATTTGATTTGGTGTAGGGGCAGTAAGAGGAGCTCTGGCTCACTGTCATCACAGAAGCAGTTAATCCTGTATCATGCACATTTTTAGGGCAGGTTTATTTTACCTCAGAATTGAAGTCTCCTAATGACACCCACACACTCAGTGAGCATATCAAACTATGTTTTATTTTGGCAGTACGAGATTAGTTTTTCCTCCTGTGTTGCCCGCTGCATGTGTGGCCGCTTGAAAAAAATGGCTTGGAAAAGCACCTTTTGTGTAAAAACAGCGTGGTGGGTATGTGGAGCAGAGATCTGTGCCTATCATCTGTAATTAATGGAAGAAGCGGTGCAACTCTGCGCCTTTCACTGAAACTCTGTGAAAGGCAGCAGCTTAGTCTGTTCGGTCGTTCCAGTTTGACATAGATGGATACTTTCACGCCTGTTTCAAACCATCTTTCCTCTCTGGCCAAGATGTGTACAAGACGTTGGGCAACAATGTACACGTGTACACAAAAGAATCCTACGTCAAACTGGAATGACCGTCTTTGAACAGAGGTGGTGGCCTATGACACTACTTATCACCCACCTACAATGCAGTACTGAGTTCCCTCCCTGACAGCTTAACAACCGTTCACACCTGGGCTCACGTAGCCCTAGCAACCCACATGAAGGCTGATTGGGTCAATGACTCATAAGTGGCCCCAAAGGACACTCCCACACAGAGTTTAAAACCTGCAGCTCCTCTCCAGCTAGTTAGAACCGAGGAAGCCTCTTGGATGAGAGGTGAAAACGTCTTCAAGTAAATGAAACAAGTCCAGCTGCCCACGATACAGCACATGAATCATCATGACCTGGATGACCGAGAACCTTCATCAGCAACAATCAAAATCTCAACTGCTGGCTTATGTTGAAAACTGCTGTGGCAGAAAGAGTAAAGTAATTGGAATTCCTCAGACTTCGCTGACAGTCAGTCCAAAAAAACAAAAAAAAAACTATTTAATAATCCCCAAATATATTTCTGTGCCTGCATCTGAAACACATTTACAGGAGCGTTGCATTATGGGGGAAACAGAATCATTCCAACCTGTATGTGTGTGTTCATCTGACACAGTGCTCCACTAGACAAAATGTAGGCCAATGTCTCCCTCTTCTCTCTCTCTGTCTCTCTCCTCTCCCGCCGCCACCCATTCCCTCAGACAGCGGGCAGTCTGCCCAATAACAGGCTGAACATTGCGAGACCTTCATCCGTCTGTACACATCGATTGTTCCGCCCTCCACTCTCCGCTCTCATACTGACTACAGTTACTATGGAACCGAAAATAAGCAGAAGGACGTTTTGAGGAATATTCTTGGTTGCTGCGGGGACAGATTAAAAGAGTGATCATAACATCAGTTGAGTGTATTCAGCACAGTCAGGTGGAGGTTCATGGTTGACGCTTCAGCCGCAAGTCCACCACGGCTCTTCCTATCAAGCTATTTATTGAGACACCGGCACCAAAAGAAGTCCCGAGTGACGTCTGGAGCTAACAGCTTCGCACACATTCATAATGCTTAACGAAAGATAAAGTAATTATTTGATTTGGGAGATGACAAGCTCGCGTTCTAACATTCATTATTGAAGGAGTTGGAGTTCTTTTTTAGAACTTTGTAATGAAGGCTAGCTGTTTAGCCCTGCTTCCAGTCTTTCTGTTAAACTAGGCAACACCCCAGTCAAGACCTGTAGACCATTATCCCCCGTGTTCAAACCCAGACGAATAAATCATTTCATTTAAGGTTCATTTGGTCGACTGTCGCTATGACTGCTGGGGTTAACATCAGATCAGCTGTTGGAGAGTGAGGAAGGCAATCAGCGCACGTTACTAAACATGAATAAAGCCATACTAGATTATGATTATTTCTCTGCTTGAGTGAGGTCACACAGAGCGTCATCGTGATGACAGCCGTTTAACAATGAAGAAAACGGCAACACGACATCATCAAACCACCTCTTGACTGAGGGACTCCTATTGGCAAGAGATACAAACTGTGCATATAGCTCACATGTTCGATTCGAGGTCGTTCGATTTATATTTGCTGTGTGTCTAAAAAGCACACGAACACAACATGACAGTTCCAGGCTGTGTACAAGGCACCGTAGACGTGAATGCTGATTTACAAAAACACGCGTTTTTCAATGTCAGACTGTCGCGTGCAAAATGGCCTTGGATTACCAGCATCTAACAACTGCTTCATGACAGCACAATGAAAGTAAAGCTAGGCTGTCTCTGGCATGTTCTTTTAAAGTAACCGCACGTGCTCCACTCAGCTGTGCCCGGATGCGACGCCGCTGTTCACCAGTTCTGACTCAGCCTCTCCTAACATGGAATATGAATTAAAGTCTTTCATGCAGGTACTGCCACCAAATGTGCTAAACTCTGATTACTTCCTGACAACTCTCAGTCTGACGACAATGAAAAGCCTCAAGGTGAGCGTCAGCAGTGACAAACAATGAACGCCGCTGCTCATGTAGAAAAATCTCTCTGGTGCCTGTGAATCCAAAAAGTAAAAACTGCTCAAAATCACGTGTGATTCAATGAGAGCTCCTTGAAAAGGTGGGGAAATTCTGACTTTGTGTGACCGGTGAGCATGTCCCAACACCACCTCCACCACAGTTCAATATTGATTTCAAATATAAAAGACTAAAACAGTCGTTCAAGAGCAGATAAAAAAGGACAGTTGACTGTATGCAAATGTGCTGTTGCTGCTGTCGAGATGTCGTCTCGTGTCTCTTCTCAGCTCTGTTTTTAGTCATGCTCCGATCTTCACACCCAGACTTCTGCATCTGCATCATGAGACACAAATTAAAATGCGCTCGCACACATCACCGCCATCTGCGGTCTTCAGAGATTGCTCTGTTTTTCCACCTCTCGGTCTCGGAACAGCTGTAACTTATAAACAAGAGGGAAGATTACGGTGACAGCAGAGGGTCATTTTGTGAATCACCGGCAGTGATGTGGCACAGCTTGAAATTGGGACACTGGCTGTCAACATAATTTCTGCGGCTCATTAGTTTAAGTATATATAATAGCAGGCCTGAATCATGAGTGTGATTTTACAATTCATCTCGTACGCACCATTATCCAAGTGGCAGCAGTTGGATAACCTGAAATCTGTAGATGGACAACATTACAAACAGGAAAACAAATTATGAGACAGTATATGTAGAACTCTGGAAAGACTCGATGTGACTGAAAAGATCAATAAGTCAAGGACGTGGGGAAGACTGAAGAGCACCTTTTATTTCCACACATTCTCTTCCACACTAAATCATTATTCTATAATGGATTTCTCTGCTTTAACTTGTTTAACACCCTCTGGTCTACAGCGAGGGTAGATTTCTTGGATAAACAGTTTGAAAAATATACCTGTTGCCTTTCTTGTCGAGATTTGGATGAGAAGATTTGTGCCTACGGATTTCTGTGTTGGACCACACCTTGTCATTGTTGCATTTTAATGTTTGTACAGATTTGACAAAGATAAGACACAAAAGCAGATAAGCAGTTAAAAGTTGTCATAAAGCTCGATCTAATAGGTTGATATTTGTTAATACAAATTCTAATCTTACATTTCTGTGAATTTTCCACCTTTGCATGCATCATTCTCCTTCTTTTGACTGTTTAACAGAACTCAGGAAATGAAGAAAATGAAATAGTACTCTCTGTGCACAATGACACACAATATCTCATCTCCTCTTGTACGTCAGCATGTACAAAGTATGTGCATGTATGATATCCACCTGTAAGTACATTATGTAACAAATAGATTTTCACAGACTATAGCTGAAAGTGAAAATAAGGTTTTCAGATTTTCAACACAATCTGAAAACCTGGGATTGCATACGCGTACAGTTAAGGCACAGCAACGAGAAGCACAATCCATTGTGACATGTAAGTCCATGGTAATCATGCGCCGTATGTGCTGTTTTTTATTCAGCTGAATGACCGAGATAAATAACATGAGATCAGGTGAACACATAAGATGGATTTTTGGAGGTGCGTCACAAGCGGCAGGGAACACGGCGACTCACAATGAGCAGACAGTGAGATATATGAACAGACCGTCTCAAGAGCCACACCTAGACATAATACAGCCATTTTATTCACAAGATATGGAATCACAATGCCTTCTGGGAGGATGCAAACTGTGAACACTGGCCGAGAGGCTGACCCACATAATATATGTCTCCATCTACCAGAAATTAGGTCTCTGTGTCGCCCTACTTCAAAGTCCAGGGGGAGAAATGTCCACGTTAACATCTAATCTTGTATTCAGCTGCAGAATCCGATTTAAAATATGAGGTGGTGAGCTATTCTTATGATGGGGTGAGTTTTGATTGAAGTTGTGCCAAATGCAGTGGAGCTGAATCATTAAATCTGCCTCGTGTGCAAAAAGGAGATAGCACAAGAACGAAGTTGAACTGATGTTAGTTTCTTTTGTGATCTGGCAAAATCTTCAGTGCAGTCGATCAGCTTTCATCTTGTTTTGAACACAACTTTGTGTAATTTTTGACATCATTTAATTACAGCACAAGAGTAAACAGTTTCCCTCTGAGTTCATTAGTCACAAGATGTTGCATGAGATGAAACGCGTCCTCTCACTGTTTACAACCCCGATTCCCCGAAAGATCACATGCTGTAAAACATTAACAGCGTGCGATGATGTTCTGATCCTTTTTGACATCTTCAGTTAAAACAGTTGAAGACAACTATTTGTAGATCTTTGTAAACATATGCTGACAATATGCTGTAAATCTATTTTGCCAGGCTCGAAGCTCGTTACGAACCTTGTCACTAAATACACCTGGGTCGAACCATTCAGCGTCCTTTGAGGAACCACTGGCAGCTGTGGCTGTGGTTTAAATGTGTCAACCACAGAGAGAAGCGGATGTTCATTTGAAAACAACAATGGCAGCTCTCAAGAGGTTAGCATAGCTGCTATAGCATCATGTATATATACATTTCTTAGAAAGAGGAGCAAAAAAAAAGTTTTTTCGCAGTTTCTAGCGATGCCTTTTCAGATTGTTTCTGTGTAACGAACCATCTGGTGCATCGGGTTAGAAAGGCTGAATGATCAAAAACACCTGTTTGGAACATTCCACAGGTAAACAGATTCATTGGTAACAGGTGATAGGATTGTGAGTGGGTATGGGTATTGAGGCATCGTTAGAACGTCTCAGTTGTTCACAAGAAAGGACGAGGTGAGATTCACCATTTTTATGAGGCACACTTCCTTATATAGGATGTCACTACATGGGCTCAGGAGCAATTTGTAAAACGGTCGCCAGTAAAAACAGTTCTTTTGCAAATTATCGCATTCTCCTTTTATTCATGCTTTACACAGCATCCTAACTTTCCTGGAATCAAGGTTGAGGAAGAAAAGAAAATGATTGCTTTTCCGTAGTTCTCACACATGCCACTGATGATCATCGATTAGCTGACCTAGTTCTTCCACTTTAGCCCAACTCCGCTAAGAACTGTCGTAAAGCCCCGTGGCTCACGCCGGACGTGACTGAGCAGAAAATGAATCTCCTTTCCTGTCGGGTTTATTGAAGATTGATCAGGTTAAAAAAAAAATCCATGACCAAAGAATCGAATGAGATTATAGCAGTAAAACTGGGTCATCTTCTCTCCCGTAACATCAATATCTTTGATTATAAGACACTACAGGGACTTTGCTGGCGGAGATATATCCGGCCTGGAAAATGGCCAAAATCAAGGGTTAGGTGAACTTGTTTGGTGTTGAACCTCACACTGACGCCACGGGCTGCTTAGCTGATGAACATGCCATTTCAAGACTGACGTGACCTTTACGAATCTAAAAAGATATCAAGGCGGGAATGACCCAGATTTTAAAGATGTTTTTAAGACCCAACAGTGAGTCCAGCTTGACAGTGTAAGTAATTTTTTTCCGTCATACAACAAGTTTATCCACAGTGTGCACGCTGAGAAACGGCACATACAGTATACGAGGTGCTTCTGCTTCTCAATGCTGTATGTGCCAGTGACCTCATGAGACGTAAATGTCTCGTACAATGACCCCATTCTGTGGTATTTGCTGATGACGGGACATCCGATGCCTACTGGGACCAAACATATTGCTTCTGGCGACATCTTAAGATGATGTTATTAAGCACAACTTGCACATAAATGCATAGACCCACATTGCTCCTCTCTTACACAAGCTGGTAAGAGAGATGGAGTCTTAAAGGTAAAACCAGGGGAAAAGGTCTTAATAATGAAGCCCTATGTCGGCCCACTCTGCTGCCTGTGAGTCAGGCGAGATATAAGTCCCAAACGTCATAAGTAGGTCAGTGTGCTATAGTGCACGCAACAGGCTATCAGCAGAGAAGCTCCATCGGTGATTAACAGCCACTCAGATCATGCCGCAGCATATGTTACGAGGGTGACTCACTTCATGTAACAGGCTGCAGGTACCGAGGTCGCACTCAGGAGACCTTCTGATAGTTTGTCTGTTCAGGAAATGTGTTTTCTGCCACATTAAAAACAAGAAACGTCATTACCATTGCCTGCAGGATGGAGTAATAGACAAATAGAGACTGTCAGGCAACCAAAAGCCTCCTGACGAGTGAGCAGCTGCCCTACTGAAGGCACTGAGCTCCCATCAGTTCAAGCAGCGCTGTCCTGTAATTGACCGTTGACCTCACACTTCTATGTGGAGAAGGGCAAGAAAAAAAACAAAACAAATAGACCACCAAGAATCAATAACACTATCAGGGAAAATACATCAGGGTCTGTTTCAGTTGAACCAAACAGGTTAGATGTGAAAGCATCCTCATAGTTTCGACTGAAATTGAGCAAAGGGAGGTGATTTAGACTAAGTCTCGTCTAACATGTTCAAAAATGTCCATTGTATACTTGATGATTCCCTTCTTACTTTTTATCCTCTTTTGTCCATCCAGATGCTTTATTTTCTAGATTTGTGTTGAGAATGAAAATCTCATGGGGCTGCCAGCATGACTATAGGAACTTTCATTCTCGTTCGGACACAGAGTGAATACCAATTACTCCATGAATCAATTATCAATTCCTAGACGAGATGCTTGGTGCAAACACCCTGCATTACCATGGCAACAGGCGCAGTGTAACTTCCCAACAGGCCAAGTCTCTATTGTGCGGAGCATCATTACGAACCACCGTCAAATGAGTGCATGCCCCGCAGGCAGTCTGTGCGTCCATGGCTCTGTCCTCATCCCTTAGCCCAGATGGCCGAGGTCCACACCCTGTGTCCCTGCCAAAGCAGTGGTGGTGACTTACTGACATATATGACAGAGACGTCAGGGGCTACTTAGCTGATGAACATGTTATTTCAAGACTGACATCACTGACAAGGTGGTGCCTCAATCACAATGTCCTTATGTGGACAAGAAGTGCACTATGTGTCTGTTCCCATCCGATTCCAGAGCTCATTTTTCTTGAATATTATTATTATCATGATTTTTGTTGTTGGTGGTGTTATTATGTATCTTACTTGAGGCAGTAGTCAACCACACAGCCATACTCGCCATACAGGAACAGAACCTCTTTTTTGTTGCAGCCAATGCAACGTCACCCGAAACAAAAAAACAACCAAGCCATTCATATAGTGATTTGGACATCAGTTACCATGGAAATGGTAGGAACTTTGAATCACATGATGCATTTGTGTCAGTCCTAATCAAAACAGTTTAAAACATACTCAAAAATGGATTAAATTAATATGTATTCTAAGCAATATAGTTGAACTATAGGTTGGGTGGGCTTCACGTACACAAGCAGGTGTAAAAAGTGGAAATTGCTGCGGCAACTCATTTAAGGTTTGAGGAATTTGAACAAAGCAATTGCACAGCAACACCTTGTCAACTATTAGTAAGTAGTATTAGTAAAGCGTGCGATGGGAAATTGACAGCTCCTTCATACATTAATAAAAGAATGGCAATAAAAGCACGGTGACTGTGACAGATCAATGATAAGTGAATGGCATCAGTATCGGCAACAGATACGGAACCTAGATCTGCTCACACAGAACTCTGACATATCGTATTCTGGACATCATCATGGAAAATGTGACACTTAATGATCTGTGACAGAGTGGTCCATGATGATGCTAGCTGTTTCTGACACAAGACAAAAAATAAGCCATACTGTTGTCAACCAAACCCTGTACTAAGTTTTCATGTCGCCAAAATAACATTTCTGTATACCATCAGTCATCTGGACATGGATGACTACACGAGAAAAACAATAACAGACTGCAGGAATAACACGCCACATAAAGAACAATTTGCTGCATACATACATACCTGACACTCTAAATGCATATTCATGGAAAATCACACCTACATAAATCTTAGCTGATGTTTAACAAAGGTTAACACTGGATGTCAAGGCAGAGTAGTCTTTTAATGAGTTCAAGCATTGGGACCCACCAAAATGTCGAATGATGATGAAGACTGTGGACATTCTATATCCACTTCTGCTCAACCTTGAGCTCCACATGCAGGCAATAATAACTGACCTAGAGCCACACAAGCCCAGCTCATTCATCAGCTCAGTTTGAAAGGCAAATTTTCTGAGGTCAGGGGAGCCGCCTTTTGCATGTCATCCATGAACAGTACTGGAAATTGTTGCTCCTTTTTTCTTTTTGTACTCAAAGGAAAGCACAGGGGTCAGTCGAGTATACGATGGCGCTCTGAACACCCACTCTTAAGATGAAGTATTAAGCAGAGTGCTTGCATGTGCAGTATGAACACATGCATGCTCAGTGCAATTATTGTGTAAGAGCACTTTCTCAGCTTAAGAAGCCACGCAAATCATCATTTACTTTGTGACATACTATGACTTTCTTGAGTTGGAAAATTATCCTCCGAACAGACACACGTCATGTGTGTGATTCATGGCACAACTCAAACGGGATTAAAAAATTGTCTCACCATTAACTACCATATTTTTATTTTTTTTCGGAAATAGCATCTTAAGGTGATCCTCTGGAAGTGGACTTCACCCCTCTGTGTGACTGTCGTGGTCCTGTCATTGTGTTCATTGTATGTGTGGTTTCTGCGTTCTTGTTGTGTCTCTAGCCTTCTTCCAGTGTTCTGTTCTCCCTCCTGTGTTCTTGTGCTCCTCATCAGCCTCCTTCTCCCTCCACACCTGTCATGTATCTGTTTAATTAGCCCAGCCAGGTGGTTACCTGAGTTCTTCCCGAGTCTGCTTTCCCTCAACACCTGCACTTTATCTCCTTTCTTAGCAGCCCATCAGCCCCTTCCCTGTTTCTAGTGTTTTTCCATTCACAGTCCTCACATGTGCTTCTACGCCTAACTCCACCTGCACCTCATCCCCTCGTTAGTTTTAATTTGTATTCGAGTCCAGTCTTTAGTTCAGTCGTTGTTGAGTCATCTGTTGTGTTCCTGCTGCTCTGTTTCCTTAATGCTACGTTGTGTTTGCCTGTCCCCTGTATTACCATGACGACAGGAATGAAGGCAGTGTTAGTCTGTTTTGTAATTTAAAGCTGCAAAATATATTCCTTTGGGCCAGCTGTACACCAAGTCCAATACTCTTTCTCTATCTAGTTTTGTTCATCGCTGACTCTGAAGAAAAAATATCTGGCTCTTTAGCTGCTAAACGCTCCACTGTGTTCGGCAGCTAATTGCTCCCTGTGCCTGTCTGCAGGTGGTGTACAACGGGATTATGTGAGCTTGGTTTGCTAAATCGAACTACCTGCGGCAAATGGAAATGAGGTTGGTGAGTTTGCAAGCCAGAAAAACTGAGCAATACGGTTGACAAGAAAAACTTTTGTCATCATTCTCTGTGTCTTCACCAGTACAAGTGGTCACTCCCACATTCCACGTAGCTATATTTTCTCTGCTGTTCTCTTTTTTCCCTCTGTCTCATATGTGACCGTCCCTGCATGAAATTACTGATGACTAAGTGCTTGTGCCATATCCAGTGACCTCAATAATATGCTGCTAATGGGCAGCAAGGACACTCACTAGCATACAGATGAAAACCAAAACTTGCTTCCATTGCTATCTCTCGCATTTACATCACTCAGACGCGGAGAGATATGACGCATTTGCATTAAGTATGGCAAAGCATTTGAGTTGGATATGTTCTCAGCTGATCCGCACTAATGGACTCATTCGGCGGTCACACTGAAATCAACCTACATCCAATCAAGTCTCTCACTACCGAGCCCTACATCCTACATATATATCCTTAAATGTTTGTTGTATAGTTACAGTATGTAAAAAGTTCCATTCTATGCTACATTCACACAAACAGCTACGTGTTTTCATGCACACACACAGAAAGCATATACCTGAAGGTTGCTCCGCCGTGGCCCTGGGACAGTGTTTTCATCAACTAACCTATGCTCGTGTGGAAGGTCACATGATGAGCCACCTGATGAGAAAGCAATAAACAATTTGTCCTGAATATATCCTGCTCAGCCTGGACTGTATTATTCTTTTTTCTCCCTCTGGTCCATGGAGTGAATCTTCTGCCTCACTCACGCCGATGTATGAATTTAAAACATTATTTTCAGATAAGGGCTGATAACAAAACATTCGTTGTTTTTTTTTCCTTTTAATTTTCAAAACACTTGACCTTTATGAGGAAAGACTATTAACGAGTGTTAACGAGTGTTAGAGGTGGAATAGAAAAAAGGCCATTAACGACATCAAAGCTGTGAATGACGCAGAGAGAAAAGGGTGGGGGGGCGGATGTGTGCAGGTGAGCAGCTGACTGATTAAAATCTCTTATGGTGACGATGATGAGCAGATGCAAACAGAAACGTGTCCTTGTGCAAGGAACACACACACACACACACACACACACACACACACACACACACACACACACACACGCACGCTCTCACACAAGTGGACACAGCCAGATTTAAAAGCCACTGAATAAATTAATTCCTTCTGGCAGGCGGAGGGGCTTTCTGTTGACATGGCAGGCAAAGTGTCTGGCCTTCATCAGTTTGACCCACATTCTGTATCAAAACAACACACAGGTGCTCCCACCGTTCCAACCTCACTCCGCTCTCTCTCTTTGTGTTGGTTTTCTTTTATCACAGATGAGCCTGCTTTGTGGATAGAGGGACGACTAGTGAAAATGAGTCCTCTCCCTCAGGTGAAGGTACTTTAGAAAGCAGCCGTTTCGCCAGAGAAGATACTGACACGGGGCGTGAATGTTCAGCTATTCCATCCACGGTGCGTTCTGCTCAGGGAATATTTTGTTCCACGTCAGAATAAAAGCTTTGATTAAATTATAATCAGCAGAGGTGGCGGCTCAGGGTTGTGCCGGTTCAACCTACAGTCAGCTTAACTTCAATATGAATAGCAGGGCCCTACCTAGACAGCGCTATCTGTCTGAACAGTCTGAGTGCGCCCAAAGAGGCTTTACTGTAACTTGCTTGGACACAGACAACCTTGGTGCAAATGAGGAGTCCAAACCACACGCTGTTAAAGCAACAGTGTCCTTGTGTGTGTCTACTAAACAGCTGCGCAGGTTTTGTCTCCTGATCTTTCATCGGTCTGCCGGTATGTGTATGCCTGTGTAGTAGTGTGTGTCTCAGAACCCTAATATGAATGTAACCTGACATGCACGTGTCGTCACATTTCTCTACACACAGCACAGGCTTGCTTTATACCTGCGGTCACGTTCCACCTGTCTGTTCACCGTCACCTGCTTTTTTTCCCATCAACGTTTACCACTAATGTGCATGTGTATCATAATGACACATGCTGATGTTGACGTAAAATAATACCAGGGGAGAACTGTAGCTGGCCGACTGCTGAACAACCATTACGTCCGTTCTCCATCAGAAAAACAGTAATTGGTTGATTTAATCAGCTTTGCAAATACATCCGGTTTTATAGTTAGTCTGGTAAGGTTCAGTCCCTGGACAGAAGAAGAGCTGATTCAATAATTCTTACACTGAGGTCCATTTATCTTTATTGTGCTTCAGTAATAAGATTACGTGCAGAACAACCATGAAACCCAGCGCCTATCACACGCCCCACTCCAGGAACTGAAACACAAAAACCATGAATCCCGATGAATAATTATTAACTTTATGTAGTGCTGAAAGTCAGCCGCTTGGGCTCCCTTTGAAATGTGTGGTGCCAGAAAGTGATTGGTGATGTAGGGCATCAAGTGTAGCTGAGAAGCTGACTGCTAACACCAAGGCCAAAAAATCAGCACAAGCCAAATGCTGGTAAAATATGCAAATGATTGCTCCATTTGCTTCACTCGCCAGCCACACACATAATTGCTATTCAAATGAGTGGTTTTCAAAATTTGAACATTCAGTAGTCATTAGGCTGGTGGAAATAAAAGTTAATTTCCCACTCTGACTGACACGCTAGCCAGCCAGGACCTTTCTAAGGCTACTCGGTAGATCTCCAAGCTTATCTTAATTTCAGGTAATCTGATTACTCAAAGTGTAAAACAAAAAACTATTTTTGCTTGCAAGCTAGCTGTTAGTTTGCTGTCAGACATCAACATCAATAGCTTGGTTGCTGACAGGAGGGACAACGAGTTCACACACTTGCTTCACAAGTTCGAAACACATGTTTGTACCGTCAGATTTTTGTCTGATATTTGTCTGCAAACCGTGTCATAGTTGTGGAGAAGTTCACACAAAGGAGGTTAAATAACAGCGGGTCATGCAGCACAGCTAACAAGCTACGATAGCTTCCTTCATTTAAGATTTTCTGGCTCTACATTCCCTTAATTGAAGGCCACCACTGTCAGGCTGGTTTGCTAGGTGCTATAAACATCTGCATGGATATATGCTGCTAACAAATCCATTGATTGTTGCAATTTAATTTAAATTGATTTCAGCACAAAGTGTTGCAGTTTAAATGACTGGGCAACAGCTGCAGCTCAACTTGATTGACACTGAGACTTCCCTAATGCATATTTAACACTTTCACCAAGTAAAATACGGCTATTGACAGCTGTTCTACTTGCTTTCTCTTCGTTGATTTTCTAGAAATCTCCAAATCTGTCAACATCGTTTGATAAAACACTGGTTTACAAAACATGTTTTTCTGTGTTCTTTGCAGCATTCAGAGTTAATAAACACATCTATTGACTGTGAAGACATAAGCAGCTGTCAGCGGCACTGAATTGAAAGGTGTGGGTGGTGATGGAGGATACTGAAAATATACTCTCGCTCGTTCTGTCTGTCTTTGTGTCTCATGTTCCGTCTGTGCCTCTCTGTCTCTATGTTCAGCTCTCATCTAGAAAAAAAAAACATCCATCCTGTACTCATCCAGTCACCACACAACACAGTTCTATGACTGTGAAAGTATTTCCTCTTGCTGTATTTTGTATATAAGCACACGTTTTTGTAAACTCAGCGTTATGCATACTTGTGATAAATAAATTGCTATCTTAAAAAACGTAAATAACCAATCTCTCTATTTTACGTCAGCAGGACCTGCTTTTCTAGTTAGCAATATAAACATAGCCCACATAATCACATAATCCTATCAGTGTCTTTTTTATAATAAAAAACAAGACTGTGAGTAAGGAAGTGTTTAGGAACAAGGATTAGGTTTTAGGCTACTTAAGTAAGAATTTTTCATACTTAACCTTAAACCTTCCCCTCTACATCGATTCCTTCGTTCTCTAAACTGTTTACTCTTCCAGTTGAAGGAAGCCGGGGTCTTTCCCAGAATACACTTAGACAGAGGCATTAAACATCCAGATCACCAGTCCATCACATGGATAACACAAATACATTCACACTCACACACGAACAGTTTAAACTCCACATGTACAGGCAGTCTGTGTAAAAAAAGGGACATCTGCTGATGATCATGTAATCTGACTTTGTGAAAGTCTTTGATGGCTGAAAACACATTAAAACGAGATCTCACCGGGATAGCAGTACAACCACCCGGCCCCCGCCCCGCCCCCGTGGCAGAGCCACTTCCTCCGTCTGCCCCAGAGAGGCTGCCAGTTCAGCCCTGGCACAACTCCCCATCCAGCAGCCTGGACCACCCACTCCTGTCTGCTGTGACTTCTGCTGGTGAGACACCGGCCACAACAACTTTGATTTATGATTGACTGGGTATGACTGGTTATACACAGCGTACCTCTAATACCATATGTGTTAGTACACACACACACACACACACACACACACACACACACACACACACACACACACACACACACACACACACACAACATTCATTAAGTCATGTGTCCATGAGTTGGAAAGCAAAGTTGACAGCACTCCCTCATCTCTTGGCTCATCAACTAAACTCACTGGATTCTTTATGGTTATAGTCACAGATTAGCTCCAGGCTAAAACAACTGCAACGCGGTTGGTAATTGTGGTGTGGCAGATTATACACACTGCGTTAGTGTTGTCAAGTTCATGCCTTTATGTACACTCCTTTTTGTACACACTAATATACATTATGTTATGTAAACACTTGCTTCACTTGATTAGGAGTCAAAGACTCTTGGCTGTAATCCAGGAAAGAGACACGAGAGGAGAAAGTAATTTCTATGAAGAAATCTCAGACGTCTCTGTTCAGCACACCCTGGATATGAATGCATGTCTGCCCTGAAGTGCACACACAAAATGCACAGCTGCTCTCCAAACCAACGGTTCTACAAATGTGCCTGTATGCGCGCGCACGCACGCACACACACACACACACACACACACACATGCTCATCCTACGGCATGTCTCCTTTCACACGGAGGCTGCAGTTAATGGGGTGATGGTGTTTGGCTCTTCTTGGAATCGCTAATGGATGCTGTTGTGCCTCCAGCTAATTGTGTTACGTAACTTTGGTCATGCCTCATTATTTAAGGCCATCGCCGCGGGGGGGTTTGATTTATCAATGCCAGTTTGTTTGCAGCTGCGCTCATTCAAGTTCTTGCCGGCTCTGTGTTTGAAGGAGTAAGAACACAATGCTTGTTAATGTCTGTGTTATCATTGGTCATCTCATGTGTACTTGTGCACACAAGTTCTCTTCGCTCATCGCTGTCTGGTGAGGCTGAATGGCGATTTGCTACACAGATCCTGTGGGCTGCCTTTGGGGGGCACTGCTGTTCTCTGAGGCCAATTACTCGAAACAGTAGCAGGTCCATGCAGAGCACCATGTAACGTGTCTCTGTATCAACTGTTGCTTCATACTAACAAAGAGGACTAGATAGCGTGGAGGTTATGTTGACCGAACAACAAGCTTTGCAAGTATGAGAATAGTGCAACACCATGTTTTTCTGGGCCTGTTACTCCTGAATCACCATGTGCAATGATTCAGGATGATATTCCTACTGGCAGAACAGCACCTTTGTGTTTTATGTGTCTAAAAACAATGCTGTAGTTTTTTTAAACGACCTTGTGTAAAATGTGCTGCAAAGCCCACCAGTCCAATGATTTAATTTGACACAAATAGATACATACATAGATTTCAGAGTGATGTGAGTGTGAGAAAGTGTAGCAAAGTGAACCAGAATGACTAATATGATAATGTCAAATTTGTTTTAGTGCTATAAACTGCACAGCGGTCACGAATGAAGGAAATGCACATCATTAGCAAGAGAGAGAGCGTGCGTATTTAGCTATCTGCATCTAAATATTTGCTCAGAGCCCTGAACTTTAATAAGGCGGTGGAAGAACTTTAATATAGCTCTCTATGCTGCACAACACTCGTGAAAAAATTGAAAGCCCACAGTGATTGGCCTTTCACACAGTGTTGAGGCATTACTGTAGATAAATGTATGAATTTGTATTTTATACACAGTGTTTGTTAGGAACAGCTGACCTACTGCACGACAGATAATTGCACAGCTACACCCTGTGATCCCTGAGCAATCCAAGGCCATGCATAATTTAAAGAGAATTGAATTTCCATTAAATATATGACGGCATTCTCTTTCTCTCTTTTTTTTTTTTTTTAACTTTTTCTCTTTCCCCTTTTTCCACCTCTCTTTGGACTAACCTTGCCATCCCTCCTCCACCACTCTTTTGCAATAGCCCACCCCCCCTCATATGGTTCATTTAATCATCCGTTTACCTTTGTTTGGCCCTCTGTTCTTTTATCTGTCTCTGACGCTCTGCTCTCTGAAGTTGTATCCCTCATTCCTAACACACTGACATACATTTCTGAATTGATGACCTACATTCTCAACTCTGGGCTTCCATCGCTCACACTGTAGCAACCCTCCCTCTCTCCTCCCCTCCTTTGTGTCTCTCCGTCACCCTCTCTCATCCTCTCTCCCTCTCACACGCCGATGCTAATATTCAGTCATCCATTTGTTTTCATCTGTGGCTGCCTCGTTATTTGCCTGCCATATTGTTTTTATCCGCCCTGCCTCTCCTCGCTTCTGTGTGTGAGAGTGCAAGTGTATCCGTCCATCCACCCGTTGTCTAACCGCTCATCCTTTTTCGGAGGACCATGGCAGGGGGGCTTCTGACAGCGGGCAGGAGGCGGAGTACACTCTGGACAGTTTGCCAGTTCAGCCCTGGGCTGAAGAGAAGAACCAAGTGCACATGCACAGGATGTATTACTGTGTATGCTTTGGTTTGGAACAACATGATTAAAGATATTTTGAAGAGGTGGAAAAGGTCTAATTTAGTCTTACAGTGGGCATTTATCTGTTGAATTAGGCTGATCAAAATATAAGAGTGTTTCTCCTGAAACTTTGGTCAAAACAGTGGTGAAAATGTAATAATTTACTAGAGGATGTCGAGGAGATTCTTTACATGTCAGATTACAGATTATAGAAACCCCACTACCCACTGGTGGCCTCATAAGCCATCAAAGGTGTCCTCTTTGATTCCCTTATGATAGATAAAACCATATGATGTGCCCTTTAGGGTCCCTTCCTGTGGAGAAAACGTGATGCAGAGCCATATAGGCTGTCTCACATGTTCACATCCTCCTCTAAATCAGGGATACCTAAAGTGAAGCTAGTAGGCCAAAGTACTCTGTTTCATCCTGTGAGGTAAAATGCTCTTAAGAAATATTTAGGATCCCTAATTATAGATTAGATTTTTACGGACTGAGCATGGCAGAAGGAGATCAGTCATTTAAGTGGGCACTTTTGGCCTGTAGCCCACCACAAAGTTACAGGTTTGGCCCTCCAAAGATAAGGTCCCTGAGTGTTTTTTATTACAGGGTTCTAGTATGTAGTTATACTTTAAATCTGAATCACATGAAAAAATGATTTTTCAATCTTAAACAGGGTTAGTAACTGTTTAATGACTTTCTGTGATTTGTGAGCGAAATTCTCAAATGTCCCTACTCATTTTGATATATTGTGTTTGCATATGAAACGTAAGAATAGATACAACATTTACTATTCAAAGTACTGTCAAATCCAACATGAGTTCTGTCATGTGATACCTTTGTGGGTGCAGAGTGTGAATGGATGTATTCATGTATTGTATGTGGTGTAATGTGCCGTGAAAATTAACATAAAGGAACTTAGGTAAGGAGTTCATCCTGAAGGGGGTTGGTGAAGCATCTTCGGTGTAAAAGTGTTTTGATCTTAGGTTGACCTATGAAACACACCAATGGTTGAACTGTATAAGAAGTGTATGTGTGTCATGGGATGGAGGTGGAGATGGTTGGAACAGTGTTTTGAGGGGTTTCATATGTATTCTTGTGACTGTTACCAATTGAATGTATTGTTCCTAGTTTTCATAAAGGCTGAGGAATGACTGCCTCTCTTCAGTCAACATCTGTGCTCCGCTGGTGTGTGACTCTTGCTTGCAAGCAATAAAGAACGTCTTGGAGCATGGTGTTTGACCAAATCTCATCTGCGCTAGACAAGCGATTGATTTTCAGTTGCCACGACAGTTTCCCACTTCTTGACGGTACTCTTTTTAGTTTATAACTCTCAGAAGCCCAAGTCTGCCACAGGCAACCAGGGCAAGAGAAGAAAAAAAACACTGGCACAACCACAATAATAATCCAACAGTTTCTCCCTAGATTTTCACTTGTTGTTCATGCCAGCTTCCTGGTATTAAAGTGAATACCCAGCAAAATGCTTTACATGCAGCATATAAGCAAACAGCATTCTGAATGTGTTGTCCTGTCATTCAGCACACTCGTGGATACAATAAAACAGGCAACACGATTCACTCTGTACTAAATCTACACTATAATAGATTTATCTTTGTCCATACAGACCCTCAGCAACTGGTGTACAGTGGAAATACCTTTTCAAAAATAGCACTCATCATCACAGTCGAGGTGGCTTCATGCTGACAACTCCCATGTGAGTCTGCAGGAGAGCAAATTAATGATATGCTGGTGAAGATGTTCAGTAGGCTCCCTGATGATGCAGAATCGACATACAGTTGTGGCGAAACGTTTGCAAACACCTGTAAAGAACATGTACGTACATAATGGCAGTTGAGTTTCTACAAGTCATTCATCAAGTTTGGTTCACTTATACATTTCTTATAAGGACTTCTGAAAATTTGACCAAATCTGCTGGGTCAAAATTATACATACAGTGAGCTGAGCGATCTCACAAAGATAAGTGTCTGAAGAAATGTATCAGAAGCTGTAAAGAAGTTCTTGTTCCTTCGCTCATGTTCATTTTTTTTCCAAATAACAAAGCGTCACTCAGTCCTCACTCACAGGACTGGCAGCCACCCTGACTGAAAGCCTGTGAACGTGATGCTCATAATCAATGAAAAAAGGACCGCCATCGTCACATGCGCTGCACACATGCACTGAACGTGATGAGAAACAAGAGGCAGAAAATAGATTTTTTCGTCCTTCCACGTCCACCTGTTTGTTCCACCTGATTCCTGACTGAAGCTTCTTCTAAACAGCAGTTTATTGTGACGTTTACAAGAACTTCTCTGCTGTTTGTCTCTTTCCTGACTCTGAATCTGTCTTTTTTTAATCTCCTGCCCTCTGTTGCTGTCTTTTCATTATATCTCTTGTTCCTTAATATCCCCCCCCCTTTATCATCTCCTAATTTCCTTGCTTTGTCTTTATATCTTAACTTACCATCTCTATATCTTGAATCTCTGTATTTTGTGCTCCCCTCTATCATTGTGTGTCTCTGTGGGCACCGGATGGCTGCTGACTGTTGCCTCTGTGCAGCAGGTGATCAATCCGTCCTCTATTTCCTGCACACAAGGCACTGGGGTGCCACAGCAGGCGACCATGACACGTGCTTGTGCCCTCCCCCTCTGATGCATGCGCTCGGAGATGTACAAACCCCGTCTCCACTGCTGAGCTGTGCGTGCATCTTTAACACTGTGCTGTCCATTAGTTGGATTGCAATTTTATCTTATCATACTTTTTCATCCTATTCATGCAGGACTCTTTGGTTCTGCATTTGAGACTGTAATAAAATATTCACTTTTGAAAAATTACCACAGTTTTTGTGCAATTACCAACCCAGACAGCAGACTGCTTATAATTCGACAACCTCTTTTCTAATACACATTGGACCATTGTAATAGATAATAACTGAAGAAGAAAAAGGAGCCTGAGAATGAGACACAAAAATCAATTATCTTTCTTCAGAATTGCTGGAAGAGTTAACTTAATTGTCCACCTTACTGCATGCACACTAGTTTTTTTGGTTTCTCTCTGCTTTCGGTTTGTTTCTACCAACAACTTATCGGCTTTCTTCGGCTGCAGTACGTTTTTTAAAGCCGCCCCAAAAAACACGTTGCGATTTCTTTGTCATAACAGCAGGTGAGTCGCATGCTGAGGAAGCATTTTTGCATGCACCGACTGACATCTCAACAACCAGGTTCACCTACAAGTCTGTACAGAACAAAGGCATACGTAGGCCTACATTAAACGGGAGAGGTCGCATCGCAATCAGTGCGTCCACTAGTTATTCGCATATGGCGTTGTTCTCTCTAAAAAAGACAATATTTCTCTTGTTTATTTTTGAAGTCTCCACAAAAAGCACTTCATAAATGCAAGGGCTGGGTGACAAAAATCAAATAACCCAAATTTTCTTT
The DNA here is from genome assembly GCA_903131615.1 of Diplodus sargus. Classification (NCBI taxonomy): domain Eukaryota; kingdom Metazoa; phylum Chordata; class Actinopteri; order Spariformes; family Sparidae; genus Diplodus; species Diplodus sargus. Next base: position 3,505,510 of record CAEMYA010000103.1, on the reverse strand, counting down.
TACCAAAGTCCTGGGAAATAATAGTCACTGCTACAATATTGTAGAAATGTGAGTAAAGGCGAGTATTCAAACGAGTTCAACTGTCTGAAGTTTAGAACATTACATCGCTTTACAGTAATGCAACACTTGGGCCATATCACAGCATAAAAATATTCCAAATCTAAGACGATATCTAGTCACATATCATGATCACAATATAATAATAATAATATCAATATATTGCCAAGCCCTTCTAAATATTCATACTAAGCAACTCAAACTTCCCAATAAATCCAACAAATACACTTGTTGTCATTTCTGTTTTCTTTTTGTTTTTTATACACAATCAAGCCTTGATTATAAAACCTTGGAAACAGTTTGTGTGGAGCCAGATGGCCGCTGTAATACAATCTCACATGATTTTTTTTTAATTTTTTTTTTTTTGTGATTGCTTTCTCAAAAGTTTATTTTTTTTCTCCACACAGGCTTTGTCCTCCATAGGCCCACCCACTCACTCCTGCGACACAGCGCACTGAAAATTGTGTGTACCAGTAAAGCCAATCATGAAAAGCTCCCCAACAAAGCTCTTCATGTGGTGTTTTCAGCTATTACTCTGCTGTTCTGCTCCTCATTAGCCACAGCAGCTCTGCAGTCATTCTGATTGGCCATTCTTTGCTGCTTACGCATTTAACTCAACCAGTCACGGTGATGCCGCCTTCTAACATGTCTGGATTCTAACCTGTCGATAATGTTTATCTTGGCTCGTCTTTATCACAGTGTTGCCAAATTTCATGCATAAAGTAATCACATGAAGTGAAATGATCAAATGACAATGAGCATCTCATGTGTCGCTAAAGAATGAGCCTAAAAAACTAGATGGGGTCAGGGGACAGCCACTCAGTGCAGTTATTCGTTTGCCTCTGTCTGCGAGGCGGATGACAGAATGCAAAGTATAAAAAGAACATGTATCACAGCTCGGCTGTCACTCACAGTTTTATTGGAGTGCCGTTGAATTTTACACCACTTTATCACCTTCTCTTGTCTCCTGAGGTGATCTCTTCTCATAGCAGTGAGACGATATTCAGTGTTTTCTGCTGTCTGGGTGAGAGTCTAAAAATATGCTTGTGCAAACAGGCTGAATTCATTACTGATCCAACAGAAATCTGCTGTCCACTATCCTTCACTCTGCTATGACCATCAGCTTCCTGCATGTACGGGGATCTGTCTTCTGTATACTGTGAAATACAGATATATTCAGGACACGACAAGTCGCCTATCATTGGCTGCACAACTAATTTGTCTGTATATTTACACACACACTTTAAATCTGAAACAACAATTTTCAATCTTGATGTGTACATCAGAATATAGAGGTGTCTTCTAATACAACGCAGCCTGGTTTATATTAGGGTTGATATAATCCATTTTCATGAAAACTCTGTGTTTTAATATGTTGGGGTATCTAGAATTACCGTCTCATAATGGAAGGAGAGAAAAGAGTTCACCACCATAACATCTACCGACCTGGCTCTACTCAGTTTGACTTGGCTGGGCATCCAATCACAAACAGGTTAGGGTTAGGGTTAAAAACATGTCTTAAACGAGTGACGCAAGAATCACAGCTAAAAGGGGCTCCGCGGGTCTCGGCACAGTAAAACTGGTTATGGAAAAGAAAATCAGCGCGGCTCGATTTGACTTGAAGCGCATAAGGTGCCAGTGGAAAAACGCCATGAATCTAATAGAACTTTGCAACCAGTTTCATACAACCTTGCGTTTTTTTCCCAAATACTCTCAAAGTTTTGCATCTTTCCGGTGTGCCAATTACACCAGATTGATATTTTGCCATCAACCAGCTGACCTAGAGACCCAAACAGACAGGCCATCTGTTTTGCACCTACAATCACTTCTAGTAAAAAGCCTGCTGGCAGACTTTCAGCGCTGAACCACCGTAGAGAAGAGACCTCTACATTCACATCAACGCCCAGAGTTTGCCGTGAGGGCGTCCGTCCCATCCAGTGCTTTGGTTCTGACCAAGTTCTCAAATCTGGAATCGCATTTTACATCTAAAAGTAGGCTGAACCATCCCCTCGAATTGCTCGTGACTAGGATGAAGTCAAAATAATATTATGATCTTATTCGCATCTTTCTTCAGTATTAGTTACTCGAATTTGTATTGAACAGTTTACCCTTGTATCCTCATTCAGTTCACTATCATCATTTTTAGATATTTGACTGATAACTTAGGAAATTATTGATTTGATTTTCTTCTTCTGAGGTTGTACCCCTTAAAACGAGTGCAAAATCACTGAGATTCCACTAAACAATAATGCATTTAATTTGTTAAGCTACAAGTAGAGGAAAAGTCTTAAGACTGCCAAAGACTTAAACTAATAAATCCAATGAGCAAAAAGCAATTGTCATATCGATTGCAGGCCCCTTAATTGAATCAAAATGGAAAAAGTATCATGGCAGACTTTGTATCATTGGGAAAGTTCTCAACGTTACACAACATAATATCATATGGTTGAAACTGCCGATTCGCAAGATTGACCTGTGCATCCATGCAGTCCAGACCTCAACTCTGCAGCTCGTTACAGACATCAGAGGCCACCGTTGTCGTATTAAAACCAACTTTCTCTCTCTCTCTACATTAACCCCCCCAACCCCGGTTGAGCCTAGCCTCTGACTATGACCCGCAACTTGTCAGCAGAAAAAGATCAAAAGAAGAGTTAATAGAGCAAAATAAAGAGAGAGATGCAAAGTGGGAGATAAAGATAGCGTGATCTCAGTTTAAGTGCTGAAGTTCTGGAATCCAGGATTACAGCAAGAGCTTTGCCAAAGATTTAATTTCAGTCTTTTAATGGAGTGAGAGAGGGGACAGGGAGAGAAGAGAGAGAGATAGAGAGAGGGAGATAGAATCTTTCCACATCTCCGCACACTGTTTCGCTGACACTGATCGCTGCGGTGATAGAGACGAGGGAACACTACTCTCTCCTGCAATTTCTTATTTTTCAGGTCAGGCAGGGTAAAGCGACACCAGAGATATTATTTGGGAAATGTAAGCTCTATTACTATCGTGGAGTTGACATGACAACCAGGTCACGGTGGAGGAGGTTTGCACTGTTTGTTCTAAAGTATATTAGTCAATTTACTCATGGTGGAAAAGAAAGAAAATTAGATCATTGATTAAAGATGTATTTGTTTCAACAATTAACAATTGCAATAAAAAAAAAATATAATAAGCTAATATTGAGGACACCTGTTTTCATATTTAATTTATACAAATGAATTTTCCACGAGTTTATTCATTGTTGTTTCGCTGTTTTTCATTATTGTGAAATGTTATAAATCTTATGCTGTGTGTGCAGTTTACTATCTGTGTATGTATTTGCATGTATATTCAGGTTTGTGTTTGGGCACACATTTGAAAATGCATCCGTCCATCTGTTGACTATAACTTATCTGGGGTTGGGTTGTAGAGTCAGCAGGTGAAGCAGGTGAAGCAGGGTATTCCAGGCGTCCATTTTACCAGCAATGCTTCCCAGGTCCGCCTGGGGGATCCCGAGGCGTTCCCAGGCCAGATGAGATGAATGACCCCTCCAGCAGTCTGCCCCAGGGTTGTGCCCAGAAAACCTCTTAAGCTGAGCCCAGCCACCCTACAGAGGAATCTCATTTTGGCCACTTGTATCCACGATCTCATTCCCTCAGTCACTACCCATAGCTCATGACCAACAGGTAAATTGAAATCACTCATGAACAGGAACCCAATATAGTCAAACTCCTTCGCTTGGATACGGAACTCTACCCACAACCTGAGGAAACGTTCCACAGTGTTGCGGCAGAGAACCATGCCCTCCGATTTGGGGTTGCTAACCCTAACCCCAACCCCAACCACTTCACACTAGGCTGCAAACTGCCCCAGTGTTTGCTGGAGGTCACAGACCAAAGAAACCAGCTGAAACATATCATCTGCAAATAGCAGAAACGCAGCAGGTTTTTGAACCTGTGCCTTGAGATCCTGTCTATGAATATCACAAACAGGATCAGGAAAAAAGGGAAAACCCTGGAGGAGTCTGCCACCCACTGGAAACATGTTTGACTTTGTGCTGAGAATACAGATACAGGTGTCACTTTAGTAATGCTTTGGTTAGGGACCAGATGACTGGTAGCAATGGCCCCAGTAGGCTACCCTACACTCCAACAGAGTCCCCCAAGTACTCTCTGGGGGATATGGTCATAGGCTTTCTCCAAGACTACAAAACACATGAAGACTGGATGGGCAAACTCCCATAATCACCCCAGCAAGCCTGCAAGGGAAAAGAGCTGCATCCACACTTGAGCATAATGAAAAAAAATACTGATCAACCATAAAACACTAGTTGTTAATCAATCAGTTCACTAAACACAGGGGAAGATTCAAAAAGTTTTCTAAGTGTCTTCGCATCCCTTATATTCAAACTCCACCTGACAGAGAAAATAAGCGGTGGGTATGACCTGGAAGTGTCATCCTGTCCTCCTCCTATCTGTGTCTCTGAGGCTTGCTAGCCAGATTCTACACTGAGCGTGTCACACAAAATCCGTATTTTGTGCTCACAGTTTGGGACATGAGAACCTTCTCCTGCACTTTTCTGTAATCATCTCAAATTATCTTGCGGTTACTCATGAATTCACCTCAGTGCATCCTAGCTGATGACCTGTATATCCCTGTGGCCTGGATGTCAACTCTGCTGCTCATTACAGCCATTAGAGGCTCCCGCTGTCAATTTCAATCCCACTACCCAATCCGTCTCATCACTTCAACTTAAACATTAAACCCCCACCTCTCTCTGCCTGTTGCTGTTTTATCTGTGTACACTGACTGGATGCTCTAGACTGACTGCCAGCACCACCTGCAACATCACATAGTCCCCAGTCTTCTTACAGTAACCCATTTCCTGCAATCTAACAGTTGCATAACTATTTTTCATAACCGCTCTGGTATTTTGTTCACATTCCTATTCAGCCGGGCTCCCAGTGGGATGTTGGGGAGTACCCCAGGCATGAAATATATAATGCAAAATAAAGGAATAATAACAACAGCTTTTGTCAGATTGTCAGTGGCTGTGTGATACCACAACGTCCCATTTTTCTTTTACATTGTTCCCTTTTTTTTTTTGCGTTGCCTCTACTGTTGAAAGTGCTGTTGATTCGTGCTTTGTTAAACTGATGCATGATTCAGAGAGCAGCCCCTGGGAGGGAATGACAGGATAAAGAGTGGATAAAGAAAAAAAAGAGAACAAAAGAGGCTTTCTGAATAAAATTACCTGCTGCTGAGGAAGCCTTAACACATATTGTAATTTGTTTGACGTTTGTCGATTTGTTTGTTTGTGTGTTCGTTTTGATCCATCTAGCCTGTTGTGAATGCTGTCACTCAATCTCTGGTGTGGACCAAACCACAACCACCAAGACCCCTTGAAAACGACATCACACCGGTAAGTCTTTTTAGTTTATATGTATTAAATATGTGATATTCAATAGCGATATGATTTAAAAAGCTAACACTACTTTTAACAATTCATTTTTTTTCACAATGCATCTGCTGGTGCGATGGAACGGAGTGACCTGAGGTGGAACATGATCCGTTTGTTGAAAGCTAGAAAAAGTACCTCTGAGCACAGATTAGTGGCAGCTTGGAGGGGACTTATGACCGAGTCCCGTGAGGCTTCCTGAGGGGGGCACTGTGGGAGTATGTGGTGTCAGTCCCCATCTGGCACAGGTTCACACTGCACTGCATTTTTTGTGAGCTCCATAATCCAAAATTGTCTGTCAGAGCTCATGTTGGATTTCCAGCCGGCATGTTGTGCCAAAGTTCCTTCCTGAGGGATGTACGGCACTTTACACCCTCTGCCTGGGTGTGATCTCATTATGGCCTGATTGTCTGGCTGTTAATATACAGTGATGCTAAGGGGGATGTCAGGTCAAAGGATTGACTCAGAGAGGTTTCACCGTGGATGTTAATTGGTGCTCCAGTCAGCCAGGGGCAACTCTTTGGCCGCAGTGTAATTGGGGAAAGTGGAGAGTTGGCCAGACTGGTCAGTCCTCTCCCTCCTATCCTGTCCGTCTTTTTCATAATTAACTCGCTCTCTGTCTCTTCGTCACACGGACAATTTGACATGAAGAAATGGAGACAGTGGAGAGAAAGATTGTTTCAGAGAGTAAGCGAGGGGGACACAGAGAGGGACTTTGAATTCATCTGGAAGGAAATATGCCCACAGTTTCCTAGGAAATAATGAAGTGGCAATTATGATATGTCACTGTTCCCCCACAGGGCCTTAATAAATGGTTCTTTTTTTTATCTCAGAGTCTCTTATTCTTTCTAACTAGTGTTATCATACTCTAATCTGAACATGTTATGCTGAATGTGTATGAACAATGACTAACAAGGCAAAATTAAGAAATACAAAAACTAAAATCAGGGACACCCAAACCACAGCGGACATTTTGTTTGTCTTAATATGAAAGCAGTCGTGCCAAAGTTAGCTATGGCTGAGTTTCTGTAATTTTGACAAAAGACAAACCTTGAAAAATATTTTGCTGTCAAATACACTTGTGACAGGATTAATTCCCTCACTCCTCCGTCTCTCCGACTTGATACAAGCAGATTGGATGGAGGAGTCACACTGCTGCATCGTGAAGTCAGATTAAGTCTAAAGACACAATTCTCCCCGCAAATGTTCACGTCAAAAATACGTTTGTGTCACCCAGCAAAAAAAGGATAAATGGGTCATGGAGTAAAGATTAGGGAGGCTACAATAAACAGTTGGCTGCTTCAACACAATCCAGACCTGACAGACAAGTTAATACAGTACAAACCCACGGTAGCTCATGCAACACATAAAAGATACGCTTGGCCACATGACAACGAAGAAGCAAGACAGATTAGAGAGGCACCATGATGCCACTCTGTGTGAACTGAACATCAGTCTACATCGTCACAATCACTGAGACTCAAAGAAACACGTCCAGCATTACAAGTGGCCAAATGTATGAAGTTTAAGGCCAATGTGAGGGCTTTCAGGTGCCGAAATGTTGCGCAGCGGTTAATATTTCCAATACTGAATGATAGCTCATGGTGGATTTTCACTATCTCTTGGGTTACCATGGACAGAAGTTAGCTTGCTAATGTTTGTCGTGTGGAGTTGATTACATTATTACGACACCGATGCAAACACAGCAGCAGGCCATTGCTCTGAGTGGCTGTACATTAAATTGCTTTCAGCATTTTGGTCCATGTCCACTAATGTTCAACCTTGGAAAATGATCTGAGAGGTTCCAGTCTAATCCGGATTCACAAATTGGTCCATTGGTCTATCATTTCCAGCTCTCAGTAGGGATGGATACCGAAACCCGGTATGAAACGGGCCCTGGAAAGTAATTTCGAAAGTATCAATAAGCTCCAACGTTGTCGGTTCTGCTAACAATATGGGGGAAAAAAAGTTAAGGCTTTTATCTATGATGAGATATTCAGGGGCCAGGCTCTGTCACTCTCACTCATGCTGGCACAGACAGACACTGAGACCCTGCTCCGAGTGGCAATGGCAGAGAGAGCCAAACGTTGAGAAGTGTGGTTATACTTCACGAGAATCGATGCAGACAATGCTCGTTGTCACAAGTGCAACAAGTCTTTTTTCATGTAAGGGTGGTAAACACGAGCACTCCTTCAATCTAATAAGAGTACAGCGTACTCAGCAAAGTACCAGATCAAAAAAAAGTATCAATAAGAGTAGTAGTACCAATAAAATCTTTACGATACTTATCCCTAGCTTTTAGCACGACAAATCTTCTCAGCCTTGCTCCTGACAACTTCCCACACTGTCAACAAACCTGACAAAAATGCACTGATAAACAAGAAGCTCTTACGACCATCGATGCTGCTGTGTCATTGTCCAAAATTGCCTTCAGTGAAGGCTTCTACTTGCCAATGTCTTTGTGACCGAACATTTTCTAAACCACACTGAAATGTTCCAACAGAAATACCACATATTCTCGGTCTCTATTGAAAAGAACAGGTGATCTTGGCACATTATAGAGATGCTTTCAACACTTTGCACGACCTTGTGGTGTAAGTATACGGCACGCTAGTTCATTTGTAAGAGCTGACTTGAGCAGTGGCAGTGTAGATGTTCTCCTCATGACTGCCTGGGTTCTCGTCAAGTACTCTGGCTTCCTCCCACAACTCAAAGACATGTAAAAAGTTAGCTTAATCGGTTACTCTGAATTGTCCATAGGTGTGAATTTGAGAGTGAATGTTTGTCTGTCCCTGTACGTCTTTTCTATTTACTGACATACTGGGGACTTCTCCAGGGTGTAGGCCGCTGCTCTCCTATATGTGAGCTGAAAAAAAATCGAGGCTGAAGAGTTCACCGCACCACAGCACGAAGCTATATGTCAATTACTTGCAGTGTTATTCATATTATCAGTCATTCAGACACCCAGAATGGTGTCATCAGTGATGCGCATTCATTTAGTGTTTTGGCTGACGTAACTGGAGCTGAAACGAGAAATCGATCAACAAACAATCATTGTAAATTGCACTTTTTTAATACACATGTACAGTAGGTGTTGGTGCGCAATCACAAACTATTTTGCAGGAGATTGATTTTATCTGAGCCAATTTCATTAATTAAAAGCCAAGTTTTATTTTTACAAGTTTTAACTCACAAAGCCTTTGAAGACTTTGAACAGCTCTACAGATGAAGCCTGGAGAGCTTTCTGAGGTCATGCATCCAGAGACATAGTGCCGGAATCCTCAAAGTCTGAATCTCAAGCGGCATCTGCCTTTGCTGTACGGCCTTGATGGCTTTACAGGCACACATGCACATACAGCATTTTAAGTCTGCCACTCCTTGGGGTTCGGAGGGAATTTGCATGGAGGATCACCTTGAGATCAATAGGCTTCAAAACCAGTGTAATCTCATGTGCTCCACTGAGCTTCTGACTGGCACAAGTCCCCTTCCTCTTGGCTAATCCATCGCTACTGGCATGGAAATAACCGCTAAATCTTTTTAAAAGCAATGTATCTTCACAATAGCAGCTTCTCACTCTTGTCTATTTCCGATTCCGTCAGCCTGGAAGTGTAATTTAACATAGTCACGTTTTTGGGGCTTGCGAACACAGCAGTTTAGAATTTCAATATCTGTGTGATGATATTCATCCTTCCTGCACTAGGGTCATTTTATTTTAAAACTAACTGTACTTCTCGGTTGTTTGACTGTACGCATGGCAATGTCGGTTAGTCTGTCCACCATTTTGTCCAAGTCAAAACATCTCTCCATGTTTAGATTTGATTTATAATTACCATCAGATTTTGTACAGTTGTCTGATGACGCTTAGAGGAAGAATCCTTTCAACCACCATTAGATCGGACAGATCGGTTTATTGATACCTGCAAAATGAATGACCTTCCCGTCAGCCTCAGCTGCATGTTGTGTTTAGTACTAAGTAGCAAATGTGAGCAATCTAACATGCTTGTCAACACGGTTAATATGATATCAGCATGGAAACATTGTCATTGTGTGTATATTACGGTGCGTTCAGACCAAACGCGTTGCGCTACTTGTGCAAGTTTGATCGCTGGTTTCATTTTTATTTGTGTCTACTTGCTTCTCATCATCGACTTTGTATGTCATCTAGTTGCGTGTATATTTGCCCCGCGTTTGGTCTGAACACACCATTAGACTGCTGACGTGAGCTCAAACCGCTGGTTTGCTTATGGACAACTTCACAAAGCTGAGAATGTGACTGTAGTTGGCTTTACTTAGTCTTAATAGAGTTATAGAGAGAGAGGGACAGTAATCTCTGTATTTGTGTCACTTTATGGTACTTAATGTAAAATGAATCAAAAGTCAACTCACTTAGCTCCAGTCAGGGAGAGACAAAGAATCATATTAAAGTACAAGCACAGTTAAAGTCAGTGTGAAGGAGATGATGAAAAGTCTGTAGGCAAAGGGCAGTTTTTCCTCCAGTCTTTTCAATTTCAGTAATTTACCCTGAACGCCCTCGTCTCCTTGCTCTTTTGGCATTCAATCAAATTATCCCTCTGAACCTGAATACGGACGCACATCATAATGATTGTCATTGTTCCTCTCAGCCTTACCCCTAAGCCAGGTAGGAGAACACTTACATAATGTGTTTTTCTCTTGTTTTGTTATTTTTTTGTTTCACTGTGTTCTTCTCATCTGTGAAATAAATAAATAAATGTTAGGCCAACTGAAATGAATAGAACTTTTGAATGATAGAAATTATGTCCTCCTGATGAACTTAATTTCTTCTTAAGTGACACAGGGAAGCAGTGGGAGGCCATTAATTTCTAGTTGTCCATTAGTGAGTCTTGTCCCTCTGCAGTGTGACATTTTAATCTCCTTATTCAAAGTCAATGGAAATCTACTGCACAGTAAATAATATCTGAAGACTGCAGCCTGTCGATATTATAGCCATCTTACTTTGAGGAAAGAGGAAGCTGACAGATACTATTAGTTTATTTTGCAATCAACAGACAGTTAACCAAAGTTGAATTAAGAGTTGTAATATAACTTTAGTGTCCGGGTATTAATTTCTTTTAAAGAAGTTAACATGTCAACAGATTCATGTATAAAACAAGTGTGAATGTGCATTTGCGGCGACCAGGTACACACAGGTGTCTACTGTACATGATGATGCGTTCAAATGCACACAACCTTAAAAAACTTGGCCAAATGGCACGTGTGTGTCTTTCTGCAAAGTTTGGTCACGTTACATGAGTGTTTTTAGGGGTTTTTGCAATTGGTCCCATTGCCATACCCCATTTTAGCCAATTACTTGGAACACAAACACGCCTTAACACAGACTTGACCTCCATGCCATCTTTTAGCCTCCTCATTTTTGTGAAGACGACCTATTCATGAGTCCAGTACTCTGGCCGGTATCGTATAAACTGAGGCACCAGTAGCACTTTCAAGGCTTTAGAAGTGTTAGCTAAGTGGGTTTAGAAATAACAATAGTAGTTTTCACTTGATAAAGTCACTCACATGAATGAATGATATGCCCTACCAGTCACTTAAGAAAGAGGATTATCTTCCTGTTAACATGGAAAATCTTTTCTCTTACAGCTCTTTAACCCAACAACCTTTGCAATATAATGCTGAAAAATCCTTCCACGGAAACATAAGGGGCTGGCAATCATTCATTTCTCCTTTATCATGAGTGACATACCAAAGACATGTCTTGAAATATAAATCGTATCAGATTAAAGCCTCATTACTGAGGGTAAGTCATGTTTGGATCAGGGTGACACACCAAATTGCACCTGTTTCTTTCTTATTAAGAGGTTCTGCCTGCTTGTATTCTCGCACGGCTCACAGTGTTCTCCTGTTGTTGGCGTCGTTATGCCCTATTTGTTCTAATTTATTGCACATGATCACATCAGTGTTTATTCAGAGGGCATTAGTCTAAAACCCCAGCGTCGATACGTGGTGAAAGGGGAGCCAGATTGCATTAGAGTGCCGGGATCAATAGTTGCTGGAGTACAGCACGACCCCAGAGAGGAGGCCGGGCAGCCCTGACTCTCTCACCACAAATAATGAGAAAGTGACTTATTGGTTTTATGAGTTTTTCATCATTTTTTTATGAGTTCAGATTGACCTCACTTTGAGTGATAAGAACTTAGATCCTGACCTATTTCATTAAGTTGGTTCTGCTTAATAAGACTTTGGTGTCTGATGTATTGGAGGGAAGCAGCTTGTTCTCTGCGGCTCGGTTATTAAGCTGCGGCTTCCCCTCTCTTTCTCTGGGTTTCTCGCCTGTGCTGCAAACCCAGAATGAAGCAAAAGCAGTAACTGTCCTCCGCTGCCTTCAGTTGTTTCAGGGATGAAATGCCATCAAATGCACTGGCGCTTGAACAAATTTCCCCACAGTTGACCCCTGCTGCTCCCCTGACGCGTTAGTGTCACAAGAAGCTCCTGAAGGCCTTTTGACAGCAAACAAAGAACAAACAAACTGACTAAAGCCGCAAGAAGATTTGGCTTAGCACACAAGCGTGAAACCCCAACAGTCCTCGTTATGTAAGTGAACTTGTTAAGTTGGTTAAGTTCATGCAAACACATTATTCATGCTCTACAAAGTCCTGAACACAGCCTCATTAAAGAGGACTAGCCTTGCATAACAGATTCTAATTCTGAACCAAAACTTGTAATGGAGCCGTTTATTTGTGCGCTCTGTCCGTTCTCTCGATGTTTCATTTATCGTTTTCAGTGCATTTCCATCCACCGTTGCTGTCGTTTGTTGCAGGTCAGCCTTTCAGTTCCTGTGATGAGCTCAAGTGTTCAGAGCAAGGCAAAGTGTACCTGGTTGTTGTTGTTGCTCTTTGAAGTTTCTGACTTGTAATGAAAAATTGTGCAAAATCGTTCAATAAAACTCAGCCTGCGTAAGAGACACGCAGGATTCTGATGTGTGCTATCTGCAGGGAAGGAAAAAAAAGTTGCTGCAGCCTTTCTTACGTCTGGACATGTAGTTCTTGATGGCCTGATGTATTTTTGTTTCTCTTTTGGCGTAACAGCAGCTGAGCCAACTTTTCTGAACTAAACTCTACACTACTCGACCTTAATTGGTTCGGCTCAGCTCAGCATCAAGTTAAAAACACTCGAGAAACAAAGCATGTGCTATGTCAGAGAAACAATAAATAAGTGGTGTCCGTCTGACTCTGCTGCCTTCATCTCCACCATGTGCAGTAGCTGTGGCTTGCACTGTTGAGACGAGGAGCAGCCAGCTCTGGCGCTAGCCAGCCTCCTAAATGAGACTATTGTATTCCCTCCATCAATGCTGTCTCACAACATCTTCATGTTACACAGCCGTATCATGAACTTTGATCTGGGAAATTACATCTACAACCCCGTAAGGACCCGGCTAACCCTCTCACAGAGCAGGCTTTGTGCTCATGTTACTCAAGCCTCCGTCCCTGTAAAGGCTCACTGATACGTTTTTTAGGATTATAGCAAGCTAATGGCTATGTGTGTGTATGAATCAGTTTACAGGATCAGTATACTATACTATACTATACTATACTCTGTACAGTCTCTCATTGTCTTCATCATATGTGTTTATGTGACATTTGAGACATGGGCACTGACATGAAATGTTTAAGATCACGACCAGCTTTATACACGACTGTCTGCTCACGTTTTTGATCTTTCTTCAGGCCACTTCGTCTTGACACGTGAATGTGTTAATCGCAGCCAGATGAAGTACGAACATGTGCAGAGCTTGAGTGGACAGCAGGGTGGCCAAATATGAAGTATAAATGTGTATCTAAAAATAAAAGCAAGAGACAAATGAAAATCCTGTCTCGGCGCAATTGGTGTTAATGAGTAAATGCAGTCACACTCTGGTGTTCGTGGAGAAGAGGTTCATACACTCAGCGAACTCAGCGGGTGACAGTCTAATGAATAAATAACATTACCAGATAACACTATTACAGGAACATCCAGTGCCCTTTCACATGACAGAGTTATTATCAGGAATGAAAATCGATGAAAAGCATAAGAAGTGAAAGAACATTCACATTTTCTGTCCGCATGTGGCTGCACGTGATGGTGAGTCAGCGTAACTGCCTGCATCAGCATCATCATTAGTCTCATAAAAGTCATTACATCGCTTTAAGTTCTATAGAATATAGGGTTGCCCCCTGATGCATTGACTTGCATTTTGTCAGACACATCCTTTTTTTTCAAGCTGTTTTATTGTGGACACAGTAACTCATTATAAAAAGTAAACAACAAATAAGAAGTTTGGACGCATCTGAACAGGTGGATCAAGAATGACAATCTTTAGCTGCAGGTTTGTTTTAGCAGAATGTGGTGTCTGCTGTAACATTACTCACATTAGCTGATTGAGAGACTAGGCTAGTCAGAAGAAGATCAACTCAATCTATCAATACAGAATACAGTTAAAAATGTAATATTCGCTTGCGGTATACTGTAGTTTACGTTTCTTTAATTGTCTGTTTATCACTGTGCATCTGATGTGAAAAAAGCAGCTAACCATCATTTTCATTATCGATTATTTTGCCAATTGTTTTCATGATTAATTGATTCATTATTTAGTCTGTAAAATGTCCCCCAAAAAAATGGAAAATTGTTGATCACAATTTCCCCAGAGCGTCTGCAAATTGCTTCCGTTGTCAAATCAACAGTCCAAAACCCAAACAATTTACATTTACTTTCAGAAAACGTCATAAATGTTTACATTTAAGATGCTAGAGGATGAATAATCGATATCAACTGTCAAATGTGTGTGTTTGTGTGAGTGTGACGTAAATGGATGTATCTAATTGTATCCTGGTGTGAGTGTGTTTTGTCTCACTGTGACGGGGTGTGAATGAAATTGGGTAACCATCGTCTCCCTGCGGGGATTACCAATGAGCTTCAGCTGCTGACAGCCATGTTCTCACTGAAACTAGTACATGCACACACACACACACACACAACACACACACACACACACACACACACACACACACACACACACACACACAAGGAAGGACATCGTCACGAACATACAGAATACAAAAACAAGTACATCCACCCCAACCTCAATGCTGTTAAAGGGTAATTTAAGGCCAGTGAACATTCACTGGCACAATGCTGTTGTGCTGTTGTAGGTCTGTCGGGGCCCCTGAGAGTAAGCATGTGTAAGCAGTGGTCATATTACCCCATTGTCTGCTGGAGAAATAAGATTAGAGGGTGCACTGCTAAATTTAGCTCCTAACAAAAAAATAAAAACACACAGACATGCAAAACAAATTGCTAAAACAAGCTGAGTGGGAGTGACAGGAAGGTCAATCTGAGGGCAAGTGGACTGAATTATTTCTACTGCTGTGGTACCAAAAAGTAGACTCATTTCCTGAGATGCTATTACACTTTTAGCAACTGGAGGACTGGTTTCAGTAACCTGATACATGACAAATAATCTAAACTACATACCTGTGTATATTTAGATATTAAGATGTGATGAACACATTAGTCACCATATGGTAACACTGACACGTTATACTATATTAACTTCCGTCATCACCAAAACCTTTACAAACAGGTCTTAAATAGGCTGCTAAACATGTCTTCCACGTCCTCCTTTCCCGGTTTTAAAATCCAGGCCACTTAAAGGTCGTATTGTATAGCCCTGCCCAACAGGAAAACTGCCTTTTGAATTCAAGTACAGTGAAATACTGACAGTAGAGGACAGTTTGTCATTTTCACAAGCCTATCTGCACAAAACATATTATATGCTTGACACACTATCAACCATAGACGTAAATTAATATTTTATGACACCTATTCACTGTCACTTGGCATTCAGCTCCTTGCTCAGTATCAAGGTGTGAGCGGTCTTTTGTCTCGGAGGCACCGGTTGACCATGAAAGGTGATCCGCTGCCAGCAGCTAACAGAAACATTATCACGTCACGCAGTGAAACTGATGCTCATCAGCTTACTGTAGCAGTTTCAGCAGCAGTGTCATCAGACGCCTTTGCAGGCGAAATCCTGGCTAATTTCAAGTTGCGAAAATGGGAAATGTGATGATTAACCGATCCTCTTCTTGAACCTCCTGGGTCGGAAAAGTTCTCAAGCTCATGATTCAGTAGACTGAGGTGCTTTGATAGTAAGAAAGTGGGATGATAAAGTTCAGTAATTCAAGAGAGAATGAAAGTGCGAGATTCATAGGTGAGTGACTGTGGTTGGATTTAAAAAGAGAAGTTCAAAGGCATGTGTTTGGGTCTGACCACAGAAAAGATGCAATCATAGAGAAGGAGCCACACTGTGATATATACTGTATACTATCACTCTGTTATCGCTTTGTCTCAGTTGCTGTGTGCTTTGCCTGCGGGATGTGGTAGCGGTTGAGGAGTGTAGATTTGTTTTGTGGCTGGTGCAGGCCTCCAGCCATGGTTTCTCTGCATACAAACAGTATGTATATTTGTCTTCGTCAACTTTCGATGGACGGGAAGACTGAGTTACAACTGCATGCAAGTCATGTGACAATGGATGTAAATTGTTCTGGAGAGGCAGGCACCTCCTGACAATGGCTCTGCTCTGGGAGAGTGGAAACTTGGCTTCAACACCCAGACTGACAGCAGGGTGAGATCCTGAACACCAGGACTGTGTGTCAGATGCTTTAGATAATAAAGGCCTCGGCATTTGAAAAAGTCAGCTGTTACTTTGTAAATACACACATGAATATTGAATTTAAAGTTAACTATAAATGAAAATTAAGTGAGGTATTTTGAAATCCCTTAAAACATTTAAAATATGCAGATGAGAAGTTCTTATGTGTGACAGCTAGCTTCCCCTCTGCAATGTAAAGCCATAAAATGATCTAGCTGTCACTGTAAAATTACATTCGTGTCCCCTTCACCTGTTTAAAGCAAGTTATCTTTAAAGAATAAGATCATCCAAAAATGAATATTCAGTAATTTTCCGCTATCCGAGTCTCTGGAAGCCACAAGGTCCCAAACTGATTTGAAAAGAAAATATTTGCACCCAACATGGGTCAAGCTTGTGCATCCACTTCAGATGTAGTGTGCGCCAATGCCACCCCTGCTTTTAGCTTAGCAGCAACAGGGAAGATTTCAGATTAGTAAATTACTGTTTTGTTTGGACAAGCTGTATGGAGCCATTTTATGCTTTTTAAGAAAAAAAAGTCCCCATGTACTTCAGTTGTTAAGGAGAAAGCTGCAACACTGTTTTGATTTTGAAGCTCCAGAAATGATTTGCGGACTACGAAACTTCACCTGACTTTCCACTGCCACGAGGCTGAGTGGGTAACGACTGAATTTGATGACAGTCATTATTTCTGATTTACATGCACCTGATAATCTGCATGTTGCAAATCAAGTTGCACAATGACGACTAGCGTCTGGTCACTGTTGTCATCAATCAGCTGCTGCATGATAGCACCTTTAACAGGGTTAGTGATTTTTATGATGCTTGCTTGACTATCCTTTTTGATACATTTGAAAACATAATGTTACATTGTAGTCGATGTAAATGTTGATTTAGCCTGTCATCAAGGCATCCCAGGGGAGCTACTCTTCTTAATCTCTCTCTTGATGTTAGCGATAAACCCTCACACTAAACTAACCTCAACCTTTACTCTCATTCTAAAACAAACCTGTGATTCTAACTGATGGATGTCCTGAATTATAAACTAGGAGCCCTGCTGTCTAGCCAAAATGAGCTCTCTTAGTCCTCACCCCAGAGGTCTAAATGTCTCGCTGGTTTCCACAAGGACAGCAAATCAAGCAGACAGACACACGCAAACAGTCGTCCAGCGAACATTGTGGTATAAGCCCCATTCCTAATAGGGTCATTCATAATGAAAGGGGCTTTAGAAGTGCCAGGCTTTCACTCAGCAGATAAGGTGGGCATTTATCGCCAACAACAGCAGGCTATATTCGATTGGGATTACGAAACGCCCAAAATCAACGCGTGGAGTCGCCTCGAGATGTTTTGTTTTCTGACCCTCTGTGTAATAAATGAGTAGCCAAAAACCCTAACAGATATTTTTTTTTCTAGTGTGCTCTTGTGAGAGTTGCTCCGGCCCAGTTGCTCCTGTCTGGTAACTTTATCAGAGTTAATACACAGCAGACCTGATCTCTGAAGGCCTCGGGTCCTGAGCAGCCGTAATCCTCAGACAGCTCATATCACACAGGAGCAGACGGAGCAGGTCCAGGGTCAGCGCTTGGCCCCATCAACCCTGTCTCAATCATCCTCCCTGGTGACTCTCAGAGCCAAAAATAGTGTCTGTTTCACAAAGAGGAAGCTGAGCCTTGTTCAGTGCCTTGTTTAAACCCTGTGTTCTGTCTAAAAGAAGTATTACCCCAAGTACTATCATGAGCACACGATATAAATCATGCAGGTCAGTTGCTTAAAAAGTTCAAAAGACAAGTGAATCTTGTCCCGATTTGGTCATCAAATCATAGTGGATAGGTATTGGTTATTATGACTCTTTTCTGTTTGACTAGAAAACTCCTTCTAACTAAGATCTTGGTCGGGTCCAAGTGGTCATTATTGTAACAATGATAAGAAAAGTACCCTTACCTTAACCAAAGAGTTAGTTTAACCCAAACCTGACCTCTCCCGGACTATAAACAAGTTGTTTTTGTGCCTAAAACTAGATCACAACTATTTGGGGTGAATGAGAACACACTGCCATGAGCTATTCTGGGGTGCATGCATCAAAAAATGTATTTTATCGCTTAATTTTACGAAAACAATGTACTCAAGTCCTGTAATATGTAAGAATGGGAAAATATTGCAAAGTAGTTTCATCAAGTACCAACTTTTCTATTCTTCTTGTTTTCCACTGATATTACAAGGACCCAACGATCAAAGATCTAGTGAAGACAAAGACATTGTCACATCGTCTGCTAGACCTGTTGTCTTGCGGTCCTTAAACTTGTGAGCATTAAATGTGAGCATAATTGATGAAAAATGTTTTTGTAAAAAGAAACATGCATTTAAGCAAAGAATATGCCCACAGTACAGTTAAGTGTTCCCTTGACAAATATATGTCACTCTCCACAGTCCGTCTGAAGCTCTTTAAGGAGGCAATTAATAAAGATGTAGTTTTATTTATTTTTTGTTTCCAGTGTCACTGCCAGGTCATATTTCTCTCTTTCCTTCAGTAGCAATTACAGAGCATAGTCTGCCACGGTGAATTAAAACCCAGACAGAATCATAAAATTTCTTTTGCCTTGGCTGGAGCTTGTTGATTTATTGCCGAGGTGATGGAGAGGTGGTGGAGTTGCCACATCATTTCTATCTCATCTCCCTCCTTTCCTTTGTCTCCCTCCTTCACCGGCTAATAATGTTGCAGGCTGTTAACCTAGAAGTCATGAGGTACATATAACTCTTCTCACCGCAGCAAGGACAGGTGTATGGGCAGTTGGGAAGCTCATGAATGAACTTGGGGGTGTGTAGAGAAGTGATAATGTGAACATGTTGTGTGTTTATCTGAGAGGGAGAGAGCTTTTATCTGTGT
Source organism: Diplodus sargus (assembly GCA_903131615.1). Classification (NCBI taxonomy): domain Eukaryota; kingdom Metazoa; phylum Chordata; class Actinopteri; order Spariformes; family Sparidae; genus Diplodus; species Diplodus sargus. The sequence continues at coordinate 3,486,483 of CAEMYA010000103.1, read as the reverse complement.
GTGTCCGTGTGAAGAGCTACTTACAGGATTACTTTGCATGCCAGTGCATATAATGGAGTGATGTGTGTGTTTCTGTGTGTGTGTGTGTGTGTGTGTGTGTGTGTGTGTGTGAATGCGAGTGGAGAGCAACAGTTATTGTCCCCCTTCAAATATTTATATGAAGGTTGTTCTCTCATGTTTATAGTCTAAAGGCTGAAGGCTCCGCAGCCATTTCTCATCATCCCAGTTAACTCTGCCAAGGTGAGAGGGAGAGTAAAAGACAGAAGGAGAGAGAGAGAGGAAAAAGAAAGACACTTAAAAGGTTAAAGGAATCAAGATAGACAGGCATGCAGACAGGCAGACTGGGGAAAATATTTTACAAATGGCTAAATATTTACAACTGCGCTATTGGAGAATTTCTAGTACAGTAAACATTTCTGAAAAGACGGACTCCACTTCATGATGAGTTTGCAGATTTTCTATCATCAATCATTCATCTCTTTGCTGTACTAGTCTGGTGCCAGATCTACAAAAAAAAGAGAAAATTCTATCATCATGGATACTCCCCTTAAGCAACCTCACATTCCTCAGTTTTTAAGATGCCTCATGTTTGAACACCTTCTCAAATACCAAGTGCTGATGATGTACCAACACCTTTTTATGCATGTGTATACTAGTTCAGTCTGATGGCTCTGCAGAATATGATTTACTGCCAATGTCAACGTTCAGTGTCAGTGTTAGATTTAATGTGTCGGCGTTATGTAACAGGCTAAAATAATGGTGTGGAAGCAGTTAAGATGAGGGGTTATAGAGTGCTCCTGACTGCCTTGCTTAAAATGTTTTTGATGTTTTATTTTATTTTGCTCATGATAAATAAATAAACCTTGCTGAGCTGAGGACCAGTCTACATGTCAAGCCAAGCGCAGCAAAAAGTTGAATGCGAATGAAATGCGACGCAACAATCGTATTTTACGAGTAGCCCCCGCATGCATCATATAAAGTGCATTCTGTCGACAGAAGCTGCAGCAGCTTTACAGTACGCCTACACAGAGTAAGAGAAAAGAAGGAGGTCCAGTTCTAGTTGAAACTAATTTTTCACACTTTTTGCTCTTTTGGTGGCAGGATCGAAACAGAGTTTCTGACACGTCAAGGTGGACGATCGCAAAGCGATGAAATTGTGACTCAGGGGATTGTAAACCAAGAATCGTAGATCATGGCTCGGTTTCAGGAGTGTTACACCCCAGTTGGCCATTACCAGAAGCTGAAGAAATGAATATCAAAAACACGTTGGTGGTGACTGTTCAGAAGCACTGCCATTGAACGTAATCTGGGGTTTCCAGAATCGTCAAATAGCTACATTTCGCCGGGCAATGTGATCGATTAGCCATATTAGAATGCGTTAACACAAGACAAATCTGCGCATATTTGCATAATTGAAATCACCACAGTTTTGCGAGGAAAAAATAGCGGCATTGTGCCCACGACTACAATCTCCATTTGGCAGTCTGCAGTGTGATTCTCAGGAATGCCTGGCTGTGGGGTTGGTTACAGCATAAAACAAGGGGACCCACTGTAAGGGATTTAACACTGTGATGGCCCACTGCTCGTCCTGAGGAATATACAGCAAGAGGTACAGATGAATCAATCAACACAACATCTGCACGCTAATCTGCAGAGGCCTCCTGCGCCGGGAAAAGCTGCCATTAGCACATTTCCCACTGGAAACCAAGAGACGTATAACTCATACACAAGATAATGCGCACACACATTGGCCACATTCACATGCACTTAAGTAATATGATCATTCGCAACTTTTGGCAGTAACTGAAATCTGTGAACCACCGACTGAATGAGGGACCCGGGTCACTTCATCAGGTTCAAGGATTAAGAAAAACCAGATATCAAGGAAGGATTCTAATGGAGAAACCCGATTATTCGGAAATGCATGAGCTTACCCAGGATTCTTAGTGTTGTCTTGTAGTGAAGCCAAAATAATTCAAACCAAACTCTCATGGTAAGTGAACAACACTGCACTGATTATAGTGTTATCAGCTGAAACTTGAAGGCATTAAATACGTTTGTTTCAACAGCTGAAACAGACAAACCCATGCAACAATTCCAGGTAGAAAAATATTAATTTGCAACTTAATGATGCAAATACTTGTTCATGATGTGTAGGCTGGGATTTAACAGAAACTGCAGCAGATGTTAAATCCATCATCTGTTGTCCTTCCTAAGCCTGGTATCTCACAGAAATCTAATTCCTTGTATGCATGCAAATGTACATCAGCATTCTAACTCATCCTCTCTTCATTGTCTGGTGTTGCTTTGGATGCAAATGTATTTGATAATGTCATCTGGCTGGATAACAACACCATGTGCCAGTTAACTGTTTTGCATTTGTTCTTGGAAAACTGCTGCACAGGCCTGATCTAATAATATGTCACATAAAAACCAGTGGCTGCGTAATTCACTCAAAAAGTTTATCGATGAAGACAGTCTGTCTTTTTGTTTATTGTGTTTGAGCTCACTGAGTACAAAGGGCACCTTTTCTTTTCCGAGACTGAGTGCATCGATAAACTCCTGAGAACTGTGTGATATTGTTTCTCCCTCCGGATTTCTAGGCAGAAGTTCTGAATTTTCTAAGAACTGCCAACATGCCGAAACCACTCGGGCAATCAGAGCTACATTTCTGGAAACAAACACTCACGGAACTGTCTTTCAGAGCCAGCCATGGGTACATTGACCCTCATGCTTATGTAAGTGACTCAGGATCAGCGTAACACTGCAGCTAATGTGGGCACATGGGAGAGGGTGGCCGTCACTGATTATTGCATTGTCTACGGAAACAGAAGCAAAAAACTACGGGCGGACTACATCCATCTTTACCGGCGCCTGCAGAAACCTGAGGGAGGTAAAGCTGTACTTCACTGTGATGAACCATGAAGACAAATGAAGGGATGTGCTGGGGGGCTACAAAGGCTCCAGGCAGCCCCTCTGGATATTGTTTATATGGGTCAGAAATATATCAGCACAGCCATGCACCAGATTTAGCAGATTCCTCCTATTGTTTGCATCAACACAGGAGGATGAGAGGCCATCAAATGTGGCTTTACTAGAAAGTGAGACCTTCTGTGAGGCTTCAGCAAAGTCCTTTGAAAGTCAGAGAACAGCCTCTCTATAGGAGGAAATGATGTTGCACTCTATTGTTCAAGGACATGGGGGGTTCACCGCTCCACAGTAATTGGTTGGACATATTTCTGTAAGCTTTCTGCAAGGACCACATTAACACAGGATGACTAGCATGTCTAATTATTGTCTCAGCAGCCCATTGTTAGCAAGCTAATGAGCTTGTGTGAACACAAAGCTCAATTATGCCGTACGCACAATGATAAATGGGGGGAGGAAAACAAAGTTTGGGTCAGGATAGCAGTTGGCACGGAAAGACAACCTCCAGCTAGTCATAATGAGTTTGCTCAAATCAGTAATGATAACATTTCAGTGGAAATGAGGCCTGAAATTATCAATAGAAAGGGGCTCAAATAGCAACACGTCCACACAAATAACTGGAAAGGCCACATTTTCAGCTTGGTCAAACATTACCGAGAATCTGCTCAGCTTTCTATGCGATAATGAAGCACACACACCAACACAATTAAAAAAAGATCCATGCAAAATTCCCCGGCACTGATCATGTCTGTAGTATTGTCTTGAACTCCAAGCAGTATTTGCTGTTTATATGCAATTTAACATCATTTGACAACAAAGTGTGTTGGTGTGTTTTGTCAAATTACGCAAAAACCTTGTGAATTTGACCAATTGAGCAGCAGTACTCAAGTCTAAGTGTTGGAGACAGTGGCAAAACCCCAAAAAGCGTTTAAAGCCTGCAGAAAAGAAGATGAGGAAGACTTCAACCAATCATCGTGCAGATTTTGTTTCCCTTCCTGTACCTTCGCCCATCCACAAAACGAACATTTGCAAGCAGGGTAATTGCAGGGTACATTGCATAATGTCATAGCAAGAGACCGGCTTGGATCCAAAAAAATTGACAGCAACACACTCTTGATTTTAACCCTCTGCTTCTCCAGAGGGATACAAATCGTTTCCACATAAGGTGGTACTCCGAAGCGTCGTCTTTCTTGGCAGGTCAATGACATAATCATAACAATTCGTGTGATATAAAATGCAATTGAAAGTGCAAAAAGAGAAAAGTTGAAATTTGGTACACGTTCAAAAACAACAGCGGCAACAAGAATAGCACAGTCTGTTCTTCTCCTGTCCTTCCTGCTATAACAAAACAATCTGTCTTCAGAAGAAAATCATGACATCATCAGGATTTTTGGCCACAGTCATCATAATAATGCAAAACGCTTCAGAAGGACTTGATCATGTATCCCCACATGATCCACAGGAGGTGGATACTGTTGCGCTGGTTAGACACCAATATGTTTTAGAGGTATGATCAATTTCCCAACCTGTAGCATCATAGAAAATGACTAATGTTCATTGCATAAAACATTGAATCGTCCTTCATCTTTCCTCTAACATTACAGCGTTGTCACCGCTCCCTTGTCTTGTGATAAAATATGACTCCCTAGGGGAGACCTTGGCAGTCCAGTCCACCATTGTCCACCAACCCGCATCTGGGTTATAAAAATACACCTTTTATGTCAAGCTAGTCTCGTGTGGACCACCAGCTCCATTCAGTCACGATCATGTCGAATCACTGATACTAAATGTGAGATTTCCCTGGAACTAAACAATGTATTTGTGATCCCTGCCACTCTAGCTAATGATAGTTCAAGTTTCATATGAATTTCAGATCATTTGGGTTTCTTCCAGAGATATCAGACACTTAAAACAAGTTCCTATCCGCCCTTTAAGTGGGGAACTAATTGTAACCAGAGAATGTTTGATATTTGAGCTTGAATAGTTCGACATTTTGTGCATTTGCTTACTCGCTCTGTTGCCGAGAGTTAGATGAGAACACGAATCCAATCTCATGTCTATGTGGTAAACACTGTCAAGTAAGTGCTGGACTATTTTTTGGATGGGTGCACTTCTTTCTTGAAGTCTCTACTGACTGCTTGGCTACTTCAATGTGATGACAAGTTCTTAGGAAGTGACCGAGAAATAGTGTGGAACCTAAAGGATTTGTTACCTCGAGGCCGAGCCGGGCTAGCTGTTCCCCCTGTTTCTAAGCTAAACTAAGCTAATCGGCTGCTAATCTAGCTTTGCAGATACGGTGCAGACAAAAGAGTTGTATCAATCTTCTCATCTAACTCTCTGCAAGAGAGCAAATAAGTGTAATTGCATTAGAGCCTGCTGACCCTGAAACTCTCCAGTAATCAAACATGTCATGTGTTTTAGTCCAGACATTTGCCAGGCCTAAACAATGTCAAGACGACTGGTTCTTGGTGCTGTCACATCTTAGAGGTAGCATCAGAGGGATGATCTTGTTTTGTTTGTTCGCAGTCTGCATCATCCGAGTCACATCTCACTCCTTGTTCCCTGCACCAGAGTCCTACAAAACAAGCTTAGCCTCTAACTAGAGGTAGAGGTGATCTAATTTTATCACTGAAGGCTAAATTTAAATGCATCTCTGACTGGAGGGGGTGAGGCTTCCTGGCTGCATCCTGTGCACAGTGTCCCTGTGACTCAGATCTCATGTATACTGTATGATGTGGCAATGAAAGAAAAACCCATTGACTCCTCAAGTAGATGCATTTGCTAAAACAAACTTCTTCGGCTGGCGTTAGACATGAGAGAGTGTTGTGTTGTGCTCTACAGTCTGTTGACGACTTATACTTCTGCTCAGATAATCTTTGTATTCTCAAAAGATGTTCTTGAAGTGGATCAATACAAATCAAATAAACCATAAATCTGAATTTCCTTTTGTGTCTTTATGTAACTTTACATACCGAGAGACTTCAGACATGTGTTGGCTAGATCCCTGTCATCAACTGTCATTAAAAACAAACAAGCAACTTTGTGGTGCTGAATTGTATTGCGTTACACTGTTAGTTCATAACCACGTCTACACTTTTATTTCGAAAATCCTATTTCAGAAAACGAATGCATACCTTTCTCAGAAACCCCTGCTGTTTTACCAGTGACCCCTGAAACGGCTATTGGAGTGCTACGTGTTTTAACATAGTTAACGTGTTTCCTGTAAGAACAGTTATCTACAGAGGGACTTGAATATTTATTTGCATATATCCTAGCCAAGAGTGCTAAATGTGTCTTTTTCTGCATCATTATTTTGCATGGCTGCGTCATTAAGAAAACGCTTATTGGATGAAAAATGTCTTTACACCCGAGTGCAGAATGACTTTTAATCCAGGAATTGAGATATGGAGCAAGGCATACAGTATGTGTTAAAATAACAAAAAACATGTAAATTGATTCTGACTTCATGAGAATTTCGTGGGAACTCATTGTCATAAACCAGTGTATTATAAATCAGTGTAGTTTTCTGAAGGTTGACACAAACATTTTTAGGTTAAAGCTTCTAAGTAATTGACATCTGATACTTAATAATTAATCCCAGGACTCATGCTTGAGACAGCATAAAGTCTTCATGTGACACTAAAGTAGGCGATTATATTTTAGAAAACACAGAATTGAACATTCAAAATGATACATTAATTGAAAACAGAAAACAATATTCCAGTGAAGATTTTCCCACACTCTGAAGCCTCGGATGGATCTCTATCACACAGACAGTTGACAACACGACGGCTGATTAAAATCACATCTACGTCTCCTGAGAGTATCCGTAATCATTTCCTGAAAATGTGAAAAACACTATGAGAAACTGCCACGGAAAGCTACAGTTCTGATATACTACTCAATAAGCCACGATGTTAATTGTTGAAGCAACGTGACAATTGTTGAAAATGCAAAGATTATACTTCATGGCCACGTTGCGCAGCCATGCTTGTTAGGGCTGTACTGTGCCAAAGCATACCTCTTCCAACCGTGCCCAACCGTGCCAGGGCGTGCCAAGGAAGTGTACCGTACTTGAGCACCAAATGGAGAGCTCACACTAGTCAAACAAAGGGGACTTTGGGGGTCAAACATACTTGGGCATGGTGCAAAATGCTTAGCGTGAGTGAGCCCTAACAAGCTCCCGCTCCCTGTTTCTGTCTCTCTACCAGTTGCATCCCTTCACACGTACAACCACGTGCACTCAGTCACAATGTTCAAACAGCACATGACATCAGCATCATAAAACTGACAGGGCTTTCATGTTTGAGATCATGAGTGAAATATGCGGCTATAACCCGAACCTCTCCTCAGCCTCCAACATTACAGAGCTACCCGAGGTCAGGAAAAAGTACGTTATGTAATGGCTGCCGCACAGGTTTGCATCAACATGCAGTAACTGTAGTTTTGTAAGAGGCAGAGGCTTAATACCTGCTGTGGGATCGTCTGGACAAATTGCTGTTGGTTTCTAAAGGATTAACATAATTTACTCTTATTCACACTGGAATGTTGGGAACAAAAACTGCTTTGTTTTAAACCCTCTAAAATAGGGCTTACTCAAGGGAATGTTTGGGGAGCTTCGAGAGAAAAAGATGGAGACATGATGCTATTTTGATTCCTGCCTCTCTAATCAGATACCACAGAAGTTCTTTAACAAAAGCCCCTATGATCCCATTGCTGCCAAATTCAATCCTCACTTAATCTGATGATGTACTTTACTTCTCTCACTCATGAGTACTTATCTTAAAGTTAATTAGGCTGGATGAAAGCACCTAACAAATTCTGCAAAAGTAAAACATAAATCTAATTAAATAAATTGAATTTCGTACAGCGGTCACCAATTTTCTGGTCTAAAGCCTGTACATAATTTTATCATTTTACTGTGCCAGAATAGCATTCAGCATGTACTGTGTATTTCTTTTTTTGTATTTTCAGAATTAAATATTTGGTACAACTGAATTAAAAAAGGCTGCATGAAGAATCTTAACACGTTCTTGTAAAAAACAAAAAAAAAAAAAAAACAGGTTTATACAATTATACTCCTCCCACACAATCAGTTGTTATTAACTTCATTGTCCAAAACGTCCAAAAATCTGCCATGAAAATGTTTAAAACTGCGACACACAAAATGATGTCTACAGCTAAAGGCCACATGAGACAGTCCATTCATCATCACTTTGAAAGCCTGTGTGGATCAGTTCAGGGGCTCATTATCTCAGTCAGTTCGGCTGGATATGCTGTGGTCAGACTGGGGGTAGAGAGAGTTCAAGTGGATGGAGCAGCCACAAGCAACAAGTCACACAATTAATTGTGTGATTTCTGAACTTCTGTTGCACGCTGGCTCTATCCTAACAACGTTTAGTGGTTAAAAACCTAATTTTGCAGTTGCTTCAACCGGAGCGACATACGAGGAGCGACATAAGACTATGATGTGTTAAAAAAAATAATAAAAAGGGTATTCAAAAGTAATGGGACTACAGGAAGAGTGCCCAATGCAGATTGATAGTGTTCCCAGTGTTCCCAGTCAAAATGTTACATCATCAGAAGGATCTGTTTACACTGAGCTTATAGAAGTTCAGTCCACATCTGAATCAGGTCCTAGAAGTTAAATACTGTGAAATTCTGTCTGAGTGTGCCATGTTATGATGGCATGTTGACTGTGGTGAAGAGTGTGCTGCGGGCCAATAGAACAGCTTCCATATGATGTCACTTTTTCCCTCAAGAGGGTTTTATCAGTGAGGTCAGACCAGAATATTATGCACGTTACTTTCCACGCCAGCTGTCTCTTTCTCACAGGGACTCACAAACACTTGTCAGTGACCTAAATGCAAAAAATATTCACTTCTACTCTAATGTGGGTCAAGTAAGAAGTGACTCAGGATGCAAGCTGGACTGAGTTCACATTTTTGGATATCATAATCAATTAATGTGTGCTTTTTTTTAACACTGCTGTGATAAATAACAGCAGTAATAAGTGACAAATTGCCTAAAATTTCCCCCCAGAAAAAAATATATTTTGGATTGACCAGCTAAATATAATACAACGACTGTGATTTTAAACATAATCCTTGTTAACTGAATTGGCCGTTTTAGTTTAGTCAAACAAAGTGATAAAGACGATGAGATCTTTTTTCTTGTGAGTTTTTCATTTTGGTTTCGTGGGTCCTCCTGATCTGACCTTGGACCCGTAAAATGTTTGCATGATTTTTTCCTCGTGGAAAGCATGATTTTTGAGTGGGCCATTAAAAAAGATCTTTGGTTAGAGGGCTTAACTACATGAAGAACATGTTACAAAAATAAAAAAAATAAAAATTATATATATATATATATATATATATATATATATATATATATATAATTGGTAAAACTGATATAAAACTTGAAAGAATTGTGTTTGAGGAGTTCAAGTATATCCTCGAAATACAAATTAACACTCCAACTAACGTGAACTTTCTTTATTCTTTCACTTATTTCTGCAAACTTTGTACCTCTTACAGAAGAGAACTTCACTTAACTTCTCTCCCGCTTCAGCTGTTATCACCAAATGCCAAATAGCAATTTAATCATTTAGCAGCTGAATTTCCTTTTGGCTAAAAATGCACGTGAACTACTGGCGTGTGAAATCATCTTCGCGCAAAATGACCTCGCAGGCTTCTTGGTGGACCAAATTGATACCGTGAGAACCCCCGTATCGTGGCTCCAATCCATTTGAGTTATTTCCACCTTAATAAGGTTTGTCCTGCGGTTGTAGCTCTCTTAGGAGGGCGGACAGGTAGCCTGGCTCTGACTGATAGAACTCCTTAATCCCTGCAGGGCGGGTTCACTTTCATGTTATTATCGCTCTAAAGTGGGCAAGAGATTTTAGAAGTCATAAGATTTCATAAAGTCATAAGGTGATGGGTGCTCTTAATAAGCATATGCTATATCAAACAGCTGAGTATACATCTACAAGGAGTATCTTATAAAGTGAGTCATAAAGTTACTTGTATAAAGTTTCAAAATGTGTTGGGTTTTTTTACATTTTGTTGCAATGGCTCTTGGTCATCATTTAATCTGGTATTTGTTAATTCATTAATTGTTTGGTCTTGATCACAATTTAAGAATTTTAGTGTTCTTATGACTGACCAACAGCCCGACAGCTACAGGTCCTCAAGAATGTATCAAAGACTGTGGACCGAACAGGATAAAACGCACCATGTGGATCATTTTATTTTCCATAAATACTTTATGTTTAAAACACTGACGATCACATAGCTCAGTGAAGGAAAAAAAATCATCATAGCTGCAGATTATTTCTGACTATCTTTCTGAGCCTGGCCTCGTGCTTTCAGAGCCGAGCGCCAAGCGGATGATGCTGATGCTGCTGTCTGTCTAATCTGCTTCCAACCTATTTTCTTCGCAGCTGTCTCATCTACTCCCACCATATCATGATTACCATTAATAGACTACCTGCCACGTGAAAATGCCATCAGCTGTATCGAATCTGTCACAGCGTGCAGCCTCTAAAGGTCTGCTCATGCTGTCTCCTGCAGTGATGGAATGAGATGTTGCCACATAATGTACGAGGGAGATGTCAGGGTAAAGATTTGATGTCCTACACTGGGCACTTTCATAGACAAATTGAATGAGAAAGTGTGCTAAAGTCATTGATGAAAAACATGACATGACATAGGTGAAACAGATGCTCATCTTCGCTGTGGGAAAACTATTCATAGCTTGTAACAGTAATTAGAAGATGATAATGAACAGCGTTAGTGTGGCCCCATTCTGCCTTGTGTTCATTAGTGTGTACATATATGGCAACAGTGATTAAGATGATAAATGTATTTTACAATGCCACTCATTCCCTCAACTTCACACACTCAGTGTGCACAATGTAAACAACCACTCTGTGTGTGGATATATATCTGATGTGTGTGTGTGTGTGTGAGCATGCACACACAGTCCCAGTCACGTTTGTCCTATTTCATAACTGGGGACAGCCTTGAAGTCCTTGAACAAGAATGAGGTCAAAATCTGCCAAAGGCCAAACAATGAGAGGATTGATGTTGCAGAGATAGGAAACTGGCTCTGCCCTCTTCAGTGAGGGCTGTTTTTCTTTTTTAATGTGCAAGATGACCTTGTCTGAAATCCTGCAGGAGCTGTTCAAGACCACCGCCATCCAGATTGCACCGTCCGGTCAATGTGAGCCTATTGAGAGCTGCTGTATTGATCCAGAATGGAAATCTAATTCAATACAGCTTCAAATTCGAGCTGATGGAGCCCTTTGTGAATGTCATAAAGTGGACCATCTTGATGAATGGAGCCTCTTGTATTGAAGGCAGGAAAGACTGCAGATGTTAAGGAACAGGTCTTGAAATATATTTTTTTCTGCTTCACACACCGTTGCAGTAAAAGGTGTCCATTATTTAAAGCATCCATTAATTAAGAGGTACATTTGTTTATTGTTGAACATATAATGCAACAGTTCTCTTTACTGCCTACGGTCATCTGTGGTTCTTTTCCTTAAGAGCACCTCCATTTCCAATTAGTACGAACATACAATATTAAAATTCATAGATGTTTTGCTGCGGCTGCGAAATGAATGCCACACGATTTAACACATTCAGTTGTATTGAGTCAAAGCAGTTAAAATAGTGAATCACAGGTTGCTAATGGGATGTACTGCAGGGCTGCCACTAACCATTATTTTCATTTTCAATTAATCTGCAGATATTTTCTGAATTCAAATATTATTTATGAATAAAAATCCATTATTTTGTCTTTAAAAAATAGAAAATAATGAAAAATGATATTCAGAAAAATGATCTTTTTGAGGGACAGATATTGACTCGAAAACCCACTGCGCTTCATTTACCGATAAATATGACGAGTATCACAAAAACGGTTAATTGATTAATGGTTTCAGATTATTTTTTTCTAATAAATTGACATCATTTCAGCTCAAGTGGTGCAGATGAACTGACATTGGTCAGAGCAATGGAGCTTACTACCCTATGTACAGGCCCGTTGGATTTAAAATATATGTTTCTGCCTTACTGACCTTTATAACCTGAGAGGGAATTATCACCCTCTAGAATCAAAGCGACACGCTGCTCGGCTCCAGGAGATGGCAAGAAGGAAATGATCATCATTGGAACAGCATAGTTCAGAAATACTATAAGAGGGTATCATCTCGATCACTATTTCAGTCAGCCAACTCACGTGGAGAGAATACTGGGTCCGTACAGAGTTGATATTTGGCATCAAGATATGTGAGCTCATCATTTCCTGCTCAGCACAGTAGAGATTTGGAAGTGACGATAATAAAATCCCCCTCACAAAACTGCATTAGACACAGAGCCTGATGCCAGCTGTTACATGGAATCTACAGCCCAATGTGACGGCCAACTGCTCTGAGGTCATCCCCAGACAAAGCACCTCCAACAACTGCAGGGAAATATACTATCTAGTCAGCTGTAAAAGATAAAATACACCCTGTCATCTAAATGACAACAGATGTAGACGACATCTGCTATGCAGCAAGTAATTATTCACTGAAAATCAGTTTGGTGCAAACAATTTTTGCTGGTAAAACTAGAAATATTGATTCAACTTCTTTACTCAAGTTAAAATAGGAAAACAAGGCTTTGAAATGTACTCAAAGCATAAAAGCAAAAATGATGCCTCTTAAGGACATTTATGCAGGCCATTTCTGTGTAAAGCGAACTGAATCTCATGTCATAATTAATTGCTGAATTAATTAATATAATACGAAGACTATTAAACTCAGTGGCAGATTCGGGAGGATTGTCAGAAAAATAATAATAATAAAAAAATTGTAACGTAAGCTGCCACATAAACTTGTAAACTTGTTTTGGACTTACGATTGTTCCACTGTGACATCACTGTTGGTTATCATTGTTCTGCTGTGACATTGTTTATAACTACATTATACCACCAGTGGTGGGGTTTTTTTGGATGTTGAGCAAAATATGTCTGGGGTTTGCTTAGGTCTTTTTCTGAGGTTGCTAAAACTACGTAAGCTAGCCGCCTGCAAGCTTAATCTCTCGAGGGGGGGTCTTACTCGGTGTCACAGTATGTTTGACCATTGATTAAATTTACACCGGAATATCCCTTTAAGTGTTAAAGAAAACAGAAAAACATGTGAAGGTCAGAGAGCTTTTCATGCGTCATACTAGACTGTGAATGCAGATGGAGAACACAGAGTATGTAGGTGTGACATGATGCTTGACTCACATGTGATTCTCATATTCTGAATGGAGAGCGTATGTAGGACAAACCTGGGAGGGATGGAGGAAGTGAATGGTGGAGAAATAGATGGAATGAGGCCTTGAAAGTGCCACTCTAAACAAACAACTATGCTTCTATCAGCTTCCATTATTACTGTAGTGAACAACACCCACATACACACACTCACGTTTTCAAATTAGAGAAACTAACGACCTTTCTCTGTTCCTCTTTCTGCTCAGTTTGATGTTTTGGTGTGTTCATCCGTGTCCTACAAACACAGAAGAAGTCATCCAGCCATTATTAGAAAATACAGAAAGGTGTTCAGACTCTTGGTATAAACAAGTGCTGTCCAACCAAATGTTCCATGGTCATCTCAGTGGCAAAACCAATTTAAATCTCATAATATCAAAATAAACAATGACTCATTCAACAGTAAAGCCCTGTCTTTATGTTAACAGAAATAGTACATCACATTGAACTTTTGGTCAAAATAGTCAAACGCATGTTATGTTGTAGTTGTCGTAGTAGTAAACAAGTTTTCTTAAATAGTATTATTTTGAAGTATAATTGGATTTGTGGAGTACATAATACATCAGATTTCCAGACGAATACTGAGGAAAGCAAACAAACAAATACATCCATTCTCAACGCTGACCTACATCTGCTGTGACTTTTATGACATTCATCAACCCGATGGAAAAATGATTGCTGAAATGTCTGGGCGAAAAAAATATGTGTCACAGTTATTATTTATCTTCAAATCACCTGAACATCTGTCATGTCACATGCCAACTTGGTAACACAGTGACTCATCTTTGCTGACCCGCAATAGGAAACAGTGGGATTATTTAATATTAGACGCAGAAAAGTAGCAAACTTGTGAGAAGGATAACTAAGGATGAAAAAGCACTGCAATAATAATTAGGTTGGAGGTGAAAGTAACCAATTGATCGATCAGTTTGGAAGCGAAGGTAACATTCTGGTCACTTCTAGGCTGTAACTCTGCTCTACTACTCTAACTATTTCTCTTCACTTTGAACATAATGATTGATAATCACCTCAGTGTCTAAAATAACTGTAGCAACATTAGCTAGCAAGTAACTCCGCTTAGACATACACTGTCTTGCAAAAGCACAAAGTAGAGCTCCGACCTCATTGCTCTTAAAACTGATGTAGCTTTTCTTCAAGTCAGAATCCAGCTAAACTAGCGGAGTGGCTAACTTCACAATTGAGGTCATTGTCAAAACAATCAAATCAGCATTTACAAAGCTATATAATAGTGACATCACCAAGGTTGGAGGCGTAGGTAACATGACTGTAGAGTTGACACAGGAAGTGCAGTGCATAAAATGGATTTTCGTCACATTACTTTGATCAAATAGTGAATTGAGGCACGTATCCTCACCAAACCCTGGACGATTCGATTGTCTTCTGTGTGCCATAAATTAAATTGCATTTCACCTTGTCTATTCCCCCCAGTGCTCACACCAAGGCCCGACTATAGTCAGGAAAAAACACAGCTGCTGGTAATTGGGGCACCCTGACTTTAGGCAAGAGACGTAGAAGCTGACCCAAGGACGACCTTTCCGTTAACGTCTGTCTGCTGGGTCAAACTGAGGATGTGTGGCCACTTCAACAGTGCCACACTCAACAAAGTGATTGTGAAGTGCCACTGGCTCATGATGTTTAGTTGGGATAGAGCAGAAAGTGCTGTTATTTTTCATCCACTATGAACATGTCGCATGTGGACATTACATAAAGAAAGCAGGGGACACTGAGTGTTTTCATTTAGACATCCGGTAATGTCCAAATGGTTTTGTGGAGACCAAAACAGGTCATTTAAGCCAAACCACGACCTTCCCCTAGCCCTCACAGTGTCCAGTTTTAACTTTGTGGTTTTGTAGAACCATACATAACTTAAGTCTTAAGTTAAGTCATTCATTCAAAAAAAATATCAGAAAAAAACAGATTTTGTTGTGCACCTGTAAAGAAACTATTGATATGATATTTTAAGGATTCCTCCTTTTGGATGCTATCTCTTAACGGGAAAAAAATATTTTATGAGTCATCCTCCATGTGCGGAAATTCCTCTTGTGCTGGCGACCCTCTCCGCAGATGTTTCCTCTCTCTGTTGTTGTTGTTCTCCCTCAGCACACTGGCATCTTTCCCACTCAGCTTTTGGCCAAGTTGTATTAGTTATCGTTTTAAACATTTTTTTT
>CAEMYA010000103.1:3445925-3467053 GCA_903131615.1 Diplodus sargus | reverse complement strand
ACAACTTAAGTTCTTTAACCAACTGTGAAAAAACTGGAGAGTGAATGCTTTATACTCTCTCTTCTGTCTACATCTCTTTATGTCTGTTCTGCCCTGCAAAGATACAAAGTCACCATGTAAACAAAGCAGAAAATAGTTTGCAAAAAGCACAAAGAAATAATGGGAATGAACGTAAAATAAAATGGCCTTTTTCCTTGGAGTACATTCTGACATGTCACTGTATGAAAAGTCAACATGTCCTCATGGCTAAATGACAGAGTGGGGACTCCTAAAAGGACATTAGTGATTGCTGGAGAGCACCAGCGACAGGGGTTCCTGGACAGACACGGTCAGCGCTGGGAAGCAAACAGTTTGGTTAGCCAGAAGGCTAGCTAACAGCCTTGCTCATGAGCAGAGAGTGTTTGTGCTAGGTGTTGAAAAAGAAGCTAAAGTAGGCAGTGATGACAAGAAAAAGAAAATTGCACTTATTAGCTCAATTCAACATTCTGGTAGAGCATTTATATTGAACCTGTCCGTTTTGACATATGTTGTTGTGGAGTGATAGATATTTCGATCACATTTAATGTTGTATTGGAATGTCTTCAGATTATTAAAATCCTAGCAAGATTGGTCGTCCGATATTCTCAGAAATCTGCCATTTAACCATGAGGTTGCACATTTGGCTCCAAATTTAAAGTTGGCTCATTTACAGTGAAGTAGTTCAATGTCCAACAAGACAACAAGATGATTGCTGGGTTGTGCTAAGTCATAAGACTTCCTGCAGAGCTATTTTTCCCCTCTGTATGTTTCCATTGTTTATCTCTGGGTTTGATTTCATACAGCTGTGTTTTTAGATTTAAGGCCACCAAAGTGCTGAACTCAGAGCAGAGATGTGACCAGACTTGTAATAGCTGCACACCATCTGGGGAAATAAAGGTCCCATATTGTTGAAAGTGAGTTTACATGTCCCTTTTTTGATGATAGGGTTAGTTCTAGGTGATATCTAAATACTGTTCAGGTATCAAAACCCTCAATCGGCAGAGAAAATGCACACAACCCAAATTGAGAAACTGTTATGCAGCTGTTGTGTCTTTTGTGATGTTGCAGCAATTTCCCCTGCATGACCTTATGCAACACTTTGGGCAGTGCAGACCGGGCATCTTAACATTAAAAGGGAGCGTTTAGATGGAGGGTGAATAGAGGTGCTGCAGCAAAGGACAGTATGAGAAAAGCTATGTGTTTTTTGCACATAATCATTATTAAGTCATTTTCATACATTTCTATTAGTAACCGCTCATTTTCTATCCAACTATCCTGAAATCAAAACATGAACCAGCAAAGAAACATATTATGTGACCTTTTAAAAAGCTCCATGGACGTTTCCATAGATCTTTATCAGGCGGTAATATAGCACCTCTGCTCAGATGGAGGTTGTCACACTTCCAACTGTACTGAAAGTTAAAATAGAGCTTTGTTGCACCCTGGTTAACTACTCCGATATCTGGGACCTGCTAATTTTGAAATTGGAAAAGACGATTATGGAAATTTCCCTAAAACCCTTTACACATTTCACAAATCCTCTCTTGTCCTCTTTCTTGTAAACATGTCTCTCATGGTGATTTTGCTGCGACACACATCTTTTGAAAAATAACCTGCAATATAGCAGATAAAGGCCTTGATCAGTCTGGTGGCAATTTGAGAGAGTTCATTTTATCACAACATATCGATGGCATAAATCTGAGATAAATTAGCCTCAATCTGAGTCTACTGTATTTAATTTACTTCCTTTTCTTCTTTTTTTTCTTGTATCATACAGCCTGTGCCTTGTGTCTTTTTAGTATGGGTTGTTATCATTTATCTTTTATAATATAACACAATCTAAACTACAAATACTGCAAACAAAAAGCCCTCTGAATAGTTCAGGAGCGTGGAGATGCGGCCTACTGACTCTCCTCAGCATTTTGACACTTTTATGTCTCTCAGCACAGTAGAACCATTCAACTCTTTATCTGATCCTACTGATAAATATTTCATTAATACTGTACCCACTTCCTCGAAAAATGCAGCTGCTCCACATTTTGTTCTTGACCTGCTGGGGATCCTCAGGTAAAAACATGAAGCGAGGTGATTTCAGCAGATTGCATCAGCCACAGTCGGTGTGTGTGTCTGTGTGTGTGTGTCTGTGGTTTGTATGTGCAGAGTGTTGTGTGGATGCAGGTACAGCCCTGGAGGGTCTTACCGTCTGCTGCAGATGCTACAGTGTAACACAATGAGACAGCCGGCTCAACAAATAGGAGATTTGAGATTTAATTTGAAAGACCTGTTTTAGTATGATAGCACATGGGGTGTAAAAAAGACGTAACTTTAACTGTAGCACCAACACATACAGCAACACAGCAGCCACTCTGCGACAGTGTTGGGAAAGTTACTTCCAAAATGTAAAGTATAACCACCAGTGGAATGTTATTTTGGTAAAAGCTATGTAAAAGTAGTGTAATCCCACCACTGCACAGAGGTACAATTACACATTACAAAAAGGGAAAAGGTAATGTTGTTTCATGATTGTATCGCCAACTAAGGTGTACCAAAAGGCAACACGCTGGAATAGGCTGTATCAAGAGAGATACAGCAAGCACGATTAAACCTCTATCGGCCTCTTGCTGCTTCTTTTTTCCTTATCGCCTGCCGTGACATCCCTCACAATCTACCAGCCACAGACCATATGTTCCTGTGATGATCCTGTATGTGACAGTGTCTGCAGGGAGTGATGTATTTGTTGTGCTTTTGTGTGTTGCCTTCTCCTTGTGTCTGCCCCAGGGTTCAACACATGCAGTGCACCAACAGGTTTAATTTTTTTCAAATGAATCCCTTCTACTTTTTAATCTGAGCATGGAGTCGATGCCTCCCTCCCACGGGCATCGTAACCGAGAAGCGTCTTCTGATTTTTCATCAAGTATGGGAATAGGCTCGCTGGGGACGGGCCTCTGCTTGTCAGACATATAAAGATATGGGTGATAAAACGTGTCTGTACAGAGATCAACAAAGCCTGTTTACTGGTCCACACCGTACCAACCTGGAATATGAGCTTTCCCCTGAATGGCTCGGTGGACAGAGCAGTAGGAAAGTCATTAGTGTGAGTAGCCTTTATAATATGACCCCTTCCTCACAGTGTGGACACAGGATCACATTATACTCCAAACAAAATCAAATGCAAAGTGTTTCCAGGCTGCTGTGCAACCCAATCACCAGAATAAATGTTGACAATGTATGCTTCTGCTTTCAAATTTTCGATTTGATATCGTGGCAAAGTTGTGCTTATGGTCTGATTAGGTTTATGCACAAAAACAACTTGTTTCGGAGAAAGGAGGGTAATGTTTTTGGGTTAATATACCAGTTTCGGTCGCCACAAACAAGGCTTGAAATTATCCCAAGGCCTCCTTGAAAATGGCCATTGGGTTTTCAGGCTTACAGAGACAGGTCATCTTAAACTGTTGCAAGGGGCACGATCCGATGTCCCAATGATGGTGTTGTTCCTACATCGTCATAATTAATGTCCATCTGGGACCATCACTGCAACTGGCCAGTCACGCTGTTGTGATGTCATAGCTTTGCAAACTTGAGGAAAAAGACGAGAAAATACAAATACGCGGGCGCAATCAACACCAACGCTCCAATATCAGATCGTGCTTTTAGCGTAGACGTCTCTGATACATGAGACACATACACATTTGAACATATCTTTGGTTTGCAGAAATGTAAAATGCTAAAATGTGTTTCTGGCACAGTATTTATTTTGTGCTTATTACAGACACCCATGACACATCCCTCAGTGAAAGGTCTTTACTTCCGCTGAGACATGACACCATCTCCTGTTGTGTAATTCCATTTATATGGCCTATCTCTACCTGTAGACAACACAAGTTCTTTGTAAGGCTTGAGGATAAATAGCAGCAAAGCACTATTAATTCCCTCCCTAAACAATTACTACAGAGGCCTTGCTATAAAAAACCCACTGAGAGGGACTGTTTGTGTTGTTTTCATCTGCTGTTACACAATCGCAGTGAACAGATGTACTGAAAAGACGCAGGCACTGAGGCCACTAATGCCTTTTTAGGCTGATTTCTGCATCTGATTTAGACAAAAGAAGGATTTTGTTTCCAGGGAACCAAGACACATTTTCACAGGTAGTCCATTTATTCTGGCGACCGGAAAGAGAGAGTCATAGTTTGTGTACATGTCGGAGGGAAGATGAGATCTTAATGATGAACACACAGAGTTCAGTTCAGGTTCTACAGGCAGTCTGTGGCACATCCAGATAAACTGCATCCTCCCTGCTGAAAGAACACATAAGTAAAGACTGATACCTACCAGGCACCTGTCGCGGACACATGACATGTATCTTTTAAAAGATCCTTTTTCCTTCATTTGTTAATCGTAAGATACCTACAAGGACACATGCAAGGTTTCTGTCCTGTGTCATCACCAGGCTGCATTGTCTGTATGTTACTGATGTCTGAACCACCTGCTCTTACAGGACCGTACGCGTCCTCGTCTGTTTGACCTCAAAATAACAGCTTCAGAATCATGTTGATGGTTCAGTGTCTTGTAATGTAGCGTGAATGGTTTCTCTGTCTCAGCCACTCTCTCTGCCCCCCCATCACTTGTTTCTGCGCCATGTAACTTCTGTGAGAGAGTGGGATCACAGCGTTACATACATGTTACTTCGACGTACAAGTTCAGTTCCACACATAACATTGTTTTAACGCAATGAGTTTTGTTTGCAGTCAGCGTCTACATCACACCTGGCAAACTGCGACAGACCTGGGATTTGTATGTACGACGGTGGTGTCGCGCTCAGAAACTGTGGTGGGAACCAACTCGCACACAATGCCAATTTCTACATAATGTTACAATTTTACTATTTTTAAAATGTAAATTAACAGGTTCGAAAATATTTAGTTCAAGACGAATTGCCAAAATGCACCACCAGTTATAATTAAAAAAAAAAAAAAGATTACCAGGACTATCAGGTGAAGATGAGTAAACCAGTTGTGCGCTTCATGAATCAGAGGCAGGAGTCATGTGTCAGTGAAATGTCAGTCTTTGTACTGTAAATGACAAAAGAAAAGTAAAGCAGAAGTACAGGAGAAAAAAAACAAATCCTTTGGAATTACTGGGTCAACTTTTTGGAAACGAGCGGGATCATCAGATGAGAAGTTAAAAACAGACTGTACATGTTGAAATTCTCATCCTGTACACATGAGTCATTGATTTCACTTGAAATCATGATGTATGCTCCTGTCGAAAGCAAGCAGAAGGGACCGCCTTGTCATCACAAGACAGTGATTCATGGATTTACACAGAAGTGACAAGATTTCACTATCAATCCGAGAAACTCCAGGAGGCAGAAAAAAACACACTCACTCACTCATGTTATGTCATGTTGTCTAAAAGTAGTAATGAGTGTGTTGTGAGGAATGCGTTTACAGCCTCCACTGTCATTGTGCAGCCACCAGGGAGTTGCTGTGCAGCAAACATGCGGCATCCTGCCTGTCAGCTGGCACAGAATCAAGTCGGTCACACTGATTACCGGCTCCAAAGGTTTTCTTACAGTCAGCAGAACGTCCTGGATGCCAGCAGGAGGCGAACGTTGGAAATTAACACATGAAAACAGATGTATTCATCTGTGCCAGAAATTCTCACTTTTACAGCCCTCACAGCAGCAGGCAGCAGAGTATTAGCGTTACTCGCAATCTCGACCGCTGTATGAGCAGGACTTTGGTAAAAACAGATCCAGGGCTCGTTGTTATTTTTCTTATTGCCAACAAACCTTGTGAAAAGAAGAACATCCGCAAGTCCTGAAATAATTTAATCCTCCATTGGTGTACAAAAACTGTTGAAAACCTCCCAATGAGCCACACTCTTACATGTTCCTTAATTAAGAACATGGGCACTGTAATTCATTTTTAATCAATATCAACATATATATAACATAACAATATCAATCAACATGAACGGATTGATAGCATTTCTGACAACCACATGATGGTCACATTCGTGCATGGCATAGGCTTCGTCAGGACTGTGTTCCAACATTTTACAAGTGTGACATGGCTGGATATTTTTAAGGAGACCTCAGGACAATGTCCGGCCGCGTTCGTGAAAAACAGGTGTTTTAAGCAAAAACGCAATCTTTTTCTTACCCTAACCAAGTGCTTCTTGTGCCTAAACCTAACCAGACTGCGGGGGGCCTTTGGAGATCACTGTAATGCCAGATTCCAAGATGTGCGTCCAGACTTCTGTCTGTTGTTAAGCGAAGGAATCAAAAGCAAACAGCGCTGCCAGTACCGAAGAACAGCCGGGGAAAAAAATGAAGGCTGTAATCACTGTGATTCGATTCTGTAAAAAATTGCGAGATTGCCTATATGGCTGAAAACAAGAGATATAAGCAGTGAACATCTATCTATCTATCTATCTATCTATGTATCCATCTATCTATCTATCTATCTATCTAACAGCCAGAATTCAAAGGATGAAAAAAAAAATTCAAAATGGTTATGAGCTTACATTTATGATTTTAGACTGAAGGAACTGGTTAATTTATCGTGAGCAGGGGTCAACAGAGTACTGAGCTGTATGTACTCTACAATATAAAACACTGAGAACATAAATCCGTCTGAAAAGTCTCATCAGCCATTAACTGGCAGGAAGTAGCTACATTACAGGCTCCTATCTCCACCGGTCTGATACTCTCAGCGAGACACACACACATATATATAGGGTTGACCCGGGAAGCCCCACGTGCTCGCTCCCTTGTGGTTACACTGACAACAGTATCAGTTCGTAAAACAGGTGTGATAAATACAGAAGTGGGATAGACATTATCTCTCTCCCAGGTGGTGATTCCCTCACTCACAGACACCAAGTTTCAAGGCACCAAAAATCATCCGCTCTGATCTCCTTTGAAAATGTGAGGCATTCAGAGTGCACTCTGGTTCAACCCGGTTCATTTCTTCAGGGGCTCGACGGCTTCGAACTTCTCCAACAGTTTATTCCTTGAGTCGCGGTTTAGACTTAAGTGAAGTCAGGACCCCTGTGATTATCTCTCACTCTTAGCCCTCTACTTAGAACCTGGCTGCTGGTAAAAATACCTTATGGAAACTCCATACACGCTACCTAGAGGCGCACCCCTCCTCACTTACCACACACACATCCATTTCCTTGGGATAAGTGCGGGTTCTGGTAAACATGTTAGTGACTGCGAAGGCCACCACTAATGACAGCAGCAGAGAGATGTCTGAGTGACACAGACGTGATGTAATGGACCAGTGGCAAGGGCAGATCGGGGTGACTGGAGTATTGCCAGGTTGGCTCTTCAGAGAACATATGGGTGGGGACGGTGAGGAGAACAACACCTGCTGACGTGACGCTGTGTAACTGTGAGTAAGTGGGTGAACGTCTGACGGAGCAGATTTACAACAGGCAGTAAGTCACGGAAGGTACACTTTCAAATAGAATAGGGGGGAAAAGGCTATTTATCACAGTAATAAAACTTTCTATGTTAGTGCAACAAAAAAGTTGCTGAGTCAGCAGTACTGTCAACAACATTACAATGCCCAGCGTCCTGGAACATCAATGGCCCTTTGTGTTGAATTTGATCTAAAAGAGCGATTCCTTTACTGTCCCAGTTTAAACAAAGCTCTGGGGTTCACGCACAGGTTGTTGTCTTCAGAGGCCGCGCTGATTTAAACACCTCTGGAGGGCTCTTTTCCGGAGTCACTAAGGACATGAGCGCGAGCCAAGAGGAGACGGGAGTCGGGTCCTCTGCTTTCTTTCTTCTCGCTCTGGGCAGCTTCCTGAGGCCAGGCGGCGGCTGGAAATAGCCCAGACACGCAGGCCAAGTCGGAGCAGAGCGCTGTTTGTGTCGTCTCCTGTAAGACTTCCTCAGCCGTGCAGCTAATCAGCAGAGACAGAGGACGGTGCAGGACAGGAGCCAGACACGGATCAGGCTCTGCTGGGTGCGGCAGGCGACTGGAGCGTGCATGTGTGGAAGCATGTGGGTGTGCATGTGTGCTACGTGTATGCAAATGTGCATGAGTAGCTGTGAACATGTGCGTGCATGCAGACAGGAGTCAAGGGAGGGGCACAGTTCAACGTGGATTCTCTCGCCGCCCACTTTTATTGAATAATAACATGTTTTGCTATTTTGTTTTTCAACTCCATTCGTATATTTCAGAGGGAAATGTTACTCCTTTATGCTTTTTACTCCAATACACATACAGTGTAATTTCACAGGCTATATTTGTAACCTCCCCTGTTAAAAAACATATACAAATATTTGTTGAATAAAAGAGTGATCCCCCATCTAAACTTCCCAGATAATTCCAATATTTCACAATAGAAATGATTAATTATATATTACTTACTATTACTTAATATTATATTTAAATAAAAACATGTAGTTCAAGATCAGTAGAACAAGTCACATTAAACATAGAGAGATAAAACAAAATATGAGACAGCAGCAAAGATGTTTAAATGGAGGCAGTGTCGCAATTAATCTGACATCGTCAATAACATTTCCCGAACTGTGTTTGTTTTCTTTCTGTCTGCCTTATCATACTTTGTGACTAACTGGGCGAGGTTCAGTCTCAAGGCTGGGAACTACTGCAGTAAACTACCTATAAAAAGTATATGAAACAAGCTTCAACTCGACCAGCTACAAGAGTAAAATGCTGTTCACGTGTCGATGTATCAGTATTACAGCTCTAGTATATGATGATATATCTGCCATAGAGGTTATTTTACTTGACACCTTAAGTGAGCTGATAGCAGTTAAGAACCTATACTTAAAGGGGAATTGGTTATGTTTGAACTCTTGGTATTAAAGCAGAAAATAGCTATTTTCCTCTTTAATCTGCTGATGTGTCGGCCCTCAGGCCCTCGAAGACAACCTGTTGCTTTCAAATCTAATTCCAGGGATCAGCTCCTCACTACAGCCCTCAGTGTGTGTTAATTTTATGAACAGTACTTGAGTAAAAGTCTTTAAGTGTCTGATCTTAAAGGTGCAATATGTAAGAATTGGCCACTTGTATGAATTCAAACTCCTATCAAATAGGAGCAGTACCTGCTTACCACTAATACTGTATACATCCATGACTGCAGCCACTGTTAGCTTGTTAGCTCAGTTAGCTTTGCAGCTACCAGGTCCATGTCGCCATTTACACCACTAGCAGGGGAACCACTGGGAGGAAGAGGTTTTCAGGCCCCAGGTTAGCATGCTAACTTCAGTAGATAGACCTGCAACACAATACATGAAAGTCTTTGACATGACGTAGTAACTGTTACACATTCTGTTGAAAATCAATCTGTTAATTTTAAATGCTGTAAACAACATTTTTACATATTACATGTTTAAATGTACGTATGTATCAAAAGTAATTCTGTGGTAACCAAATTACTTCAGGTGGCAACAGATACCTTTTGGATTGAATTGAGTTAATGTACTTTCACCTGTAATAGAGTACTTTTACATTGTTTTGTCGGTACTTTACTCAAGTAAAGGGATCGGAATACTTTTCTCATCACTGTAGAACTGATTTCGGTAAAGCCACCTTAAGTTCTGTCCACCTTAAATCCAAGCTGCCGCATAGTCACAATACGATGCAGTCAGAATGACATTACTCTGTCAAATAGATTAAATTACTTGTTCAATCGGTTTCATTGCAATCCACAAACTTTCCTTACACACACACAATGCGCTTTTCCCCTGATGATCAATAATCAAAATACGTGTTCAAATCGTTTCCCCATCCAAACCCACACGACAAACATTTCCATTCACAGAGCAATCAAACCGATAAGCAATGGAATAGAGATGCTGGGGTGTGAGAACGTGTTTTATTCAAGTTCTCTTCAGTTTCACTTCCTCTTCTAACACCTGCAGATGCTCACTGAATTGAATTCAACATGCAAACACATCATCTAACGTCAGACAACTGCAGAGCAGACTGACTTTTCTACCCTGACTTTCTCCTCCTGACAAAAGAAATATGAAGGCACTGAATATCTGCCTTTTAAAAGTCAATCTATCTTTAGACGCTTTCTTTTGTTGGATGATTGAACCGTGTGCTGCAGGTATTTGAGCTTGCTGTTATTCCTGATTGTCAAGTAGTTTATGCAATATCAGGTTCTCATTCTGTGACAGTTAAAATCAACACATCCTCAACACATCAGACGCCCATTGTCTTAGTTCTCTGGTTTCTGAATTCGGGAGAGAGAAATGTTCACACTGATGCGTTTCTGGCAAAGTCGACGGTCTAATCCAAACAGTTTGACACTTTAATGGTTTCCAAACACGTGTCTACTGTTGAAGGCCTTTTGTAACGCAAGTATTCATAATGACACAGAATGGTTTCTTTGTGTTCTACTTTTCAAACATAATGATTATATGACACGCATGAAAGCGTGACGATAAATTGCTTAGATTTCAAGAAATATGATAACAAGGGAGTAATTTGGGTCATTTTTGTACTTCTGTAAAAAGGATCTAAATACCAACAAAGATGCAAGTTGTGCTGAATACAACCTGATATTTTGCTGACGAAGATCTTAAAGGTGTCACGGGGAGTTTTTGGATGGACAACACTCAGATTTGGGCTAAAGAGTATCACTGATCAGCCAAAGCTGGCTGAGGGAACACTCTGTTCATTTGTTTGTCTGCATGTCATTTACGATAACAAAACTGGAGTGTATTCCACTGCAGCTCTCTCTGTAAATCACTGTGGATAAGACTGTCAGCTAAGTGATTAAAAGGAAGCAGGGGGGAGGCCAGTGTTTGGAACTCCCTCACACTTCCCTGCTGGCTGCTCCCCAGGTTTTTCAACTCTATTTTTTGCTTTTGTGTAAATATTTCCAGAGGTGTTCCTTGTAATAATCCTGAACATCGGTTAATTATCTCGCTGGAGCCATTGTCTTGTCTTGTTGACTGAACCAGGCCCGAGCAGCACAATGTGCGAGTGGAAGTCCATTTCTTAAATTTCCGAAGAGCGTGGCGCCACCGTCAGCTGACGCTGCAGTCCTGAGTGTGCGCGGGGTCGGCGGATCCTGTTGGAGAGAGGTCACACACGCGCGCGCACACACACACACATACTCACACTCTTTAAGATAGCAAGACAAGTCCGATGGGACTGTTCTTATCTCCACTGAGTGAAAGCAGCAAGTGAGAGATGATGAACGACTGAGACAAAGAGTGACAAATAAAGACAGAGGTGGCAGAGGAAGTTAAACACACACACACACACACAATCGCTGAAGACACACATAGTCGAAACCTCCGTCTTGTTTCCTGTTTACAGCTTTGCAATGGCTATTTTAGTCCTGTAGATGTACGAAGCAAAGCCTTCAGCTTGAACAACAGAGCACGGTGCGAAGTTAGAGGGCCAGTATTCAGACTGACAACATACTCGAGAGACAAACACAACAGTGATGTCTTATCCATTTCCTGTTTGTCGAAACTGAAACTCAGCAGGTCGCACGTGCAAAAACATGTTTATTTCCTACCTTTCAATACAAATGGAAATAAAACTTCCCGTAATAATTTTCTTTCTTTCTGAGAGATTGTAGATGAGAAGATTGATATCAGTCTCACATCTGTACCACACATATCTAAAGCTACTGCCAGCAGCCAGGTAACTTAGCTTGGCACGAAGACTAGAAGCAGGGGCAAACAGCTAGCTTGGCTCTGTCCAAAGCTCTCAGCTTTGTCCGTCTCTGAAACCCAGACTCCAGGAAGTTACTGTTCCCCGAAACCCACTCAATTCTAAGAATAACTGGATAGTGAAGACAGACATGTTGCCTATGCAGTCCAATGAGAATTGCTTACCTTGCGCATGTGCCCAAAGTTTTCTAGCTTCCAAAGATTACTTTGTGGATGTGAAGCCGACTGAATTTGCACAGTAGTGTTTCTCTAGTTGGCTCTGCATGTGAGTGCCCATAGACTTTTCTTTGAGATGACGTCAGAGCTTTTCAAATCGTTTTTCTGGGCTCGAGGAAAGTGGAAAAGAGGAAAGAGGAAAGCAAGGCAGAGTGGCGCCGCTGATCCGAAGTCTAAATAGTAGATTCGTGGCCTGGCCTTGGAATAAGCTAGCTGTTTTTTCCTGTTTCCAGTCATTGTGCCAAGCTAAGCTAACCAACTGCTGACTATGGCATCGTTTTATTCATTAGATATGAAATTGGTATTGATGTTCTAATCCAGCTCTTGCCAAGAAAGTCAACAATATGTTCCAAAATGTCTAAAGTTTGCTTAAACTGATCAGTTTTCCTCAAGAAATCATCAAACTTTGTATATAAACTCAACGCAGTCTTACCATTTTGTCATTCTTAAATAAATATTGAACGTCTGTCTCTATTTTCTCTTAAATTTAACCAAATGACAACTTTCCCCTATCTTATTTTAGTTAGTAATTATGTGAGAAAATTATGACACTCATGATAAAATTACCACTGCAAAAGCAATTGAGCCTTCATGCAGGGACTGGCTGAGATGAATTGTTTTGTTTCCTTTCGCTGCGACAAAGTTTGAAAACGGAAGAAAGGAAAAAGTCCTCGCTATATATTTGGAGGCGGGTCAAAGGTGATGTGGGAGGTTGGAGAGCGCAGGTCACTGAATAGAGGAAAACATTTCAGTGCAGAGCTCTGTTCTGGCCCCCACTGCCTTCCGCCATGACGCCTGTTCATCTATCACACTTCCTGTGTGTGTGTGTGCGTGTGTGTGTGTGTGTGTGTGTGTGTGTGTGTGTCAGTGCATGTTTGAACATTTTTATCTAAATCTTTCTGTGTTTGTGAACCCATTGCTCTGGCCCTGTCCCTCATTCTGCATCTGTTTTTAATGTCCCTTTGTAACACACACACACACACACACTCTCTCTCTCACACATACACATACACGCACACACACGCAGAAAAAGCGCACATCCATTTGGAGTGATAAATCACAGCTTTGTGAACGTGTCAGTTCAGACCCGGGAGGCTGCAGTGCAACATTTATATTGCTTAAAGAGAAGAATTGAGAGGACAAACAATCAGGGATGAGAGACAAAAACACACACACGCGCACACACACACACACACACACACACACACACAGCCGCACAAACCTAAAGTCACATTCAAAGACATCTGAGAAAGACAAGACAAAAAATAAACCTTACCTGTTACTAAATATGAAGAATACAAAACCTGCACATGCACAACATAAATCCATCACCACACACATACACTAGTAAACACATGTTGATGTGCGCACAGATGTTTATATATTTACACACAAAAGTGCCGACAATGTCTTTTAGCAATATACTCTATACAGAGAGAGAGAGAGAGAGAGCGAGAGAGAGAGATTGTCGGTGAGTCGTGTGACACAACCATAAATGTAATCCAGGTTTGCATGTGTTCAGATTAGTTTCTTTAAGTGACAGCAAAGGTTTTATATCCACACACTGTGGGCAGGCTGTGGCTCAGGAGGTAGAGCATTATCCACTGATTTGAGGGAAGGTGGTATCATTGTGCCAGATAATAAACCTTAGAATGCTCCTGGTGGCTCTTCTGCTGGTGCATGAGTGTGTGTTTCAATGGTTATTGATCCTGATGACCAGGTGGTGCCTTGCATGCTAGCTTCTGCCACCAGTGTATGCATCTGTATGTGAATGGGTGGATGCTGACCTGTGGACGCTGTTTAAACATTTATAGTCACTTCACAAGCTTGTCCATGCTTTTGTGCCTAATTGTCATGACTACTGTCCAACACTTGTCTATATACAGAGACATCTGCCTTCCTGTTTCTTTTAGAATTGTTTTTTTTTTTACATTTTTCCTGTTAGTTTTTAAAGGCCATAAATGTCATCACCCCCATTTATATCACAAACTCTTGACTTACACTTTATGATCCTCCACAAACACTGATATCTTCTGCAGCTTTCCTTTTACCTTCTCCCAAGGTGACCACAAAAACCTTTGAGGAAGCTTCTTTTTAACCGCAACATCCCCCAAAAATACAGAACATTTATCCTTTTAGATTTGCCTATGTTGAAAGCTTTCACAGAACAACATTCAAATCTGCATTTTGACATCTTCAAGTAAAACTCAAGTTACAGTAGTTATTTGACTTTCGTAAAGACTCTTTGTAAATCCAGATATTATCCAACATGTACTGGGCAATTAAATTACCTTTATAGAGCCAACTGAACCAGCATTCCCAATCTTGCATTTTTGGATTTATGTATAGAATATAATAAGAGAATAAAATAAATTTGAAAAAATAACACGTCTTGTGTTTTGTGTTGCTCTTTTGTTGTTCTGCTCAAAATCATGTAACATCAAGTTCTTTAGCCTCAGAGTCATTAAGACACGTTCAGCCCTCCCTGTCTCAACACTCCACTGCCTAATAAAGACAAAACGTTACTCAAAACAACTTTCCAGGTGCAGATGAATCGGATTTTCCTTCATATGTAAATTCTGACAGTGAGGGTGTTATTAGTGTTTTACCTCATTATTCCTCCCCGAACCACAGGAGCTCAGTGTTGCAGATTAGGCGTTTCTGTGTACTGACAGAGAGATTACTATTATGGGATTACTACAACTTTATACTGTTGCAGCTTTCTCAACCATAAATCCTAATCTTTTCAGTCTTAGAGACGTGTGAAAATATGCTTGCTTTTACATAATTACATTACCAAATAAAGAAAGCTCCGCTCTGCTTCACCCTACAACTGTCTTGGGAGGCAGAATGGGTTCTCAATTGAAACATCTGGCTTGATGGTTCGAATCCCCGTCGTTGAGCAAAATACTGAACCCTGAATTCTTCCTGTGGTGGCTTTGTCGGAAAAATTGAACTCTGGTCTCCTTTTTTTGCAGGATATACATTTTATTTTATGCTCTTGTGGTTTAGAAGTGAAAGATCAGATACCTACATGTACATGTGCATGTGACTGAGACTTGTATCATAGTACAAATTGAAATTCTAATCAACCATAGTTACATTATCAAGAATTATTTTATTACCCTTTTGATAAAAACATGGCCATTTTAGAATTGTGAATCTGGTCATTATGCTGATGTTATACTGAATGTTCTACGAGTGTTTCACTCATCTCTGGTTGCCAGTTGTTAATGCTGACTGAACTAAATCTTTGGCAATAGACTTTTTGTTTTTGTATTAACTTACCTCTGTGTCTAAGCAGGGACATGCACATGATTCCAGAGGGGCAGGGGCTCATAGTCAGAAAAGGGCAGTTCGTTCGGGCCTTGATAACTCAATATGTGGATTAATTTAAAATGAGTAAACAAAGTACTTATAGAACGCTAACTACTTAGCTGTGTATCCTGTGTAGCTGTGGGTGATATGTAATTGCCATTTCTTTTGTGTCAACAAATTGTCAACATGAGTTTATTCACATTATCATAATACTGAGGTTTAGAAGACATATAACAAGGAAATGCGTACGTTAGATAACCGTGGCGTTTTTATACCACCGTTTTCTTGACATTCCTTTGCACAACAGGAATTTATTTATTCATTAAAAAAACATACACAAAGGGCACTTTTTAATACGAGGCAAAAAGGGCAGGGGCTCAAGCACCCCTTGGGTCTTATGTGTGCTCGTGCCTGTGTAATGACTGTAGCAAAATGACACAATCGACGTATTGATCGATACCCGCACAAACCTCACTTTCACTGTGCTTTTTTTTTTACGGTCTGCCACTCTAAATGTTTCAACAAAATTAAAAGACGACAAAGTATGGCACTCAGGAGACATGTCTGCAGTTGCACAACCAACAGAGGACGAGGCAGTGTTTTCCCCGGTCACTATCCCCAGGGAACGGTGGAACAACTGGAATCACTGTGGAAACCGCACAGCAAAAGAAAAAGAACCTCATCGATGGAAAGAAGGTGAAGAGTCAGAGCGATGGTGATGAACATTGAACGGACGGCCATTCACTCGATGGAGTGTTGTGTCAAAGTGTGTTCCTCTGCTGACATGCGTTTCCCCTTACCAGCAGGACTTGAGACCGTTCAAAACCGGCATTCTTTCTACTAGATCAGAAAGTTACAAAGCCTGCCTACTTATCAATACAACCAGGTGTTTAACTCTGTCATCCCATGGCACTGAGATCAGGATTTCTAGGGGAAAATTAGATCTTTTAGGCTGTTTTTGGCTTTGGATAGGAGCCTGGCTGCTAGCGGTAGCCATTTTGCTAACACTGTATTTTAACAGTAATACTACAGGGAACACTGGGAGAGGTGAAAGTTAGAAGGTCGTCTGTTTCTACTTTAGTAATGGAGCTTTTGTTTGCATTGAAAATGGAAGTTGGACATTTTGAGGTGCTCCTCGTTTTGCCTGATTGATAAACAGGGCACCTGCAGTTTCTGCCAGAACTGTGACAATGCTGAATATGCAAAATTCTTTGTATTTCCATTGAAAAAAGTCCAAGAAGTATTTGTGGAACTTGAAGTGTGGTTTTGAAGTAATCCAAACATTTTCAGATTAGATAACTTTTTTTTTTGGTAATCCAGTTTAATTAATTACAAAAAATGCCATGTAATTTATAATCAGTGGTCACATCAAAGTAATCTAATCTAAGCACGGTAGTGGCCAGAAATGAGAATTCATTGAGCACATGATGTTTCCCTCTGTGGTGCACACTGGGGTTTTGAGTGAAAGTGGAGTCACAGACAGAGAAAACAACAAGAGGATCACCCTCACACCCACACAATCTCTATTCAGCTCCACCAACCACAACCCCCAGCCCCTTTTTTTTCGTTTCCCACACAGCAACCATAAAGGCAGAAGCTCAGCGACGGGCTGCTTCAGATATCCTGTGTTGGGCTTCTATTTTTAACCACACACTTGTGTGTTAGACAGAGTCAGCTTCGTGTGTTTCTGAGCGCTGAGCTCTGGTTTTTGCAACACAAATGCTGTAAACCCCGCTGCGGAGATAAGAGAGCTTCGGTTATTCAGGCAGACAGGCAACCTCTGAACAATGAGGGCTCAGACTCACGCAAAACTAACACTCACATTCTTTCTCTCTCTCTGTAAATGTGCGTGTGTGTGCATGTGACTCCTACACACATATACATAAACAAATGAACACACTCTGCAATGTGCACTCAAGGCTACGGCTATTATTTTTAGACCGATGAGGCTGATATTATTGACTGGTCTGAAGAAAAAAAAAATGGCCTTGATGATTAATGTTATGACTCTCAAGGTGGAAAATCATCCAAATTTAACCTCTGTCATAATAATAATTATTGGATTTGCTCAACAACACATGCAAACAGTGCAGAAATCCTTGATACGAGTAAAAGCAACATAGAGGCTGTGACACAAGCGTGAATAATACATGAGCACGGGCAAACACACAGAAACACGCACTCAGAGACTCGCACACATTTATGCTCGCTCACATGCCCATCGTCTCTTTGTCACTTCACTCTTCACAGCCAGAAGGGTTTATTAAAGGTGCAATAAGTGACACCAAGCCAGCGACAGCAGCGGCAACCTTCATTCTCAAGGGAGGACGCCCTTGTAGCTGAGCTGATTCTCATCCCACCTGGTTGTTGTTGTTGTTGTTGTCGCTGCCGCAGCTGTTTTAAATCACATTAATGCATATGCAACACTTGACACAGAAAGGCTTTTCTGACCTACTTTCACCTGCTGTAACATCTCCCCTTTTCATTCTCCCTTTATGTTAGGTGGAGGGAACGAGGTGGAGACAATGTGAGGAATTTGGCAAGCGACTTAAACGCAACGTGCACAGGGATTAAGGACATTCCTTGAGAACCTAATCAAAGTCATGCCGCGGTTGGTGTTATTGGGATGTGTTTCAGCAGGTTCAGCCTCGCGGGATCTGGCCCGGCAACTTGTGAACTACTGTGCCAAACCGCTGCAGATGTTCTCTTTCGAGTAAGTCGCAACAGAATAGCAGCATTGTTGTGTTGAGTTTCCGTGAGGGAAATCTGTTCCCGTTTTTCTGATGCAACGCAGCCCTTTTCCTCTAAATGCCAGTGATGCTTATGCAGTTTGTCATGCAGAATTTCTGTTCTTTGTCTCCGAATGTCACTTTCAAGCTCACATGCGAGTGCCCGTTTTTTTTCTCTCCAATTCACTCATTAATTATAATTATCAGCCAAATCACTGGAAACGGCTTGAGAAGAAATGGTAATAATGATTTCCGCCGGAATCCTCTTAGCTTTGTAACGTACAGATTATATAGGCAGAGGATTAAACAGACCCATTTCATTCATTAGTTTGATGTAAAGCCTCCGGTCCGCCACAACACGTTGCCTTTGTTAGATGGCGCTGCACGTTAGACGGACTCACGTGTTCCGTACTGAGAGACTCTCACTTAAACTGATGGGATTTTTCACTTCTCTCCTGTTCTGCTGCTCAGGAAGGTCACAGAGGTCACATCACAGGTACAGAGAAGCAGCCTCAGCGCTGATAGGAATACACAGAGCAGGGATTTGCCAGAGGGCTGGTTACTGACCAAGATAGAAGATTACTCCAAACTACCGTAAATCAAATTTGGCATGCCCTCAGACAGATGCAAGTAAATGCGAGGACAGTGCTCACTGACTCAAAAGAAGGGCGTGGCACTGCATTTAAGTGAAGAACCTCGTTGAAGTGCAGAGAAAAACCTACGGACAACTACATGAAGATCATATCATCTCAATGAAAATGCTTTCACGCATTTTCATAGGAATAGTTTGCCCTGTAATGGCTCTAAAATTCGGTGCAAAAGCAAAATAATTAGATTCTATTCTGCCTATTCTTTTCTATTGTCCTGCATCTATGTCAAGTGACTGTCACATTTCTGTCTGGCCGACTATTATTTTATCATCAGTGGGAACTGTGTAGTATGTAAAGGCATTAAAATACACTTTATCACTTATTTTTAGCGATGAATGTATGTTTTGTTTTCATTATATTCATTAAGTGGACATGTATGATTTTTAGCTTGTTAGTTGTTACGGAGATCTATTCAGGTTTCGCCAGAAAATAGTTAAAAAAACATTTTCTGTTGTTGCTGCGCTGGTCTCTCACTATGAACGACATAGTCTCCACATTTGAATCATTATGTTCGTGCTGTGTAGTTTTCTCAGCTTTAATGTTATTTGTGTAATGTTGAGTACCTGTTTGATGATGTCATGTCCTTAAAAAACTTCCTGGATTCTCTCTGTGATTTCTTCTTCTTTGGTTTTCCGACAGGCTTCAATATGTTGATGTCATGGCCGACAGTATTCTTTTTTTTTCTTCTGTTCTAATGAATAAAGGCTGTTTTTTTTATTTTCAGTGTATTGCTAGGCCAGAAGTTTTTGCGCTTTCTACCACAAAACTACACTTTATTACAGATTGATTTTATTTATAGAATAAAATGAATATGATTTCTTTCATGCGTGGATATATGCAACATACTGTACGATACAGGTTGGTTAAAGGGTGCAGTGTGTGTTTGTTTTTGTTTTTTTACAACACTTGTCATGACCTACGTCTTCATGGAGTATCGCACTATACAGTTGACGAGTAAGAAACAAAAGGAAAAAAAATTTCAACTCCATGATATAAATATACAAAAATATCAGGAGGAAGGAAGACTTTCTGCTGCCACAGGGACACAATGTGTAGTAGAGAGGTAGGAGTAACTGCTTTGACACAACAGTGACTGTGAATAAACCCGGGCTCTAAAATGCCCTCAGGACACATACAGATAATGTGTTGTGGAGACAAACATTTTCCTAAGTCTACCACCATGGTTTTTGCATAAAGACCAGAACAAAGAGCAAGTATAGAGGTGGTGTTTCCTCATAGTGCTGGACATCACCACAGACACTCCACGGAGCAGCATCATGATGGAGAGGATCTTGCTGGGTGTCATCTGTCTGTCAGGTCAGTCAACTCTTTACCTGACTGTTTAATACTGAAGAAAAAAATATGGTCTGATCTCCTTTATGTTTATAAAAACTGATGTCGTCCTTAGGGTGGCACATCTTCTCCTCGTGCCTCCTCCATCAGTTCCACTATGTAGCTGATCCTATGAATTGGACCCAAGCTCAGACCTACTGCAGAGAGATGTACACTGATCTGGCCACCATTGAAAGCACTGAAGAAATGAACCAAGTCATCAACAAGGTTTCACCCTCTGGCTTAAACTCTGAGGTCTGGATTGGCCTGTTCAAATATATTGGATGGAGGTGGTCAGACAACTACACTGGGCCTGGAGCTGATTATAGGAACTGGCGATCGGGATCACAAGGCGATTATTTATGTGGTATGTGTGACACTAGTGACAAACAATGGTGGGCATGGGACTGCTCAACGAGATACCCATTTGTCTGTAATAAAGGTAAGTACGGAGAAAGGACTTATTTCTTCCTTTGTTAATGATTGCTTATTTTGAGTGTTTGTTGTTTTCTTCCCAAACAACAGGAACACAGAAGGATCCTGAATTTGTTTATGTGCCTTTGACCATGAGTTGGACCAATGCTCAGAAGTACTGCAGGGAGAAGTTCACTGACCTGGCCACTGTGAGGAGCGATGCTGAGAACCAGGCTATGCACGCAGTGGCGTCTCCTGGACATCCATGGTTTGGTTTGCACATAGATCCTAACAGTTACTGGTCTGATGGGAGTAACTCCTCATTCAGACACTGGGAAGGAGCTTCACTCCCAGTTGGCTCGATGAGTGTCGTATGTGGTGTCGCAGCTTTGCAGAATTTGGGAAAATGGAAGTTTTTGCAGTGTGAAACTCGACTCCCGTTTGTTTGCTACAGTGTCTCCCCACCACCCGGTGAGCCGTTTCTACTTGGTGATATTACAACTTTTACTCAAGTGACAGACCAGAGTTCAACTTTTACCACTGGGATGAACAGAACTAATACCACGGCAAACTCACGTCTTGCTCTTCTCTTGTCATTTTTGCGTCCATGCAACAGTGTCGAGGCAGATAGTGAAGCTGAGGATACAGCGAGGGGACTCCTCTGTGGATCTCAATGACCCTGCTGTGAAAGCTGACATCCTGAAACAGGTGAGACTTCAAAATCCACCCTCACACACTAACACATTCATACACCCTCCACAGAGGCAAAGT
>CAEMYA010000103.1:3417823-3438793 GCA_903131615.1 Diplodus sargus | reverse complement strand
TGTGGTAGGTGTGTGACCATCAAAACATTCTGCAAGTATAAAATGAGGATGCAAAGCAGGCACAAAAATAAAAAAACAAATGGATAGAGAGTCGTTATCATGACAAGGATCATGGCAACACAAATAGCTTTATGTATAACATTTGCCAAATTTACAAGAAGTCCCAAATGATTAAGAATTTGTCAGAGACAGCATTTGACAAAGCTATACAGTTCCATCTGACGCGAAAACTTACAGAGTTGAGCTGTTTTGAGAGGGAGTCTGGGAAAGTGTTTGGACCTGCAGTATGTTGGTGTGCATGTTTGCCATCTGTGTTGGTGCAAAATCTACTCAAATTGTTGTTTATAACTATTATAATATAATCTATCCTTGCCATTCAAATTAATGCAAAATCCATTAACATTGCACACCATTTACAATGATGTCATTATATAGTCTGACTTCTCAGTAGCCCAAATGTGACTGACTTCCAGAGTCCCTGTAAGCTAAAGCTATGTGTGGCTAAAAGTGTTTGAAAATGGCTTGTGTTTCCCAGCTCCAGGGCAGGCTGACGGAGAAGGGAATGAGCGGAGTCACCCTGAAGTGGAGAGAGCAGCCTGATGGGAAAGTCTTCCACGAGGGGGGAGAAAGCGCTCAGAAGAATAAAAGAAAAAAGTCTGAGCTCTGAAATGTATGTCCAACTGTTATTCTATGTGTCTTTAATGTGAGGTGACTTTTATTTCTATCTGCTCATATATAGAGTACACTATTATCACTGTACTGAGTGCTGAACCATGACCCTGAATACATCCTGTAGACTGTCGTAGAAGAGTTTGACCCTCATTATTCATATTAGACTGTGTGAAGTGTTCATGACATGTACGTTTTCTTCAAAATAAAACACGTGTGAGATGTGGCTTTGGCTACATCTTGGCTGAGTACATATCGTCTTCTGACGTGACCAATGCAGCGACAGCAGGTATGTGTAGCATCAGTGTATCTGACCTGCACACTAGTGCCAGCAGAAGCCAAATGCAGGCAGTGATGGAATTTAATTAAAAGTAATAAGTCTGGTGGACTTCCTGGATTCTCTCCGTGATTTCCTCTACTTTGGTTTTCCAACAGGCTACAGTATGTTTATGTTGTGGCCGGAGTTTTCTTTTTTTCAGCTTCTGTTCTGATGAATACAAGTTTTTTGGGTAATTTTGGGATTTTCAGTGCATTACTAGGCCAGACCTTTTTGCACTTTCTACCACAAAACTACACTTCTTTTATTTATATTTATTTATCTATTTATTACAGATTGATTTAATTTACGGAATAAAATGAGTATGATTTCTTTCATGTGTCAATATATGCAACATACTGATGATACAAGCTGATTAAAGGGTACAGAGTGTGTCTGTTTTTGTTTTTTTACAACACTTGTCATGACCTACGTCTTCAGGGAGTATAGCACTATACAGATGATGAAGTAAGTAAATATGCCAGAATATAAATAGACAAAATTAGGGTGAATTCAGTTTATTTTATAGTTTATTTTGTATATGGTATCACTGTGTCATTGAAAATAGATAGATAAAATGTATCTGTGTTCACTAATGTCAGTGACCAGTAGATCACAAAAACGCTGATCTCAGTGATCATTTTGTACAATAATACTCCATAATCTCCATCACTGAGAATAGTTTTGGGCTTCCACCCAAAACATGTTGTCAAATATTACAAAGTGCAAAAATCAAGATATTTATGAATAAAAAGGAGGAAGAAAGACTTTCTGCTGCCACAGGGACACGATGTGTAGTAGAGAGTTAGGAGGACCTACTTTGACTCCATCAAACAAACATGCCCATGACAAAACAGTGACTGTGAATAAACCCGGGCTCTAAAATGCCCTCAGGACACATACAGATAATGTGTTTTGTAGACAAACATTTTCCCAAGTCTACCACCATGCTTTTTGCATAAAAACCGGAACAGAGAGCAAGTATAGAGGTAGTGTTTCCTCATAGTGCTGGACATCGCCACAGACACTCCACGGAGCAGCATCATGATGGAGAGGATCCTGCTGGGTGTCATTTGTCTGTCAGGTCAGTCAACTCTTTACTCTTGACTGTTTAATACTGAAGAAAAAATATAATCTGATCTCCTTTATGTTTATTAAAACTGATGTCGTCCTTAGGGTGGCACATCTTCTCCTCGTGCCTCCTCCATCAGTACCACTATGTAGCTGATCCTATGAATTGGACCGAAGCTCAGACCTACTGCAGAGAGACATACACAGATCTGGCCACCATTGAAAGGACTGAAGAAATGAACCAAGTCATCAACAAAGTTTCAGCTTCTGGCTTAAACTCTGAGGTCTGGATTGGCCTGTACAAATATATTGGCTGGAGGTGGTCAGACAACTACACTGGGCCTGGAGCTGATTATAGGAACTGGCGACCGGGCTCACCAGGCAATTATTTATGTGGTATGTGTGACACTCATAACAGACTATGGTGGGCATGGGACTGCTCAACGAGATGGCCATTTGTCTGTAATAACGGTAAGTACAGAGAAAGGACTTATTTCTTCCTTTGTTAATGATTGATTATTTTGAATGTTTGTTTTCTTGTTCTTCCCAAACCACAGGAACACAGAAGGATCCTAAATTTGTTTATGTGCCTTTGAACATGAGTTGGACCAATGCTCAGATGTACTGCAGGGAGAAGTTCACCGACCTGGCCACTGTGAGGAGCGATGCTGAGAACCAGGCTATGCATGCAGTGGCGCTTTCTAGATATCCATGGTTTGGTTTGCACATAGATCCTAACAGTTACTGGTCTGATGGGAGTAACTCCTCATTCAGACACTGGGAAGGAGCTTCACTCCCGAATGGCTCGATGAGTGTCGTATGTGGTGTCGCAGCTTTGCAGAATTCAGGAAAATGGAAGTTTTTGCAGTGTGAAACTCGACTCCCGTTTGTCTGCTACAGTGTCCCTCCACCCAGTGAGCACTTTCAACTTGGTGATATTACAACTTTTACTCAAGTAAAAGATCTGGGTTCATCTTTTACCACTGGGATGAACTGAACTAACTCCTCAGCAAACTCACGTCTTGTTTTTCTCTCGACATTCTGTGTCCGTACAACAGTGTCGAGGCAGATAGTGAAGCTGAGGATAAAGCGAGGGGACTCCTCTGTGGATCTGAACGGCCCTGCTGTGAAAGCTGACATCCTGAAACAGGTTAGACTTCAAAATCCACCCTGACACACTAACACATTCATACACCCACCACAGATGCAAAGTAAACTCTCATTTGTTTATTCCTCTTGCTCTGTGTTTTCCTGTGAAATGTGGAAGGTATGTGACCATAACTCTTTTTTGGTGCCTGCTTTGCATGCTGATTTTATATTTGCAGGAAGAAAATTTTAAATCAGGATGCAAAGCAGGCACAAAAATAAATGCATACAGAGTTGTTATCATGATAATTATCATAAATAATTAGACTATATTATACTATATCATACTATATTCATATTTCTATATTTTCTCGTGACATCAACATCTGAACTAGGGGTGCAGAGAAAACGAGACATTGTGAAAACCATCAGTTGATAAGTAATCAGTTGATAAGTAAGAGTGGTGCAGACTCCATGAGAACAAGCTTAAAACATCTGTATCGTAACTGCACAACATTATTATAAACTATGAAGCTGTTTGTCCCTGGCAATAACAAGCACCTGTGATGATCCGATCAAAAGGAGACAGGTCAACAATTTACACTTAGTAGCAGGTGCATCTCCAGTGACCACTTGTGTTTGGATCTCCCTTCCCCTGTTCTATATAAAAAAAAAACATGTAAGAAAGTCTCAAATAATTAAGAATTTGTCAGAGACAGCATTTCACAAAGCTATACAGTTCCACCTGACTCGAAAACTTACAAAATGCAGCGATTTTACAAGGGAGTCTGGGAAAGTGTTCGGACCTGCAGTATGTTGGTGTGCATGTTTGCCATCTGTGTTGGTGCAAAATCTACTCAAATTGTTAATGACTATTATAATATAATGTATCATTGCCATTCAAATTAATGCAAAAAACATTACAGTTGCACATCATTTATAATGATGTCATTATATAGGCTGACCACTCAGTAGCCCAAATGTGACTGACTTCCAGTGTCCCTGTAAGCTAAAGCTATGTGTGGCTAAAAGTGTTTGAAAATGGCTTGTGTTTCCCAGCTCCAGGGCAGGCTGACGGAGAAGGGAATGAGCGGAGTCACCCTGAAGTGGAGAGAGCAGCCTGATGGGAAAGTCTTCCACGAGGAGGGAGAAAGCTCTCAGAAGAATAAAAGAAAAAAGTCTGAGCTCTGAAATGCATATCCAACTGTTATTCTATGTGTCTTTAATGTGTTGTGACTTTCTATTCTATCTGCTCATACATAGAGTACACTATTATCACTGTACTGAGTGCTGAACCATGACCCTGAATACATCCTGTAGACAGTGTCGTAGAAGAGTTTGTCCCTCATTAGGCACATTTTACTATGTGAAGTGTTCATGACATGTACGTTTTTTCTTCAAAAATAAAACACATGTATGAGATGTGGCTTTAGCTACATCTTGGCTGAGTGCACTTTGTCTTTTGACGTGACCAATGCAGCGACAGCAGGTGTGTGTAGCATCAGTGTATCTGACCTGCACACTGGTGCCAGCAGAAGCCAAATGCAGGCAGTGATGGAATTTAATAGAGTATATTTATTCAAGGAGATCGCTAAAGTATAATTTTGAGGTATTTGTACTTCAAATGAGTATTTCCATTTCCATTCCATTTCTGCTATTTTATACTTCCACGCTACTACATTTTGGAGGCAAATATTGTGCTTTTTGCCCCAGTGTATTTATTTGACAACATTAGTTATGGGTTACGTTGCAGATTCCAGCATCAGAGCCAAAGTGGCTCAATGTATTTTATCGGAAATTGATTAAAGGGGCTCTGTGTAACTTCTGTGTTGTGCTGTGAAACGGTAGATAGTTTATGTTAGAGAACTCCATTAAACTAACGTCAGCTACTGTTAATGTCCGTTTGCGGGGCAGAGAAAGGAACTGACACGACACACATCCTCCAGACATATTGTGCTTTTTTTCAGGTTCATAATATTAATTTTGGGTTGCTACTACAATAGGTTTACGTGCTTAATGCTGAAAAACACATACGTTTCTCACACTGTCCAATAAAAAAAAGCATGAATCCATATAAACTCACGCAAAACTTTAATATGCAGGCAATGGGATCACGGTGAGGTCTGTGGATCACCCACGGTTACCAGCACATTCTTTCCGTGGTGTGCTTTTCACATTGTCTGGAGCACGACAAATGAAAGTACTGATGATTGTACTGAGGTGGCCGCAGATATTTCAAAACCTCAGCATATAACTCTGAAACTATTTGCACAGGCGAGAGCCCACAAAACCAGGTCAGTTCAAACCAAAGGCAACACACGGAAAGTGACACATGTCACACCCCTTTTATCTTTTTTTCACGTGTTGAAATCAAGCGTGAAAAGCCTACCAGCAGTACACTTCGCTTGAACGAACTGATGCAAACAGATTCCTACTCCACCTTTTTCTGATATTTTCTGTCGACCTCTCACTGCTGCGGGGGTTTGCAACATGCAGGAAGTTGCAGCTTAAAGTAAATAAAGAAGCTTCAGGATTTCTCGGACATATTGCACTTGTATGGCCTCCGATATGTCAGGGTTTTCTTTCAACGTGCAACAGGTACAAATGCATCTAGTGAGATTTTCTACATTCTTCTGTGGCTCTAGATTTTCATTTTCTCTGTCCATTTTTTGTCATGATTGACCCTGGGAATTGCACCCTTCTGTCACTCCACAACAGCAACATAATGATTATGACATGATGTAAACTGTACACTCTGTCTTGATCTTCCTCTCTTTGGACTCTTTTGTCATTTTTCCTTCATCTGCTTTTCTCTCAAGCTATTGGAGGAATGCCAACGTCTTTAGAGAGGCCAGATATGAGCGGCACTGCATTCCAGTCTGCGGCTCTGTGTTGAGACCGACAGGTTGGGAAGGAGGGTGGAGGCACGTGAGTCTTCTGGTGACAGCTGGGAACAAGGCCGCGAGGAATCCGCCTCTGCCCCCGTTCCCTCCACCCTCAGCCGCCACCTCGTCTCGCTGGAGGATTTCAGTTTCTCATGCTCTCCGTTTCTTGTGCCCCCAAAATACCAGGTCCTAGGACAGTTTAGCCGTGTTGTGGCGTCCCGAGCGTTAACACTGCAGGGGATTTACTGTACACAGAAGAGAGAGGACAAGAAAAATGTGAAAGTCCTCAGCCATACTCAAACTAGGCCGTCTTCCCTTCTAAGCCTTTGGTTTCCTGATGGCAAATACATTTTAAATATCACAGAGAAAGTGTCGTGCCTAAAGTAAGAGGTATTCATTTAACTAAAAGTACTGAGTAAAAGAGTACTGATTTACTACTCATGTAATAAAACAAGTTGTTTAACTACATATTACAGTAACTTGCTGGTAGTTCAACTACTTTCATACTTGCATGTTGATTAAAGTACACTCACATATTTTTTGGCATTTTTATGTGTATTTAAACACTGAAACTACAACTATTTTGGAACATAAAAAGAAAAGCAATGATTCTTTTTTTTTCCCTTCTTTTTTTGCATCTCTTCTGTAATTCAAAGCTCACATTTAGTGCACTTTCCCATTAACCATGGGGAATTTTTCATTGTTTTTTCTAGGACCTGAGAACATGTGACCGCTCTTTTGCAATAAACTCATTTAAGTGTCATTTTTTGCAGGCATGTGACTTTTCCGTTACCTGCCACGACAGCGTCATTGTGTGTCATCATGATAAACGTGTTCCCGGAGACTCCTTTTGTGGCGAAAACTGACACAGAGGTGAATTTGAGCAATTTGCCAGGTGCTTTTGTGTATTTGTCTGTCTGCTTGCCTGACAAATCCTTGTCGACACGACAGCGTCAAAACCATGAAAGATACAGCTACAAAGGTGTGCAGGTGTGTAGTTGAAATCAAAACGAAGGCAGAATCTGAAGATGGAAG
Source organism: Diplodus sargus (assembly GCA_903131615.1). Taxonomy (NCBI): domain Eukaryota; kingdom Metazoa; phylum Chordata; class Actinopteri; order Spariformes; family Sparidae; genus Diplodus; species Diplodus sargus. The sequence goes on along the minus strand of CAEMYA010000103.1, from coordinate 3,431,731 downwards.
TAGGGATATGACCCCCCCATTTTAGACCCCTGGCCCACATTCATGGTCCTTAACATGACTATTGCAGCGGGAACTTCCACAGAAGCAGTTATGAGTACTTTGCCAGCAGTTTAACTGAAGGGATATTTTACTTTTCTGCTGTTTGGACAGTCACGTTTTTCTGTCTGTTAACAGATTTTGTCGTCTCAATAGCCAGTCGTGAAACTTTACAGGTTCGTTAGACGGGTGTGGTCTCATATGATAAAGCAGGAATCACTACTGACTCACAGGTCGGAATGTGGACACGTTAATGGGTGTCATTGCTGGTGTGATTTTAACTACCTTTTCTAAGTAGCTTTAATCAACCAAACGAGATTTCTCCCTATATTAGTTTTGCTACAGTTAAACACTTCTGCTCTAAAGTAAGCAGGTGGTTTCCCCAACACTGCAAATCAGCATCAAGTGCTTTGGGTTGCCTAGACATCACCATAAAAAACATGGCGAGGTCTGAAATACACACGCACATTTCGCACACAGTTTCAATGTAAACTTTTACCTATTACAGCAACAAGAAACAGAATGTGTTTTGTGTTTCCTCCTGAAAATATGTCCTACTAGAGATTAGTTGTTTGTGAGCATAATTGTAAGTAGACAGGGTTGACACATACTTTATGACAATGTTTAAAAGTCTCTCACAACAGTAACGTTTCCCTTCTACTGGTTGTTTATAAGTTTGGTCTGCGCTGCGTTCTTTCCACAAAACAAGCTCGCAATCAAACATACACGTGCGCACACTAACACACACACACACACAGAATCCCTTTCACCCAACAGTTGTGTAGTGCGCACACAAAGTACAATCCCATTTAATCACAAGAATCCTGACCGGGAGCATTCCTGTCACACGGAGTTAGGACGATTTGCTTATTAGAGCAAACAATGGTATCTGTCAATTTCATTTTCATAAGCTGAAAGATTACAGAGCGATGTGCTGATCCTCTGTATCCAGTCCAGCGCACCGCAATTCCTCTGCTTTCCCACGTCTGACAGGCACCGCGTCGTGTGTGAGTTCAGCAAACTGATTGTCAGGCGGCGTCGAACCCTGCGGATCTTTCCCACCGAACGGAGCTATAGACATACACTCCACGCGCTGCACATGCCACAGAGATGGCTGTGTACTGTAATACAGGTTTTTGTTATTGTATAAATGTTCTCTATGCAGTTGGCCCCGATGGCACCGTGCCATCATTCACAGTAAAGAAAGTCTTCTCAGATATTACAGTGACATGCATAGCACAAATATTTAAACTGACACACAGAGAGCAAAACCTCTTCTCAAGTCTCCAAAACTTTAAACACATTTTCTGCTTTACGCACATTTTGCAATTCAAAATGGCACTTTTTAAATGCACTGAACACTGTTCTCTGCTACAAAGTCACATGTTTGCTATTTCAAAACACCATTCAAAATGACACTACATGAGCTCATTAGCCACTATATGTGCCACCTGGCCAAACAATTGTTACTGTAATTGTTACCACTTCAATCAGGAAGTAAGCACTAAAAGACCACAGGTGAGCACCTTTTTTTCCAACAACAATGGAAGACGTTGCAGAGAGAGGAAGAGGAAGAGGGAGGGTGAGAAAGAGAGGGGGAGGAAGAGTGAGAGGTAGAGCTGGTAGAGGAGGTCATGGCCAAAGAAGACTACAACTTTCAAATGACATCAGAGCAACCTTAGTTGATCATGTCATCAACCATGAGCTGACACTGAGAGGCTGGACAGAGAGTGCAGCCTCTCACAGTGTCACATTCTGTTCCTGCAATTTCCCTTTTCAGTTTACTGTTTGTGAGCATACTTTTGTTCACTCCAATGTAATTACAGTTCCAATGTGTAAAGCAGGACTGTTGTTCAGGAAAATGCTTGCTGTGAAGCTGCAGAAATGTTTTGTGGACTATCAGACTACCAGCTTTTCTTATTTTCTTATAGATTTTATTTTGGTTTCCATGTATTTCGTGTAATATTTACAGTATTTCAGTTTTCAGCCACAGTTCGAAAAAAAAAAAAGAATCAATGGAATGAAAGAAATGCATCAAAGCATTTCTGATTCTGGATTCAACTCTTTGCAAGAAGGCACATTTGACAACAAATGGCACTGGCATGAAATCTACGTAGAGTAATAGGCCACAATAACAAGCAATGGTGCACCGATTTGCACTGAGTGCTGTATTTTGTATTTTGTTGTCCACTGTTTAATGGTTGATTGGAAGAGCTCATACACTTGTTTGCAAGTTGTGTGACCATGAGTGCCACTGTTTCGGCCTGTGTGTTAACTGTTTTGAAAATGTGGAGTTTGAATTGACTTCTGCTTCAAAGCAATCAAGAAAAACTGTATATCTGCTGTGCAAATGTTGCACTGAATTGTTTGGTGAAAAAAAAATACAAATGTTTCAACAGCATGTGTGTGTATCTGCAAATATTTCTGTGCATGTGAACAATCTGAAGAATTCTATACAATTTGAACTATGTTAGTATTATGGCAAAGCATACTGAAGATGAGAGAGCTTTTCATTATGCCCAACAGAGTGTAGGTGGTTAGACAAAAATCTGGCAATACGAATAAAGTGTGAGCCATTGGGCGCAAAATTTTGATTTTGATAATGCTATATGTAATTTTGGTAGTAGTGCTTCATTTTGCAGGCTACATGAGGTATTTTGCAGTTTGGGTGTGTGGTTTTGTGAATTGTGTAAAAAAGTATTTTGATTAAACCAGCCTCATTTGCAAAATTGTGTTTTGGCAATTGGAAAAAACTGTATTGCTTTAGTATTACAGAGGAGCCTCTGTTCAGACCTGCTGACTCCCTTCTGATAACCTGCTGCACCTGAATGTCTGCATTGCTGCGTCGTTCACGTCTTCTGAACATGGTGACTCAGTGTCATGAACCCAGTGACAGTACCTGAGAAATGGTTAGCGACACACAAAGGTGTGACAATAACTTGATCCGCGGTAAATGTTTTTACAAACAGCGTAGACGGAGCTCAAAATGTCATAAAGTGCACTGACACATTCACACATATCGGTCATTAACGTGTGAATTATATGCATGTGGTAAACATTCATCAATACATTCATGTAATGTTTATGAGAGGACGTTGGCTGCAGGGCTGGATGGCTGTGAAAATCCTGTTGATGCAAGCACACAAAATCCTTTTCATGCACATGCACATTCTTTTAAGGCGAGCAAAGACCGTGCATGTGCATGAAAAGGATTTTGTGTGCTTGTTTATGCAGTGTGTCACATCGTGTGTGTGTGTGTGTGTGTGTGTGTGTGTGTGTGTGTGTGTGCGCGTGTGTGTGTGTGTGTGTGTGTGTTTCCAGGTGGAGGAAAGAGGGGGCAGTTTGCAGCAGGGGACCGGAGAATGAAGTGAAGGAAACGGGAAGGAAATGACGAAGGCTTGCTCTCTCAAAACTGCCACACTCCCTTTGTCGTCCTGTATGGAAACTCGGACACACGGACACACACACACACACACACACAGCCTGTTGTTGTTGTGACTATGATGAAAAATGTGGTACACAGGATCTGAGACACAGGATGTAAAACACTGAACTTGGAGAATAGAGTTAGAGAAGGAGGACGGAGAAACAAAGACGAAAGGTTGTTGAAAAAAGAGAGAGATGTTGACGGATAAGGACGGGAGAGAACTTAAAAAAAAAAAAGACCAACCTGACTCGACTTCACAAGAAGTGTTAAATGGCAAATGTTTGACACTTATATAACACAAGCTTACTTTGCATTCACAAGACTCCTTTCCCGGCAGATTTCCTATAACAGCTGATGACTTCAACGCTGTTTCTTTCATTCAGCATCGTTTTGTCAAAGTCAGCGTCCCATTTTTTAAACAGCTTTTGAAATTAAGCTCCGGGGAGACTCACTTTCGAGTGGGAGCAGGTAAATCATGCGCAAATAAAGTGATTATTGCAGGTTTGTCGGCTGAGCGGCAGCCAAATAAAGCGGTTTGTGCACATTAACTTGAGAGAGTGTTTAAACCAGCCAGATCAGCATCTTATAGGAAGATGAAGTTACAGTGATTCAAGAATGCTTCTGTTTGACATTGACGCTCAGGTGCTCAGGGACCGACATGATTCAACCACAGAGGCCCGCACAAAAACAAGACGGGACTGTCAAAGGAAGGTCAAAGGTCACTGCAAAGAATGTCATCGGCATGTTTGTTATCGCATATTCTCACACAAGTGTGCTGTGTATCTGTGAGCACCCACACACACACACACTTTTGATGTTCAGAGGAAATCTGTGGTTTTTAGGAACAATCTCCTCTTCCAGCTCAACAATGTTGTTTTGATTTAGTTTGTCTGTTCTGTGAGAGAAAGGCTTCAAAATGAGTTTTCTTCATTCCTGTAACGGGAAAAAACAACGTTCTCCTGTGGGGCTTATGAGCATTTCATACAGTGGCATTTTTGTGTGTGTGTGTGTGTGTGTGTGTGTGTGTGTGTGTCTGTCTGTCTGTCTGTCTGTCTGTCTGTCATGTTTCTTCATGCTTGTGCAGTGGAATTAAGTACATTAACATAAGTATTGTACTTAACTTGAGTATTTCATTGTTTCTCCTCTTTCTCCACTACATTTATTTGACAACTTTAGTTACTAGTCGCTTTGCAGATTTGGTATAATTAGTGCAGTCCCTGGTCAAAACATGCTGTTCAGAACACGTGAGAGAACACCAACACTCAGAGTAACCAGCCTGGACTGCTAACTGCACAACTCCATGAGCTAACTAGCCATGGCAGCGCAAACAGTAGCTAACGTCAGTTATGAGTCCGCTAATGTAAACTTATGTCCGACTTGCAGCATGAAGTTCCACAGAGCTCCTTTGAGTAAAACCTACTCATGACCTTTATAAAGTATTTCCCCACTGTGCTGTTGCTGCATTCACAAGGCTCTCCGAGGTCAAACAGTTGTTTGTCCAGTTTGCATCTCTGCCTTTATGTGTCCTTGAGTCAGACTATGTGTGTAATTCATCACATAATTATGCTTCTAATCACCTGGGAGTGTACAGTACATTACATTCTCTTTTATAATAGCCGAACGTTTCGTGCCACGTGAACATTTGACATCAAATAGGAAGCCAAGATAAACTCAGGTCAAATGGAGGCGTTTTGAATGAACTCACAGACACTGGCTGGCTCGCCAATGTGACTGCTGAGTTTGCTCTCTAAGGCATCAACTTAATCAGTAATGTTTTATTAAGAGAAATCGGATGGTTAATGTAGCACAAAGTCCACCCTTTTCATGAAAACCTGCTGGTCTAAGCACATGTTGTAAGGTAGCACTTTGTCAGGAAAAATCCCCTGGCGAACAGGAAGTGATGTCTTTTATGTTCTTGGCAGCAGCAGCAGCAGCAGCAGCAGCAGCAGGGGCATAAAATGAAGAAAGGCTTTGTGGTTGGCATGACATGTAATAACAACCCAGACTGAACTCAAACTTCAGGAAAGAAGCATGCAATCTGCAGCAAAGAAAAACCTTAATAACTATAGTTAACAGCAATTAACACAAATCAAAGATCGCACCCTTATTCCGCCACTTTAAAGTTTATCTGCAGGTTAGCCAGGCATGGGCATGGCAACAGCCAAGGGCATTTCCTGGACGTTGTATGGCTCATGAGACCCAATGACATGCTAATTCCATGGAGACAGCGTTGGGGGTGGGGGGTGGGGGATTACAGTCTGGCAGCGGAGGTCCGGCAAGGTTGCTCTTTAGTTTCCCGGAGCTCGTGGCCTGTGTCTTAAGAGGCTTTAAGAAGCTTGGAAGAGATGAACTGCCATCTGGCTAAATCCAGGAGAGCCAGCCACACATGGTTGGGAAAATATTGACACCACCAATGAGACTGCGATGCAGCTACGGATGTAAAATCTTTGACATCGAAAACATTCTCAAACTGGAATATTTCTAATAAGTAAATTAATTAATATAATTAATTATTAATTATATTAATTAATTAGCTCCTTTTTTGTATGTATTTGTTTGCCATCAGCGCAGTGATAACTACTGTATTATTTTTTTATTCACAATCTGTATCTTGTGATACAGTACTTGTTTAAAGTCAGGAGAAGATTTTAATCTACGTTTAATGTGGACAAAGTCTCGTTACTTAAAGTACAGAACAGAGAAACTAAAATTGACAGTATATAAATGTCCTTCCTGAAGACAGGGCTTCTCCTCTTCAGCAAACCTTTACTGTTTTAAGTAAGTATTAAAGGTGCACTATGTAGTTTTGAGGAGAACATTTTAATCAGAAGAGAAAGATCTTCACTGACTGTTAAACAAACTAAATAAATGAACACTTCATTTTCATGACTGAATAAACTGAACAAACAAACTGACCTTAAAGGACAACACAATATCATACCGTTTAACTTTCTTTATATGGCGGACCCTGCCACCTCTCTAGCCTCAAACAGTGTTCTTTAGACCTTATTTTCCTCCGAGAAAAGCTTGTTTATTCAGTTATGGAAAAAATAAACAGTATCACCTCATTAATATTCAAAATATTACAATTTTGAGTTTGAATTTTCTTCTCCAAAACGAACGTGTTGCCCCTTTAGATATGGAGTCTGAAAAATATTAAGCAGTAGCAGGGCAGTGGAGATGTTGCCATGTTGCATCATCTGTTTTATGTGCCCCAGCAGGGATTTTGATTTTGGTTGTTTACAGTTTCACACACATCATATCTGTGTCAAGAACAGTACAATCCTGCAGGGAAGGAACAAACTGGCTCACAGTCTTCACCCTTCCAGTCAACTCTGATCTGTCAAAAGCCTGCAACACTTTGGATCTGTCTTCTCAAAGCGCTTTAATCTGTTTCAGCTGTGACAGATACGGGTCTTCTGTGTCAAAAATATGTAAAGATCCAGTAAAATACCACCTGTCAGTCACGCAGACAGTACGTCGATCAACAAGGCTCACAGAGATTTAATCTGATAACCTGATAAATTGGAAATCCAAGCACGGATGTGAAATTCTGACATTAGTGACTATACTACAGCAAGGTGTGGTGTAAATACTGTCAGCTGAGATTCGTGCACCCACAGCAGGTTTGCAAGGATCTGTAAGGAGTGGTTCTCAGACACACAACAACTGATCTACATTGCTGAGATTTCTGTGAACAAAAGACCCTGTTTTGTTTACATTCCCCTTGTAGGAAGGCACGTGCTGTGGACTGTTTGTCCGGAGCGGCGCTGCGCAGCTCTGAATGCTGCTTTGCCCTCTTCACGTGGCAAACTATCAGGGGAAAAGGCAGTCGTTTGTAAAGTGCCCATGAGTAAAGCATGCAGCCACCTGTAGAGATGCTCAGTGGCCGAACAAACATGACACTTTATAAATCAAATTTAAGTGATATTGTTATCGAATTTGAACTTGGACCATGTAAGGCTAAATGATGCAGACTCACAGGGGTTTCCAGCCCGTTATAGGTCAGGAGGCTTTTTTTTTCATGAATGAATAAATAAAAACAATTCAGAATGTTCAAACTCTACTATACTCTGCTATTGATCAATGCCAGAGGCAGAGATGTCTGGACTGAAAAAAAGCAATCTTATAACCTTTCAATAGGGCTCAAGACCCTGACTGTACTCCAAATGGTTCAACAGAAGCTTTGAATTTACTTTGGGCTCGACTGGGATAGGTTTTCTCAGGTTAAATGTACATGCATATCCTGGATTAAATCTTATTACAGTGATTAATAAAACGCAATACTGTTTTTTTGGTGCAATGCCTGACAGAATTTCCAAAAAAAGGTTGGTGCAAACCGTCTGAAAATCACATTTGTGCAAAGCACGCTCAGGACAAGACTAAGGAAAAGCAACAAGCTGTAAAACATTTTGCAATCCACAACAGCTGCCAGTCCAAGATTTGTGCATCCCTTGTGCCATTCGTGTGGCTGTTTGCCAGTTCCCTCAACTTTCTATATTCGGTTTCTCTACTCTTTTCCCTTATTTTCTCTTGTCAGCCAGTCCACCCCAATGACTTCACGTGACCAAAGTACTTACATGGGTGTAACTGGATGTAATAACTGTGTTTTCTACAGGTGCAAAGGTGACTGCACCCGCCGGCCGTGCCATCTGCGGATTACGTTTGAGCTTTGCTGTCAATTGGACGCCCATTAATGGTTGTCAACCCGACATGCTGGCAATATGTTAATGAATCGACCAGCCTCCTGATCCCTTCTCACAGCAACGGTCTGTCAATACCAGGCGGGAGCATGCTTGTACACAGTGCCCTGCACAGGATTGATCTAAATACAGTGTTCAGGACGTGTCCACCAGTGACAAGGTCTGTCTGTTACAGGTCATGCAAGCAAATGGAAAAATGTGTTTTGATTCGTCTGATCAATGCCTCTGAGCTCTCGGTGTCCGTCGGCAAATATGTCAATGTAGACTTTCGCTGATGTGACATTTGAGATGCCTCAACAGCCTCAAGTACAAAGTGCAGCTTTCACAGCTTTGGTTTAAAGCGACATGTTGAGATAAGCGTTCATCAAATAGACGCAACTGAGGAATTTTTATGGAGATGCATATGCATTTTGCCCCCTGGCCTTCCTGTCAGCCAATAGAAGCACCTACAAACACTCCCACGCCCAGAAACACGTGCATCCTCCGGGACAAGCCTGGGACCTGAGGTGTTGGACACCGCAGCTGTTTCCTGTCTGTATTGGAAGCAGGAAAATTGCACATGTGGATTTCAACACAGTTCCCTCACATTTGGACAAATCTGAAAGGTAGGCCACAGCATCGAGTGAGCAGAGGTGCTCAAAACTTGCTCTCACATTGCTCTCGCCCCTGGACAACAAAGGCGACGAGAAGCAAGTGTTTTGAGGGCATGGACGTACCCGGTGCCTCGCCCTGTACAAGGTGCTGATAGGTATCACACTGAAAACGTCTCTTTTTGGTCACTGCATTCTGCTCAGACAGAAAGTCTGTCCGAGGGTCACCCTGTGATTTTCTCTCCCTCCTCTGTTATTATTCCATTTCCTCCCCGTGAACGGAAAGACTGAAATAACCCGGCTGAAATCTATGGCTCTCCAGGGGCATGGCTTTTGTGTCGGAACAAGTGGAAAACAAGAGCAGCAGTGACTGAAAGGGACACTGCGAGATCTAGAGTTTCAAGGCCTCATGGGGCTCGGCCTGTAGACACAGACACGGCTCATTACGTGAGCCGACCGTACGGAGGCCGATCGAGAAGTGTCGCGTGAGACACTCAGCATGTGTGATTCGCAAGGGGAAATCGTAGGCCGGACTCTTTTTGGTAGCCCAGCGATGGCTGAGCGCACAGTGATGAAATAATCTGTAAGAACCTGTAACTGTGCGTGTGATGAACTGAGGAAGGAGAGGTGATGATCCGAGCCGAGGGAAAGCTACACTCCCGGTCCCAGAAAACTTTTTCTCCATTCATCTGTCATCACTGTTGCCTCTTCTTTTCTTCTTAAGCTAAACTTTAGCTGTGAGGCTCCATGGGTGAGAATGCCCACCACGTTGCAACGTAATCGTGAGCCTAAACTAACTTGACGAGTTCTCCAGTTTTACTGCTGTATGGCCTGTGGTTCATCCAAGTGGTGTCGTCATACCTGCAAGTCAAAGACAGCGGACGCACTCTGCGAGCATCCCGTGATGTCCCTGCTCATCTTTTGGCGCTTTGCTCAAAGCACCGCTGTGCCTTATACGTGGTTCGTGCATGCTGTATTTCTGATTATTTTATTTTTTTATGCAGGTTCTTCCCTGTTGAGATTGCATAAACCACTGACGAATAAAATCGCTAACGTCCATCTGAATGTTATGCAGACACAGTTGCCTCTAATGGACGCACGTTCTCTATAACGAATTCAAGCATGTCGGGTGCATGTGCGCTCCACGACAGCCGGAGCACAACCTTAGAGGACGCAGCACATGAAGTGTTCCATAGAACAGCTGAGCATGACATTGACCCGTGCCTACACACGGGGCGCATGCATGCATAGACACACACACTCGCTCACATACGTAGCGTGAGCGAGTAACTCCTGGAGGACAGCTGTCAGATTCAAACTAATGAGAGTCCAGGCTGCCGCTGCTGTAATGGACTTTTTTTTCCTCTCACCCTCTTTCTCACATTCACAGCATCCTGGTTAAGTCATCAGTGGACTGGCACCGCCTGAAACTCTGCCCGTGAAGAGTCGAAATTCATCATTCTCTCCGAGAAAAACGCCGGGAAAGTTCAGCAGCACGTCTTTGCCTATAAAGGTTGCACCTGTAATTCTAGGTTGTGAGTGATTTAACCCTTGGAGAGCATGTTAATGACACACCGTCAAGATACAAATAGTATGTTGCATCCACCTCCTCCTCACCTGCCCCAGGTTCTAGCGCACCGTCTACCTAAAGCATCTAATTATGATCAGCGGGCGTGCCGGGACATGTTGCTCTCTGCTACTATTCCTAGAGACTCGTTCATGTGTTTCCACAGCCGGGAGAAGGTCACCGGGCCTCTGCGCTCTGATTCAACCCCTCTGACATCCTAGAGCTGCCGTAATCAGATCCAGGCGCAGTAACTAACGGCTCTGGTGCTTTCCCGGCCGTCCTCATGCATTATAGACAAACACATTTTCGAGCGTGGCTCAAAGTGAGCCTGTGTGTCAGCCTGGCACCGGTGATGATCTGGTACAGGGATGGCCCACGGCGGCGTTCCACTAGCAGATAATTAGAAAAGTCGCCTGCCTCTGTGTCAGAGCAGGCAGGGACAGCTGAGCAGATTCATTTCAGTTCATTTAAGTGTACTTAAAGGGTAAGACATTAATGTGTGTTTACAGGTCATTTGCAGTACTTCTGCACATGTGAAAAGGTGGCATAAAGCCTTTTGTGGCGTCAGAGGAAGATGAAGTGATTACCTCCAGTGATGTCGATCAGTGGTTTAGTTGCATTGTGGGAGATGTAGTCTCCAGGTTTTGAGAAGGAAGAATGATATAAGAATAATATAAAATATGATATTTCTGATTCTGCTGTAAAGATTTATACCATTTGTGTATGAAAAATCCAACAGTCTTAAACTGAAGCAATGCAGTGCAGAACAATAGCAATTTTAAAACTGTAATTTAATTTTTATTACCTTTAAAGTCTTGGAACTCAGCCATTTTAATAATGTCCAGTCACCAATCACTGAAAAAAACAGAAAATTGGAGAACTTTAATAACCAACAGCGAAAACGTTGCCTCTGTGACCGACAGACAATCTTCTTGTTGAGTGTGGAGCCCTTTTTTCCCAAATGACTCGCACATGCCAGACAGTAGGCAAAGAAAACTCCTGAGTGTTTGTTCAAAGCGAAAGCGACCGTGACATGTGAATATCAAAAAGACTCTTTTTTTTTTTCATTCTCTCTTATCAGCCAGGAACCCTGCTCTCGCTCTCTCCCCGCACAGCTTGAAACGTGTTTTCCAGCCACTTGTTGACAGCACAACGCTTTCAAACCATTTGTTGTGTGAGTGCACAAGTGGCTGATATCCAGGTAACCTTGGAAGAGTGTGAGAACGTGATTGCTTTAGCGGAGGTGAGGCGCGGGAGAGATGCTTTCTCCCTGACCTAAAGAGAATGTAGGTCAGGGAGAAACGCGGGAACGGAGGACGAAATGGCACTTTGCTCTGTCTTTACGCGGTGAGAGCGCTGGCCTCCCGCTAATTACATTAAGCTGCGCACACACTGACGGTTGTCGTGCTGTCTTCCCAGTGAGCAGTGGAACGGGGCATCACACCACACGTGGAAGTGAAACTGACTGGTGTGGGTTTTCGGCGCGCTGGTGCTATTTCAGCTCGCATGCACGATTTTCATTCGACGAGCCACAAACACAGCAGCCAGCAGCAGGCTGGATTTGGAGCATGTGTGTCTATGTGCTCCCTTGGAAGCACATCAATTCATAATGAGGCGCTGCAAAGCTTTTTATAGGACTCACCGACCGCTGGCTGAAATACATTAACCCTACGTCTCCGGATCTCTTTTCTAAAGCCGCCGTGTTGTTGTTTGCACTGAATACCACCAGCGCTGGTGAGAACACGCCTGGCTCTGGAGGAGCTGTGTGGGCTCTGGGGTGCGGCCCTGGCAGACAGACGCACACCACTAATGGCTGACGTGCACCGATACATCAATATCCGCGTGTTCCAGTTGATGCTGTTAAAATCTGTCTCTGCCGAACGACTGGCGAGGGAGAGCTGTGCGCCGCGTGCGTAGGCCTGTTGCTATGTGTGAGAAAAGGAAGTGACAGGCGAGGCGGTGTCACTGCTGCTCAGTCACATCCATCTCTGGCCACGGGTCACATGTGCTGTCACGAGAGGCGATGCTGCCTTTTTTTTGCAACCCCAAGTATCAGACGTTGAGCCCGGCGTCCTGGCTTTTAAGAGAAGGAAGTTAGATAATCTGTCGCCAGTGCCACTTCCGTGTATTAACTGATATTCTGGCAAAGTCGAGCTGACGCATTGCAATGTTGCGGCCTTCCTGATTTCAGCAAGCAGGGTGGATTTGAATGAAAAGCACCTGCCGCATCACAGGGGCAGCACTTTTTTAGGGGTACTTGTTTTGACCCTTGGAAGGGTAAGTTCACCCAAAAATGAATATCCAGCTACCGTCTACTCACCCCCATGCTGATGGGAAGTCGGGTGAGGTTTCGTAGTCAGCGGAATATTTCTGGAGCTTCACGGCAGAACAGGGTTGCAGCCTTCTCCTCAACGGCTGAAGAAGATGGGGACTAGGTAACAAAACTAAAAATATGGAATGGCTCCATACAGCTCGTCCAGCGTAATCCAAGTCTCCAGAGGCCCTGAGATCCCAAACTCATTAGAAAAGACGTTATTTGCAACCCTTTTTTAAACCGAAGTCTTCACTGTAGCTGCTAAGCTAAAACCCAAGGGTGTAAATTATGTCTTTTTTTGAATCAGTTTGGGCTCTCAGGGCTTCTGTAGACTTGGATTACGCAGGACGAGCTGTGCGGAGCCATTTTTAAGCTGTTCATTTTATAAGTCCCCATCTACGTCAGTTGTCTAGGAGAATACTAAAGCACTGTTTTGCTGTGAAGCTCCAGCAAATGTTTTGTGAACGGCCAAATCTAATTTTTTTGGGTGAATTTGTCCTTCGTGTTATTCTCTGTAGTGTCTCGCCAAAGGGAGGACAGGACATGGGACATACTAATGGCACATGAAAAGACAGGCACGGTGTTAAAAGACCTCGGGTGCCTCTGCTGCCCTGTCATTAAAGGACTCATGTGATGTTCCGACTGCGGTTGCTTGTGCTGACGTCCTCCTGTGTGGCCTGGCCTCCCCGAGGCCGCTCACAATGAATGAGCCCTCAGTACCTTAACTCAATAACTTGCGCAGCCTGCTCCCTGAACGCCATCTGACGAAAAAAAGACAGAGTCCAGTCTATTAAATGACATACGTGTATACGACTGCAGATCCTCCAGTGAGTATTAGCGGCGAGAGGTGTTTCTCTGTTTCCCCATCTCCATGTGACTTTCAGTCAGCAGTGCAAACCTGACCTCAACCCGAGCCTCTGAAGGTAAATCCCCCCCTCATATTAAAGAGCACCAGTGGAAAACATGACCTACATGTTCTCCAACACAAATCTGCACATAAACTGCGACAGCTTTAGATCATTTTAAGTTTTTTTTTATTATTATCATTATTATTCATAATTCTATGAGGTTCACATAACAAACCACATTTTTTCATTCTTTAAAAAATAACATATTTATACTTTAAACATCTTACTTTACATCTTAATACATAACAGTGTGTTTTTTTCTTTTGCACAGCAAAGATATGACATTTATGTCTCGGACAACATAACAACAAACATCGTTTTACATGAAGTCAACATAATACTTGAGTGAATTCTACAACAGTG